>JAWNKV010000591.1:0-270000 GCA_035041805.1 Amiota mariae | reverse complement strand
CTCAAAACTTATTAAACTGATTTTCATACGGTTTTCACCAATGGACAGAGTGATTCATCACTAAGGTTATAGGTGTATAGTTTATTTAGTTTATTAGCTGATATTAGCTGAAATATGATGAACATTTCCATCGTAGACAACAGAAAGCAGTGTGGTAGATAAAGCATTGTAAAGCAGTTCTATTATAATATTGTAATTGTTTATAGAAATCTTTTGTTGAAATGAATTTTAGCTTAAACTTAAAGAAAAATATATTAACTCTCTTCCTAAAAAATCTATTTATTTAATTGGAAACAAAACATTTCAATTTCTCCAAATACATACAATAGATTGAACATTTTCATTGATGATCCAATAAATGCCGGGCCGTAAAAAAGTACGCCGTGTTTCGCTAGTTTATCATAATTCAATTTAATTTTCCTTGAAATGTGGCATCAGGAAAATAATATTTATACTTTTCGGATTTCACTGAGAAAATGGAGAAAATGAAATACATTATCCTCTGATCTCGTCGGCAATCAATCAAGCAAGTTATCGATGTCAAGATGACTTCCATTTGATCTTATCAGCTTTCGTGTCACATGCGCTAACAAAACTATAAAATATTAGCTAAATAACAAAGCACAACAAGACATCAAAATTGATCAAGTAACGAATTCGGTTTTTCTGAACTTTCTTTCCCTGTTCATCTTTCATGTTTATGTACCATGAAGCTTTTTTTATAAATTCTCCAATATCTTTTTATAAGACTTTGCATTGGTGATTCTCACAGCTCAATTTTCCTACTCTTAAGCATAGAGAAACAATACAAATTTTATATTTTTTCTCTGTAATACTAATTTGTACTTAGAATTGTGCTGGTGCTTTTAAATTTCATTATATCACTATATATTATAAAACTAAGTCACACATCGCATATATCAGTCTGTTTGTTGGTTATTAACTCAAAAACTATTGAAGGGATTTCCATACGGTTTTCATTAATTGGCGGAATAATTTATGAGGAAGGTTTAGAAAATACCAAAGGACCAGACGAAAAATCTAAGCAAAATTAAAGAGAGTGAGGTGAGGTTTGCAATCTAATAGCCAGTGAATTCACCATTTGCAAGTAAATTCATCCAGTGTAATCATGTTAAGCAGATTGTAGATACTTTACCTAGAAAAATTGGAAGCCATGCTGCTTAACACGCTTACTAGCTGCCAATTAATTCTCTCACAGACACAAATTCTCTCTTATTTTCACAGTGAGTCAGTAATAAGGCAGCTGCGAATATTTTAGTTATCTACAAAACTGCATGACTACAGAATGAGTGAAGAGCTTTGTGTATCATCGTTATTAGTTACTTTGCAATTGGAAATAAACCTTAAGTGAGATGCATATAAAGCTTAGAGAAATATTTTTGAAATCAATTAAATCGTCTTTGCCAAGTCACCCAAACAGTATCCAATAATTTTTTGAGAAGAAGAGGCAGACTATATAAATAAAATTTTCTACCCATCAAGACCAATGAAGTTTCTTAGGGAAACAAATTTCTAATAATCATAGTTAGTGAAGAGTTCTTCAAATACTCAAATATAAATATAATAAAATGATGATGTTTAAAGAAAAATTGCTTCTATTCTCATCATCAAAGTTATTGTAATGAAACACTCACTAAACAGTGACTTTTTCATTTTGTATTAACACTTCATGGATTCCATGAACAGCGACTGTTCTAATTGTTCTTTATCACTAATCAAAATTTTCATTAAGAATTTTATGTTTTTGCATGACTTTCAAATCAAATGATTCTCATCTTAATAAAAGATACTTTGAACGAATAAAATTTTATCAAATTATTGTGAAGAATTTTAGTTGTAAGAGTATGGATAATTAAGATGAGACACCTAGTATCCTGTACACTTGAATATGTTAGAGAAAAGAGTGAATTTTTGTTTGAATTTTTTTTTTTTATATATATATATATTTTTTTTTTTTGGTTGATTTATTTTTTTTTTTTTGTTGATTTCATATTTTTTTTTTTGTGTTTGTATTAATGCAGTTCAAGAGCATTCATACATATTAATTAAATTTACGCAGAAAAAAAAGAACAAAATTAATACGGTGTCCTCTTAATAAAATTAAATTCCAAGGACGCTGACTTGGCGCGCTGACGATCGCATGATTTTTGCCCACCAAATTAGTTTTAATTTAAATTTTTCCTTATCTATGCGTGTGCAGTTGTCTGAATGTGAACCCAAAGCAAAGTCAAATCATAACGCAGGACACACACACACACACACACACACACACACACACACATACCGTAAGGACAAAGGACAAAGAGAAAAATGTGTGGAAAGAAAAATAAGTGAACAGTAAAATACACAAATGCAAGCGAAGCGAAGGAGTAAAGTATGTAAAAGCTAACGAGCAACGAATATCACAGCCACCACATTTTACTTAACATAATACGCGAATTTCCAGATCAGCAAAAAAAAATAAGAAATACGTATACTGGTATACGAGTAAAAAGACAAAATTATCATCACCCCATCATAAAATGCGTAGCATCCTTAAAGAGAATGTAATAGTAGGTACAGTAGTAGTAGTAGTAGTAGTTGGTATCAGCAATATAAAAGGGTCGGGAAAATGGAATGGTTGAGTTATGGCAATGAAGATGGTTACCGTATGGAGTGCGTTCGTTTCATAAAATAAAATGATACTCATATTAAAAAAATGCCAAAGAATATTTTCTTTGGCTCAAACCGATAATTAAATACCTTTCATCAAAAACAAAGAACAAAGATTTATAGAAAATTGAAAAGGTTTTTATGCGTTAAAATGTTGTTAAATTATGAATGTGAATGAACTGCATAAATGAATTGGGAGCTTGAAATTGTACATACAATAATAGTTGAAAAGATGAATAAGAGATAGAAAGCTTTATTCGACTACCTTGTGATTCAGTTTATCGGGGAACTTTCATCGAAGACCTGGACAGTTTGGACAAAAAAAAAAAAAAAAATTAAAAAAAAAATTTAAAAAAAAAAAAACACTAAATGTCGCTTTCAAAGGTGCAGAATTTCTTATGTGACTAAGCTTCACAATAGGCCGTCAGGCTTCTGGTTGAACTCGCCTTTATATACGAGTAGCTTGTCTATCATCTACTATAATTTCATTGTATTCAAACTTTCGTAATTCATTTTAGTGAAGCTAAATCATCTTTATTATTCATACATATTTAAATATATATGGCATAATATACTTCTATTGATCATATAAGATATATTTATTACATTATGTAATTTACCTAAGAAGAATCATGTAATAATACATGAATTTGTAAGAAACCTGAAATTAGAATATTTTTACATTCTGTCAAAAACGTACCGGGAATTTATAAATAAAACAACATTTTTACCTTTAATCATCCAAATTAATTGGGTCGCCTTCAAAATAGGCACCATTTGCTCGAGTACATCTATGCCAACGGCATTTCCAATCATCGAAACATTTTTTATAGGCGCTTTCCGGGATGGCCTTCAGTTCACGCGCCAACTTTTGTTTTATGGCTTCAATGGACTCAAAACAGGGTGCCACGAAGCGGCAATTTTAGTTTTGGAAAAAGAAAAAAGTCACAGGGGGCCAAATCAGGCGAATACGGTGGTTGTTCAATGATGTTAGTTGAGATTTTGGCGAGAAAATCCTTCACAATCGTAGCTTTTTGAAGAAAATTCAGCTCTTTTGGCACCAGTCGCGCGGCCACCTTTCTCATGCCCAAAATATCAATCAAAATCGTACGTGTTGACGCGTGGGATATGTTGAGCTCATGTGCTATCTCTCTCAAGCTGGTATGACGGTTTTCGAGCACCATTTCCTTAATTTTATCGACGTTATCGTCGGTAGAAGCTGTCGATGGGCGTCCGGAACGAGGCAAGTCTTTGACTACTTCACGACCGTCTTTGAAGGTTTTGTACCACTCATATGCCCGAGTGTTCGATAGAGCATTATTGCCAAAGGCCTTTTGTAACATTCTCAATGCATCGGCACACGAAAATTCATTCGCGACACAAAACTTTAAACAAATTCTTTGTTCAACGAAATCACCCATAGTAAAAAATCGGCACGCACTATTGACATCGACTTACTTAACCAGCTGCTGTAAACAAACTGGTTGACAGATCCCGCTCAAACTTGGCATAGTAATTAAGGACAGTTGTACCAACCTGCCTAGATTACCCCGCCAGATTTAAATCGACAATTCCCGGTACTTTTATATATGTATATTTAAATAAATGACTACTGATTAAATTTTTGCTTTTTACTTTAAAAAGTTTTGGTCATCACTAATATGTCATTATTTATACGTCATTGTCTATACGTTTTTGAGCGTTTAGAAGTTTATTACATGCGCGAGGTAAGATTTCTGTTTCTTACGTCTATATATTATATTGATTTTTATACAGAAAAACCTCATAATAAGACTTATAAGGGGGCTACTTCTTTTAATCATCTATAAAGTGATTGATTTACAAAAGAAATAAATTATATATATACAGTATTTTATGAGGCCTCCCATATCACCTTCAATGTGTTACAAATTTCACAACAAAGTGACAACAACTAATTGCAGTAAATTCGAAAAAAAAACAAAAACCACAGCCACCATGAACGATAGATGGATGGATGGATGGATAGATGAATGGATGGATGGACGGATGAATGAATGGTTAGTGCTTGTGTTCGTTCAGTTGTTTATATCGTGTCATCCTTCCGCAAAACGGAAGAAGCACTTAAACCGCAGACCAAAGCAAAGCAGAATGTGGGCACACCAAAATCGCATGAGACTACTACTACTACTACTACTACTTTAGATTATGGTGTCGATGGTGTCACACATACAATATTCTAGTCGTTTTGTAAATGGTCGAAAGCGATGAGAACCAAGGAATAGCGAATAATGTTTTTGCTGGCTTGTTGCTGTAAAGCGCAAATTTGCCACAATTTGACGTTGCCGTCAACATCGTCAACACTTGGCCACATTCGCGCGGCATTTTAAATGTTAATGGCATCGCTAACAAGGCAACAACTGAACACTGAACGAACACCAAAACGAACAGAGAACGTAACGAGAATCAAAGATATCTAAAATAGTATAAAGATACAAGTATATGATACAAATAAGTAAGAGTAGTCGAGTAGACAACAGGAGATCAAGAGGACCAGTATACGAGTAGCCAGGAACAAACGCTGACAATGTTTAGTGCTCATGGCTGGGGGGAAATTACTTTTTGCGGTTATGGTATTAGCCAAATTGCGGGCGTGCTTTGCTATCGTTTACGCTTTGGTCTAATAATACCAGCAATAGTAGTAACAACAACAACAACAACAACAATAACAAAAAGTGGAAGCAATAACAACAAACTATATAGTTTCATTTGGTGACTTGGTTTAGCTTCACTTGCCTAGCTTACTACTTAGTTACAAAAAATGATGACAATGATGCACAGTGTAAAGAAATTCAAAATCCCTTAAAAATTTATACTTATAAAATAAGTAATTACTTGCTTGCCTAAGGTCTCTTCAAGAAGAAGAAGAAGAAGAAGTTATACAAAATACACAGTCATAAATGAACTAAGGAATAACAACAATAATAATCAATTGAATCTATGGAATTTTAAATTAACAATTACAAAAGTTTCTTATCACTTCAATTTGATATTTGATATTATTGATAACACAAACAAAAAATATGATTTTAATTTTTAAATTACAAATATTTTAAACGGAAATTGGAATACTCAAGATCATACATCCTGCTATACTCTGAGTAGAGAGTCCTTTATACTGATTATTTAAATAAATTGGTTATGATTTTAGGAATATCGATAATAATAATAATAAGTGGCGCTATAACCGTGTCTCGGTTTTGGCTGAGTCCAAAAGAGCGCGCCAACTAGTTCTGTCATTTGCACGCTGACGCCAGTTGGAGATTCGCAAGGTCAATAGGTCCTGCGTAAGCTTGGTCTCTCTAGCGAAGACGTGGACGTCCCTTTCCTCGTTTTTCACTCTGAGGCACCGTCTCGAAGGTCTGCCTTGCCGGAGCTTCTTCAGCCGCTGAATTGTTATGCACTTCACTATGTCCATGCCCTTGTATAGCTCATTCAGCTCGCTGTAATATTGAATACGGTACACACCGTCTACGCAGAGAGGACCGATGATTTTACGGAGTATTTTTCTCTCGAACATTCTCAATGCATTCTCATCGCTGTTGGTCAACGTCCAAACTTCTGCGCCATACATCAGGACGGGGATGATGAGTACCTTGTAGAGCGTGAATTTGGTTTGTCGAGAGAGGGCTACTGATCCCAAAATAGCACCTGTTGGCAAGAGTGATTCTCCGCTTGATCTCTAGGCTGACGTCGTTCTTGCTGTTGATGCGGTCTTGCCTTCATATATCTGCGATACATATATAAAATCGTAAATGTCTTTTTGTCTGTGCACGCTAATCTCAGAAACGACTTAACCGATTTGAATGGTATATTCACTGGTGTATTGTGGAAAGATTACTGTAACATGTTGCTTTTATTTCATTAAAATCGACCTACAGGATCAGTCAAAATGAGTAGATCAAAGGTTGCATATATACTAAGTATTTTTAAATCAATAAACATCTATTTTGGAAATGTAAGTCACAGCATAATAAAATAAATATTATCCTTTCTCTCATTCTCGTGCAAAGTCGATAGTACAAAAAACAAAAAAGTTTTTCTAATAACAACTTTCATTTGGATCCCGGTTTGTAGGGGGGGTACCCCTCCTAGTAGTCCGAGGATCTTAAAATTTTCATAGTTTGTGGGTATGGGTCAGAGACTTATAGTGTCCAAATTTCAGTTTAAAAAGACAAAAAACAAAGAAGTTTTTCTAATAAGAACTTTAATTTAAAAGGGGGTTTGTATGGGAGGTACCCCTCCCGGTAACCCTAGGATCATGAAATTTATATGGTTGTTGGGTATGGAACAGGAACTTATAGTGTCCAGATTTTAGTTCAAAACGTCAAAGAACAAAAAACTTTTTCTAATAAGAACATTATTTTAAAAGGGAGTTTGTATAGGAGGTACCCCCCCTAGTGGTCCGATTCGGCTGATTCCAACAAATGAGCAGCGTTTGGTAAAAAGAAATCTATGCACGAAATTTCAGTTCTCTAGCTCAAAAACTAAAGGACTAGTTTTGCGAACAGATAGACCGACGGACAGACGGACAAACGGACATGGCTAAATCAACTCGTCTCATCGAGCTGATCACAAAAATATATACTTCATGTGGTATGCAAAGAGACAAAGGAAGGAGACATTCCTTCTGTGTGTTACAAACTTCATGACAAATTCACTTCCGTGAAGAGTACCAAAAAAAAAAAAAAAACTATGGGAATGTGTGCATTTTCCTATGGGCACATGCCTAAGGTCTGGAACACACACATAACGGAATACAAATTATATGTTTTTCTATTCAATAATTTTGACAATTTGATAAATTGCAAAACATAAAAAAAAAGGTGACAATGGACCAATAAAGTTTTGTATGCTCCGCTCTAGCCCCGTAGGACAGTATTATTTTTTAGTGATTACCAAGCATTGAAGTGTTTCACTCCCAGCTATGCTTATTCACTTTCAGAACTTCAATATTTATAAACCTAATAATTATGTATTTAGTTGCTAAACAAAAAAAAAAAAAAAAAAAAAATAAATAAATAAAAAACTAATTGTAAAAAAATTCAAAAGCTCCATGAGGATATAAAAATGAAATATTAAATTTGAATAAAATCTAATAGAAGTTTGAATCATGTCAAGCAACGATATTATAATACAATTAACCATTTTGTCTATCAAGAAGTACAAGTAAATGGAAATACATAGTAGATTTCCATTTAATCGATATCCAATTTTCAAATCAAATTGAATTTAAAAAAAAAAAAAAAAAAATAAATGAAAAACAATTAAAATTGATTTAATTTTATACAGTGTAAGGATACATTTTTGTATAAATTTATCTAATCCTTCCTGCATTTCTTTCAGCAAGCTAATAGAAGGTGGAAAGATCTAGAATATTGACCAGAGTGGCACGTACTATCTGGCCTAGTTACAACAAGAATATGTCAATTAGACTAATCAATAGAAAACGCACAGGCTCACAATGGTTTTTACTGGTCACTGGTGTGTTGGGACTCACGAGGAGAAACTGGATATTCCCTTCAGAAGCCATTGTAGAAGTTATGGAAACATAGTGGCACTGCCAAAAACTAGAAATAAGTTTCTGAGTAAATATATCATCGATAACCTCTCAGATTGTTCGGACCATTTAAAATACCTAAATTCTACGGGATAGTTTTAGCAATACTGATTGTGTTTGGCGCTTAAGTGCTAATTGTGGCTCATAGTTGACTATACGAGTCAGCTACGGTAATCAACCAATCATCCCTAATTATCTATATCTAAGTGTATAAATTATTGGATTCAAAATCGATTTACTGAAAGATAAGAAGCTTTATTGTGAGTAATTTGTTTATAGCTTTTATTCGATCAAAATCGATATAAAGAATCGGTCAAAATTGATGGATAAAATTTTGCATGTAAAATTTTGAAATATATTTTAAAATTAATCTCAATATTTTTTTTTTGAATTATAAGTCATCAACAAAATCATTCCTCTCATTTCCCGCTTGTTTACAAATAATGTAAAAGACTCAGAGTTATCCTATTACTAGACATTTTGGACAGATCTGACAACAATTGATATAGTACTAGTACATACATAGCTTCCATGAAAGCCCTCAAGTTTGTCTGAACGCAATAAACTCAAACACTACCAAACGGATTTTCATACGGTTTTCACCAATGGACAGAGTGATTCATGGAGAAGGTTTAGGAGAATAAGAAAAAACGAAAAACCTAAAGGAATAGGCGAAAAATCTAAGAAAAACCAAAATAAAGTGAAGTGTGCAAGTGAAATGCTTATAAAGCTTAGTAACTTATTTTAAAACCATATTTCATCAGGTCAACCTATCAGTATCCATTAATTCTGTATGAAGGAAAGACAGAACAACATCTGCCCGGGTATCTACTTAGTTATTATATTTATAAACTACCATAAAATTTATGAAATCTCTTTAGAGCAAATTGTTTAGTGATGAACGAAGAATGAAGTTGGAATCCTTATTTACTTTTATCTTACTAAATCTGTAAGCAAACCACTGTGCAATGACAGAAACTTAACTTTAGCTTTAGAAGATACATTTTGCATATGCGTTATGTCATGGCGTGTCTAAGCCAAATTGGCCTTAGGACAACGCACTCTATGGACAATGGAAATGATGACGATGACGATTAAGATGACTATGACTATGACGATGGAGATGACGATGACGATGAAGACGAAGACGATTTTAATATTTCCTTTGCTTCTTCGTTTGCTTCTTATTTTAAGGGCATTAAACAGTATTTGTAATTGTTTATGTTTTAGAAAATGTGAAATGGCAACAATAATAGCAACAGCAACAACAACAACAACAACAAAAACAATGTTAGAATCCAAAATAAGTATCGAGCAAAAGCAAAAGGATAGAAAATGTTTAGTAAAAGTTTTCTTTTGGCTCTTTTAATTCCAATTCTTATTGCTATCTGCCATAAGCTGCCATTAATGTTAAGAGAAAATGTTGTTCCTTTTACTTTTGTTAACTGTGCATAAATATAAAGAAATATTAGGGAAAATGTAGAAAGGACGTAAGGACAAAATGAAATGAAATGAAATAAAATGATAGAAATAAAAACTTAAATTTATAGAAATTTAAAAATAAATATTTTTATCAGTATCACCTACCTAGTATCAATACCCTAGGCTAAGAAGTTAAGGTTAAGGTTATTAAGGTTAACTAAGGTAGCATTCTAATGATGCATTTAGATTAAATTTCTATCCATTGAATTATTAACAGAAATTTAATAAAGTTGAAATAAAAAAATTGCATACTTGTTTTCTTTTCTTTTCTTTTCTTTTATTGATATTTTAATATTAAAATATAAATTTCGGTCGTCAAAACAATTAACAATTGAGGAAGTCAATCCATTCGCGATATGTTGACAAATCACTCTCTACTCTCTACCCAATGCTAAATCACGAGCATTTCCACTCGTAAGCCTCTTCTTCTTGCATATTATGGACAATGGCGAATGCTTTGCTAATTGATTCCCTGCATGCAAATGAAGCGTCTTGCATGTGATGAGTTGAGTGTACAGTACCTTAATGTTGCAGCATTTCAGTGACCGTTACACCTATTTAGAATGCATAATTTGCAATGCATATTCAGGCTATCATAACTGCCTAAATCTTTAAGATCTGACCATGTCGTGATGAAGAACCTGAAGTCCCAACAAAAGCCAAAACGTTGGCTAATCTGTTTTTGGCTTAGATGGCTTCGTCGGGATTTACACGTATGTTGTAGCTAGGAGAAGACTCAAAGGTTATGTCAATTTAGGCTTTAGCACAAATTTCACTTTATATCGCCTCTGTTAATGGCCTCCATGACAATGTCATGTCTTGAGTAGTGGACCCTAATGTTGCAGCATTTGGGTGATCATTACTCTTGACCGCATAATTCCCTTTGTCTTATGTTTCTTGCAAATCCATGGGAAGATGCTTTCCATGGCCTTGACGGCTTTGACGGCTTTTGGCAGACACAAACATTACTACATCCACATCACCTTTGGGTACAATGCGTTTCACATCGCCTTTGTTAATAGACTCCCATGCCAATGGCGTGCCTTGCTTGTGGTGCGTAGAGTCCGAATGTTGCAGCACTTGGATGATCTCTAATCATATTTTAAGCATATAATTCCATTGGTCTTATGTTGCTTAAAGTCATAGCTCCGGGGAAGTCAGTACAAGCAATCTACATTATATCCAGTCCAGTCCAGTCCAGTGATTCTTTCAACTGCAATTGCTATTATCACATGACTCTAGCAATTGTTAGAAAGACAATATCCTGTGCCTGCTAAGCCTGCAATGACAGCGAAATCCTTCGAGATGTCTTCAATTGCAAGTATTCGAAGCGATGAAGAACCTAACAATTCACCAGAATCCAAAAAGGTGGCTAAAGATTTCCTTGGCCTTGATGACTTACGTAAGACGCAAAGTAAACCTTAACACCATCTTTGCCTTTGAAGCGTCCCACATTGGTTTATGCGAAAGTCACCTTAAATGCATAAAAACTTAAATGCATTTTTCGAGTTATCGAAAAGCGAAAATCTTCGTATATTTTTATTGGTTTCTTTAAAACGACCGACCGAAAATCCATAACATTTTGCAAAATATATTTTTGTATAAAAACAGAAATTTTGAGATTTTATATTTGTTACAACTCTCTCAAAATATATACCAAAATGATAATAAAATTTAATAAAAAAATTATAGTCTTCTTCTTGAAAGAAAACAATTTCAAGCTTTTTGACATATTTCTTCAAGCCTTCTTATCTTGCAAAATCAAAATTTTACTTTTTCTAACGAAGGAGCTGAAAAATATATTCTTAATCGATACCCCGTCAGTGTAAACTGACCGATGTACTTTGTCTGACATCGTCTTCCTGGGTAGAAAATTTATGAAGAGATGGTTGACAAAGACGTATTATTTATTTTAAAAAAATGACATAGGCAAATCATGCATTAACACCTTCTCACTGGCACATTGCCACAACTCTATTCCTGCGGAGTCACGGCCATAGTCGACCACATTCTAGATTTGCTTTCCAAGCTTGATGATGGTTGCTTTCAGTTCTTCAGTGTTCGTCATTTCATCAAGACCACGACATTCGATGATTGCTAGCTGAACATTGGATTGTTCTGCAGGGCTTCCTTCATCTCATCCTTAAGCGTTTCCCACAATGGACTACCAGAAGAATTGAAGATGAGTTCTTCCATAAGCTGAAGTTCAGATTTCCCTTTAATCTTCTTTAGAATATCTACATATGATAATTCCGGTGCTGTAGTAATGATTAGAGCATCGGGGAGTGTCCGACGAGGCTTGACTTCATCTCTGTTAGGTGGTAATTTAGATGATATCTCATTCTTATTTTTGGGCAATTTTCACTGCGTTGCTTTATCCTTTTCCCGCTTCTTTCGATCTTTAGCCTCTTACTGTTTGTTCTCCTTTGGCTTTGGCTTTAGCTTTAGCTTTGGCATTGGCTTTTCCTTTTCATCTATCGCTGGGCATGTGTTGCTCTCCAGATTGATGTTTCTGAATGTTACCATTAAAGAGTCTGGTATCATCAAAATAATGATCTTTGTATAATATTAAATTAGTCTATTAATTCCTTCATCATTGTGATTTAATCCACCTATTCTTATCATCATAAATTTATCCCATCATAGAGTGTTATGCCTTGGTAGCAAGTAGGACTCTTATAATTAGTGAATTATATTATATCTAAATCTTATAAATCTATATAATAAAAATGAATGATTTAATGTGTTCCTGAGCACAAAATTCAAGAACTGCATGCCCGATTTTGATGAAATTATTTTATTGTACTTGTGGGGTCACTTGGATGGTTCTAAGCTACATTTCGACCCTGTAGCTAGCGTAGTTGTGGAGATTCAGAAATTTCTTAGGATTAAGTTTTTTTCAAATCTAGTTAGTTCGTCATATTGGGCGACAATTGCAACCACGATGCAGATCAGCAGGATGAAGTCTGTTAATTTAGATATCTTTCGGTTTGAAGAGCACAAAGTGCTGGTTAAGTAAATCAATTGTAATACAAATCTCAATTTTGTTGCATAGGGAAACGGTTTTAATTTGTATATTCATCGGTTGACATTGAATTCAATAAAAATAAAATTGAAATAGAAATAGAAATAGAAAATATAAAGACATATTTTTCATTTCACTTGAAATTATCACTCGTCCAATATTGCGAGCATTTGGTTTCTTCCGCAGCATGGTGTACTTCTATCGATTGGTTGTAGTGCCACCCTCCAATAATGAGGAGATCCCAACTGCAATCTCTCTAAATATTGCAGAAAGTCTCTATAGCGAAACTGTTGCATTTTGGTACAACTTATATGATGATGAAAATAACAGGATTTATCCTCAATCCACAAACGTTTATTAAGCGAATATTCAGTCAACAAGCTTTCTACAGTTCCTTTTTTAAAATTAGTTTCCATAAGGCCACCGTACATAGATACAGTTACATCACTAAGAATTTAAATATTTATAAATTTTGTTATTATTGCATTTGAATTAAGGATTCATTTTACTTACGAAATTGTCTTATGTATTATTGCAGACATTTCTTTAACTGACATAATATAATGAATGGTTTTGCTTTCTCTCGAATTCGGTAAATTCAATAGAAACCAACCTGGCATTAAATCATATTGTACACGTTTAAACACTTTAAAAATCTGTCGATGACGCTCATCCCAATTGTGCTCCAACCAACGAACTGCAGCATAAAATACCTAAAGAATACAAAAAATATTTTATAGAAATTATATTTCCATATTCTTTAAAGAGTCTTACTTCAATTTCTGAATTAACACCCAAATCTGGGGAATCCAGCAAAAAACATAAATGCTTCACAGGGAGCTCAACGAAATGTGAAGAAGACACAAATGGTAAAAAGAACCGCCCAACTCGTGCTAGCATTAAATGGCTTACAACATCCAGTGCTGGAGTCAATGCAGTTTCCACATAAAAAATGCTTGCGGCATCCTCGATAAAATATCTGTCGCTATCAAAATATGACCAACAATGATCCAATAGATCATCAACATGTAAGTAAGTTGCCGCCATAAACATAGCTGCAATATCGTCACGCAGAATCTTAGGATCATCAGCTAATATCCATTGATATACGTCTATAAATGCTTTTATTGCGACTTTCTCTGATGGCAAACTGATAACTACTGCTTTTTTAATATTCGTAAAGAAATTGGAATAAGCTTGCAGTACACACAAATGACAGTTGATAAAGACATTGGATATAGCAATCTGAAGATTGGTGTTTACTTGGTGGGAGATCATTTCCCTCAACAAATATACTAAGGGGTCACTTGGTAGTTCCAAATCAAGAAAAGTGGTCTCCATGTCGCCATATCTTCCATAACCACATTGAAACATAGAGATTTCTTTGCAAACTGCATCAACATCATCATGTGCCTCTACTACTTGGCGTTCGTTACCTGATTCCTGAATTGCGTTCAATTCCTCATAATTACGTACTAGTTTCGTAATAGGTATAGTTTCCTCACTATTGGAACCATCTTGTTTTTGAATCGTACGACTAGAGATCAGAATCTTAGAATATGTAAAAATGCCAAAAATGTATTTAACATACAACCAACTTACACGTTATAAGTTATTTTGCATTTTAGTTCGGCACCCTCTTTGTCCCATTCCAATAATTTTTTACGATTTTTTGAAATTTTTCGTAAATATTCATCCATATTTTTGTTTTTTTTGTTTTTTTTGTTGCTTTCGTTCCGATTGACGTTGTAGTTGAATAGACAATTTTACTGTAACTTACAAAATATTGACAAAATATCCCTAGGTTTCTTACTACATTCTGAGTTTGTATTTTGTGTCATAAAATAATTTAATATATTTTATGATATTTTAACAAATTAAGTGCTAAGAAGGACTTACGAGTATTTGCTTACAATGACAAATACTATAATCCTATTTTAATATAAAATACGCTGCAAACAAATATTAAGAAATACATTATTACGTTATCGATATGTGTACTTGTTTTCAAATCAAATATCATCACAGATGAAAGAAAAAATCCATTATCCATTCTAGTAGATGGCATAAGTTCATTATTTCCTAAAAGATTCATCGATGCAGGCAACATTTTTGGTTGCAAACTTGTTTTCTTTGTTTGGCAACAGAATACAGTAGTATTATTATTATTTGTGTGTTACAATAAAATACTTGAAAATACACATAATGAAATTTGAACTGCTTCAAAATGTCATTGGTTTTTGATGCATAGATGTGCTAAGCATTTAGCAATCCATCAAGTGAACGGAATTCAAAAAAGTAAATACATCAGTATGCTTGATAGGAAAGAAACTGACAAAGAAAATCATTAGTAAATGGTACAAAGGTGGAATATACTTCCATCATAATTGTTTTTTTTTTTAATCGCCTATTTTGTTTCCAAAGGCTCCTTCTACAGTCTAATCGGTCTTAGAAATCTCTGAATTACATAGGATAATAGATGCTAACATTTTTCTGCTGCGTGTTAGTGTGTCTCTTTTTATAAATTGTGAGATACAAAAAAAAAAAAAAATTTAATAAATATCATTCTTTTTATCATTCCCATACAAAGCAGATTTTGATGAAATTTTGCCGGGAAGTAGCAACAAGTAATCGCATTATTAGAACTTAAATTCTACTTGTTATAATCCTTTATTGTTATATAAATTTTCAATACATCTACATAACTACACATATCCAGAGATATATAGTATGTGCATAGATACAATACTTATTTGTATGCATTTGTATTTGTTATTAGTGTCACAGATTTTGTTGTTGTTGTTATTGCTTTGATGTAAAATTTTGTTTCACAAATCAAAATTATCCACTCTATTGTATTTATAAGTAGATAGTAATATGTGATGTTTTGTAGTATTGTAATAGCGAAGAGAAAATGGGACAAAAGACAAGAGATTTGATACGGAAGAATGAGATTTAAACAAAAAACGGATTAAATTAATACCATGAAGTGGTTGTACTTTGTTCTTTGTTGTTATTTAGATTTATATAAAAGCATAAATATGAAAATAAATTGCATACACACACAGATATGTGTAAATAAATATAAACACACAAATAAAAAAGAAAAAAAAAATATATTTATATATGTTAGATGGTTATTCAAATATTTAATGCATTCATGCAGATTTAAGCACTTTTCATCTGAAAACAAATAACATGATTCTATACAATTAAACATTTAAATCGAAGCTTTGACTGAATCCACCCATTTAAGTACAAATTAAAAAAAAAAAGAAAAAGAAAAAAAGAGTAAATTTAAATAAACTTACTAATAAACCACATAAAAATAAATGAAAATAAAATAAAATAGTATAAAATATTTACAGCATAAAGTAAAATAAAATAATAAATCTATACAAAAACTAATTGAAAAATATAAGAAAATAAGTCAATTTTTACTCTCATCAAAACATTGATGTAGTTCATACTTCACATGAATTATTGTATTTGATTTTAGTTACTTTTATTTGAACAACTAACATCATTCATGCACATATTTCAAAGCTCACCTAATCCGACTACCCTTGATACTTTGATGTACATTTTAGAAAACTAGTAAACGAATCAATAATCTGCATGCCACAACCATTTACATTTATAGAAATTGATTTCAATTCATACTACTTACATACAAGTATACTAGTAGTTGTAGTTTATTAAGCTTTTCAATGTTTTTCCATCCATTAAAAGAGTTTAGTATAGAATAGAAAAGTCTTAGTCAACTAACTGTGATGACTGGCAATCTTACTGGTATGGGAGACCCTACTAATAGCCTAAGCTACCATTAGCATCTGGTTAAAGGTGGCTGCATCTAGTGAGTTCATTTACTATACCATGATGGCAGTTCAGTAAGAAGGTATACACTTAAAAATGTAAAAAAATACTAACTTCGGCTATGCCGAAGTTGTCATACTCTTCACGCCCCTGCTAGTAGTCCGAGAGTCGATAGTACAAAAAACAAAAAAGTTTTTCTAAAAAGAACCTGAATTTGGATTCAGGTTTGTATGGGGGATACCCCACCTAGTGGTTCGAGGGTCTTGAAATTTATATGGTTGGTGGACATCGGTCAGAAAATTATAGTGTCCAAATTTCAGTTCAATAAGTCAAAAAACAAAAAAAAAAACTTTTCTAATAAGAACATTAATTTTAAAGAGGTTTTGTATGGGAGGTACCCCTCCTGGTAACCCTAGGATCATGAAATTTATATGGTTGTTGAGTATGGAACAGAAACTTATAGTGTCCAGATTTCAGTTCAATACGTCAAAAAACAAAAAACTTTTTCTAATAAGAACATTAATTTTAAAGGGGTTTTGTATGGGAGGTACCCCTCCTGGTAACCCTATGATCATGAAATTTATATGGTTGTTGAGTATGGAACAGAAACTTATAGTGTCCAGATTTCAGTTCAAAACGTCAAAAAACAAAAAACTTTTTCTAATAAGAACATTAATTTTAAAGGGGTTTTGTATGGGAGGTACCCCTCCTGGTAACCCAAGGATCATGAAATTCATAAGGTTGGTGAATATGAACCACAAACTTATAGTGTCCAAATTTCAGTTCGATACGTGAAAAAAAAAAATACTTTTTCTAATAAGAACCTTAATTTAAAAAAGGGAGTTTGCTTGGGAGGTACCCCCCCTAGTGGTCAGATTCGGCTGATTCCAACAAACGAACAGCGTTTGGTAAAAAGAAACCTATGTACAATATTTTAGTTCTCTAGCTCATAAACTGAAGGACTAGTTTTGCAAACAGATGAACCGACGGACAAACGGACATGGCTAAATCAACTCGTCTCATCGAGATGATCACAAATATACGAGTATATACTTTATGTGGTCTGCGATGTCTCTTTCTGTATGTTACAAACTTCATGACAAACTTATAATACTATTCACTCCTTGTGAAGAGTATAAAAATAATAGACAAAAATAAATAAAAGATATAATTTTTATTTAAATGGTTTTATTTTGGTAAAGAAACATAATAATGATGCTAATAATGTACTAAAAAATAAAGAAATATTTAAGTTAGCACCAGTAACCACTCTCCTCATCAATCGAAAGCATTGATCAGACTAAAATAAAATAGTGCGTCTCATATCATTAAAGCAAAATGTGTAAGTTGTCTATAGAGAAGATGCATCCAAAGTATACTTATAATCAACGGTTGACTGTAGATTATAGATGATGATTTTATGATGTCATCAGAACTTAAAGTGTATGTAAAATTTCAGCTCAATCGGATGTCAAAAGGTGGTCCTAATTCAGCTTGCAAGATTTGGCGACCGGCGACAGAACATTCTGACTTAAATAAAACAGTTTAATAATAAACAGAAATTTATAAAATACATAAAATAAAAATAAAAATCAAATTTGAAACTACTTCGTTTAATTTTAAAGGTAGAACTTGATATGAATAATTTTCTGTCTTAAAAATATTGCTCCTATATTACCTGCTTTTCCTTTTTTTTCACTTTCTTTTTGCATAGTTTTAAATCAAGGAATGAATAGTTGGCATACGAGTATTTGTACATATTATTAGGCATTGAATCCTTATCAAGTGCTTGTAATGTTTCTTACTTAATCAATTCTTTGAGTGATATAGGTTCTTTGTTGTCAGTATTTAAACCAGAGATTCTTAACTCTTAAAATTGCGGTCCATTGAGATTTCACGACTGATTGCTAATCAAAGACAAAGCTAAGAATTTTTCATTTCTTTCTTTATGCTAACAAATTTTAAAATTATTCAAGATTTGTCATAATGGAAGGAAAAGATTGAGCGTCACTGATCTATGTAGATTATCAATAAAACCACCACCTTCTGCCAAATCCTAACAACCAAGATTGTTGATTGTAAGTTTAATAAGTTTTGTCAAATTTAAGAAAGATAATTTACATCGAAATAAGAAACCAGAGGGTTGATTCTTTTTATCGTTTGGCCCTTTGTATTAACACTATAGGCAACTTGAAAACCTCTATGGAGGGTAGTGTAGTGTGATACAATAATATCTTATGGAGCTTCCTTGATTTGTCTTAAAATTTCGTTTGACATGTCTATGTTATGTTTCTTATATTATGTATAGGAGTATGCAGCAGTGAAGCCCTTAACTTGTTTCGTGTAGAGCCAAGTGAAGACTATTACCATGTTTTATCTTTCAATGAGACTTTTATTTGATTAGGAAAGTCTACTGGTTGGGGGGCAGGATGCAGTTTTTCGGATTATGTTCAATTTTGGAATAATTTCTGAAGCATATGTCGCGCCTCAGTGTGCATAATGGTTTTGATGTAGATATTTCAGTGCTTGGTTGGACCATGGTATGGAATCGTCACAAGAAATTGTTGATTATCTATGGGTCTTTTTTCGACTTGTCAGAGTTTAGCAGAATGCACGTGTCATCAGGAACATAGCCAGGCAAGGTATTGTTACATTCAAGATTATGTACAACACTGAATAGTGGGTATTTGATCTTATAAGGAGGTCACGTTGTCCTTACCTTGTCAAAGGTTTGCTGAACATTTAACATTTAACATCTTTTTTCTTTTTGTTTGCACTTTGGACAAAACAATTTGAAGTGAATTTTAAAGTGTATTTTATTTTTTTTTAGTTTAATAAAATAAGTAGAAAGAATGAAAAGGGGAGTTGCAAGAATTATTTATGTTTTTAATCATGTATTTTTCACACAATTTCCATTTTAATTTCTCACAATTAGGCTCAACATTCCATTTTTATATACAACCACAAAAAAAAAAAAAAAAAAAAAAACAGCTGTTCATTAATCAAAATTGACAGTCTGAACGACAAAATGCATCATCGTGATTCACTGCAGTGAATCATTTACATATCACAATAAACTCATAAATTGGATCGTTTGAACTTTATAGTAAATTATACCAATGATAAAAAATCAAATTCTCATATTAAATTTGTCACATAAGCGGACAAACTCGATCAAATAAAAAAGTATAAAATATATAATTTTAATACTGGTGACTCCCCAGGAGCTGTTCGCTTAGCTTGAAAAAATGTTTGTGCATATGTGCATGGTGCCCAATCAGCTTCCAATACCTTGGTACATGGTGAAAAGTGCATTACCGCTTTCGTAGATGTTCGACAAGAGTTCGAGAATTTGCTGCCGGCACCATACTTCCTGATTCTAAGAACGTTTCTTCACAAGAGGACTTTTCATGTTAGTTGCAAAGGCCAAGAATCTGACTGAAGAGTTCAGTCGTTCTTATCAACGGTGTTGCTATTCTAAGAAACGTCACCTAGAAATTCTTCATAGGTTTTAGTCCAAAAAACTGTGCAATGATTTCTTCTGAACTCGGATATCCACCGAGACTTGCAGATCCCAAATTAAAGCAGAAAAAGTTGTCAAGCACATCGGCAGATGATTCATTAGGTTGGAGGACCATGTCAATCACATAGGCAATCAACCTGTTAAACAAAATGTAAATGCGATGTATGAAAAGACAACACATTCAGATCTCACATTCCGCATCTCGGATAAGTGGATCAACTCATACAAAGTTGCTAAAGTGACTTGTAATATCTAATAAAATCCACTGGTTATTGTCTGATGACAGTAGGAAATAAAGATTATATAATAAAAAAAAAAAAAATAAATAAATAAATAAAAAAGTAAATAAAAAAAATTGAATGGGTTCATTATCGGAATGTAATGAAGATCAGAAGTTAATGTTCATAAATAGAGGAAAATTATTAAACTAGCAGATTTAAGATATGTTTAAATCGATTCGAAAATGTTCTAACTGAAATCGAAACCATCATCTATCTAGGCTAATTACAAAGATAATCGCCAGCAGAATAAGTAACAGAGTAATATGGGTTATGAGATTAATCATTTTTATAGATTAAAAGCCCCTAGGAAAGAACGTTCGCAATACCGCATTAAGACTTCTATCAGCATTCCGGACAACGGTTGGTAATCCTTATGGGATATTCAATGAATTAGAAACTAAATTCATTCTTAAAATAAAAACAACAAAATATTCAATCAATAAACAATTAAAAGTAAAATGCATTTTTAGTTGATTTGTGTTTTTTTTTTTTTTTTTATAAACTAAAAGAAGATTTAATAAAATCTAATGTTGAATTACAAGAATAAAAAAAAAAAAAAAAAAATATTATGTAGTATATATTATATATATTAATATTGGTATTATTGAATGAAAATATGGGATTTTTTAGTGCTGAAAACACGTTGGTCAACTTTGTTTTATCTTGTTCGCTAAAATCCCATCTAAAGATGTTTTTGTTGACTCAATTAGTTCTATTCTAGTTCCTGTTTCTGTTCCTGTTCCTGTTCCTGTTCCTGTTGATATTGATGTTGCATTTACTGCAACTGTAACTGTTGATGTTGTTGTTGTTGTTAATGTTGTTAATGTTGTTGCTGCTGATGCTGTTGGTTCTGTTAATATCAAATGATTTTGCTTTTGCTGCAATTGTTTCTGCTGTTGATGTTGTTGATTTGCATTCACATTTGGTTTACGCAAATATGCCTTGTAATAAAAATCAAAGAACAAAGCAAACATAAACAAATTCTGTGTGAGTCCAACAAATGCAATGAACATGGGATGATTGCAGTCATTGCTTACAATCACAAAGAAAAAATGTAAAATTAAATAACCAAATTGTAAGAGCTGCAATTGTGTTATGTGTCGTTTCCACCAGACAGCTTGCTGAATGGGCCTCACGGAGGTCGCAAAGTAATACATATACATGACGGTATGTATAAAAAGGTTAATGACACCCAACATAGTTGAATGTGAACCTATTAACGATACAATAAAATCATATTGGTATAGCATTAGTATACTCGTAGTATGTAAGTACTTAATATGTAATATGAGTAAAGATGATAAAGGTGAATGAACGTATAATCATAAGTATTTTGGTTTGATTTAAAATTTGCATTCTTTATCCAAAAATAAGTATATACTATGTACGAGTATGCGATATACATAAATTCAATGGAAACTTACCCGCCAGAAAGGTCATAAAGACATAGACACCAAATACCATCCCAGCATGATGATAGACATGCAAAAAAGTTATTTGATTATTTTTCTTGCGTAGCACAATGAAAATCTGTCAAAGAGAAGAATAACCAATATACTTAGTATATATTATTATTATTATAATTTTTTTTTTTTTTTTTATTAAAAAGTAAAGCAAAACATAATGACAGACAGATAGACAGACAAGTATCATATATACTATACATAAAACATAGTCAAGTGGCCTCGATTTTGAGATAACCTGCAATTCCTTTTCCAATCATTTCAATATTTTCAAGATACTTAAAAATACAATATAACAATAATATTTAGTATATACAACTGATATCTAACTGATTAGCAAGAAACCTCAATTTTCAATTTTCTTAGAGATTCTAAGTGTTTTTTTTTTGTGTTAATAATATATTTCAGGGTTGAAGGGAGAAAATTCTCTATCCAAAATTCTAGAAGTCTTGATTTACATATCATTATAGAACTCCATGCTAATTCTAGAACCATTATATATTTATATATTTAAAACTTATATAATTTTAAGATAATGAAAATCATTAATACTTATTAATCAAAATATTTAAATTTATTTTCATTTATTTGATATTTTATACTGCAGAAGTTAAGAGTGACTTTTTATTATGGAATTTTGACAGAGAAATATAAATTTGTTACATAGATTTGCACAATATTAATATGTTTTCTTGCAGGGTATACAAAATAAGTTAATCAAAATGTATATTTACTATGCATGTATTGCAAAAAAAAAAAAAAAAAAAAAAAACATCATCAGATTGATGATGATGGTGATGATGCTGGTGATGATGATGATGAGGACGTTGATTATCATTGGTTGGTGATATAAATAAGAGAAAAATCAAAAGAGGTTAGTGGTTATGTTAATTTAAAAAGAAACATGCATATTTTCCTTTTATATTTTTTTCTTTTTCTCTTTCTCTTTCTCTTTCTTTTTCTCTTTCTCTTTCTCTTTCTCTTTTACTTTTTTTTTTTTTTTTTTTTTTTTTGTAGATATTTTCTTGTCTAGAAAGTTTTGCGCAAAAGAAATTTGAACTTTCTTTAGTAATAGTAGTAGTACGTGAAGTATATTGAGTACAACAAACGATTGAGTGAATGAATGAAAAAAAAAACAAAAAAATGATTGAACGACAACTGAAGAAATGTTTGAAGGTATGAATAACTCAACTCAATTAATAACAGAATAATTCTTGGGGAAAAAAAGTGAGTAGAAACAAAAGAAAAATAGAAATTGTATCTGTTGCCAGAGATATGTACAATTTACCTATAACTAACTAACTCACTCACTCACTCACTCACACACACAGTTTGGACACAGTTTTGATTATGTTTCATTATTTCCAATCAGAGTTCATTGTACTATATTATTCAATTGACATGATGTCTGTAATTTATTAGGAAGGATATACTACTATTGTCTTGTACTCGTATATTATTTTATAGAACAGAAACAAAATGTTATAGTATAAAGAAAAATTGTAAATATGATGATAATAATATTTATAATGAAGTAAAATGATAAATTTTAGTTTATTCTTGTGATTTTAAGAGTTTATGTAATCTGCAGTTTTAGTTAATCAGTGTAAAGTGTATAGATTTTTTATTTCTTTTGTTATCAATACTAAAATACTTATAAACTTCTGTTATCTATCCATCCTACAATATTAATAATTTCTATGACTGACTTAGGTTCTTTATTTCAAAATATATCCAATATATGAATTTCAATATTAATCCATATTTATGCAAATCTAGAAAAGCTCAGAAAAACTTTGTGTGTAAACTGGGATTGAAATGAAAGTTCTTATTAGAAAAACTTATTTGTTTTTTATACTATCGACTTGAAATCAGAGGACACTCTAAGTGTTTGACACTCTAAGTGTTTGACACATATCCACTAACTATATAAATTTCAAGACCCTCGGACTATTAGCAGGGATGTAAAGAGTATTACAACTTCGGCTTGGCCAAAGTTAGTCTTTTTTATTTTATATTATTTATAATTATATTTGGTAAATGACGATTAAGATTAATAATAAGATAGTAAGTAGGCTAGGTTTACTTACTGTGTCAAATAAATCTAGAAATTTGGTTAAATAATAACCGTATGATACATAAATGAGATTCCACATCCATGGTTCCGTATTTGTATGGTCCACTGGTTGGCACATTAAGCTGAATTCACTTCGTAGATACGAGTTGGGTAGACCCTGACAACAACGATGATGATAATGATGATGATGTTGATGATTATGATGATGATGACAAGTAATAAGAGCAACAAGAAATTGAAGAAATTGAAGAAATTGATAATATTTGTAATATTATTTTTACACAAAAACAGTTGGGAGAAGTAAGTAATAAGTAGTAGGTAAGTGAGTAAGTAAATAAGTAAATAAATAAGAAGAAGTAATCAAAGACAGAATCAATGTTGGCGTCATCGATTTATGTGATTAATAAAATAGCAAAACACAAAAAATGTAACAAAATATTGTAACAAAAATAGAAAATAAATTGAAGGAAAAATATTGTGTCTTACAATCAAAAACAGTACTAAATTGGCGAGCACTTGCAAAGCATTATAGCAACGCATGATATACTTGAGTTCAAAGGGCTTACGTCGCTCCATCCACTTGGGTCCATAGTGCAAAACAAATGCCAAATAGCCAGCAATAATTGCCAATATAGGCAATGGACCGCCGACGAGTGGTAAATGTTCGACGCGCGGGTCTCGATGTTCATCGAATAATTGCTTTATGGTCATATAAAGATGTTTCAATATATAAGCCATGATATTCAATAATATTAATTTCAATTAACACGTCACGTTTAATTTGTTTTTTTTTTCGATTTGTTCTTTTTCGTTTCGTTTCGTTTTGTTTCGTTTCGTTTAATTTTTCCTTTTATTATTATTTAATTTTTTAATTTTTATTTGTGTAGATATTAACAAAGTTTATTCTTTATTTTTTTTCTATATATATTTAATATAGATTTTTTATTTATTAATATATATATATTTTTTGTTTTTTGTATTATTGTTAATGATGATTGATCGTTTAAAACGCGTCGGCATTCATTCAGTCGTTTGTGTGATCTTTAAGCGACGTTCCTAATAAAAAAAAAGTATCTCTGCATCGGTCAGCGACTACCTCCGGACTGAATATACCAATAAATGCCCTCCTACCGAAAATTACTTTTTTGTCAAGAACATTAAAAAAAAAAAAAAACATTCATTCCTTTCTTTTTTGATTTGTTTTTTGGTTTTTTTTTTTTTTTAATTTAATTTTTTTTTTTTTTTTTTATTTCAACTTGTTACACTGTCGCATTCTGATTAGGTTTGCGCTGTATGAGTTTGGATTTGGTTTCGGTTGGGGATTGGATTTCGTTTTGATTTTGGTTTTATTTTTTTTTCGATTTTCGATTTCGGATGTCGAGTTGAAATTTCCGTGCACTAGAAACCATTTGTTCGTCGTCGTTGTCGTCGTTCTTCGTTCGTTGGCATTGCCATTGGCTTTTGTTATTCTTTCTTTCGTACTGCGAGTTAATGAACTCCAAATGGAAAACACGATCGACCTATGCTAATCTAATGAAACATCATTAGCATAGTAGCAACTGCAAAACCAACAAATTCAAGGCAACGCTAGTTTAAATAAAAAACAATTAATTGAATCGCATCGCAACGCATTGAATTGATATTCAATAGATTTTATTTTCACTTGACAATATAATGCAATAAATACTACATATTTTATTAATACGCACATAATCATAATTGTGTATCTAATCAATTATCAAGTAGCATGCAATTGAATTTTTCTTTAATCGATAATAATTTTCATCAATTTTTATAGAAAAATTTTTTATCGATTAAGCGCACTAATTTTTACTAGTGGTGAATAATGAATAATGATTTAGCTAAGAGTTTTCTTTTCTTAAATGTATCTATAAAATATAATCAGTTGCTACTCCCTGGCAAAATTTCATAATAGAAAGAATGTTATTTATTTATTTTATTTTGTTGATGACTCACATTTCAAAAATAGATATTTGATCTATCAATACCTTTCTTTTCCGGTGGTCCCATCCCCAGCTCTCTGTTTGAAGCTCAGAAAATAGAAAGGGAATCTTAGAGACTCCTACTTATATTGCGACAAACTAGCAAGCATCAGCAAAACTTAAGCATCTAGGGTACTAATATCCTGTGAGTAAGCCAATTGCAATTCTCAAGTTCCTAGGACCGATTAGTCATTAGAAGGTACCTTTTGACACAAATCATGGGATATAAAAAAGACAATTATGATGGAAGTGTCTTCCACCTTTTAATCATTCATTCCATTTATAAAGACGGAAATGTATCATTTACTAATGATTTTCCTTGCCAGTTTCTTTCCTATCAAAAATACTGATACGAGTATATTTACTTTTTTGAGTTCAATTCATTTGATGGATTGCTAAATGCACAGCAAAAACCAATGACATTTTGAAGCAGTTCAAATTTCATTATGTGTATTTTCAAGTATTTTATTGTAACACACAAATAATAATAATACTACTGTGTTCTGTTGCCAAACAAAGAAAACAAGTTTGCAACCAAAAATGTTGCCTAGCTCGCATAGATGCAAGTAAAACACATTCAGAACTTTGCTGGACTTTATTATTTTATTTATTTATTTAATTGAATGGCATTGACAAAGAAACTGTCAAAAATAAATGTAACAATTAACACTTAACTCTTAAAAGTAAGACACAAATATAAATTGAATTGAGTGAACTTAAACTAAAATAAATTAATTAAAAAAAAAAAAAAAGAGAAACAAACAAAAATAGGGAAAAAAAACCATGAAAATAAATAAAAAATATTAATAATAATAATAATATGCCCCTACTCAAAGCCATGTGTGGTCAGAGATATATAAACTAATAAACTACAATAATGCAGATGGTAAAGGTGACCCAAATCAGCGACATCCAGTTCATTTAGCCTGCAGTGTGATCATGAGTCCCATAGGCAGCGAATGACGATGGTATTAATCGATGATGGCGATATCTCGGGTGAGAGAACATAATACAATTTATTATATGACGTGCATAAAACTCGGAAAGGATCGTGTAGGGTATAATTAGTAGTACATCTATTCAATGTTAAAGGGACAAAATTTCTGGTAGGACGACTAGGGACACAAAAGTTAAACTGATTTAATAGCTCAGGAGAATCAATTTCTTATGAAGAAAACTAATCCCAAGAGCAATCCTACGATGCACCAAAGATGGAAGACTGATAAGAAGGAGCCTATCAGAGTAAGATGGCAAACGCAAATTAGGATTCCAGTTTAGGCCACGAAGGGCAAACAGGAGGAATTGTTTCTGTACAGACTCAATTCTAACTTGATTATTTATGTATTGCGATGACCAAATGCAAGAGCAATACTCGAGGAGTGGACGCACAAGAGATATAAAAAGAGTCTTTGTGGTATAAGGGACTTGTGGAGCTTCTTATGTACTTTCATTTAAAGCAAACTGTTGTTGAAACTTTCCGCATACTTGTGATGGCTTATGGGGTCATCTGAATTACAAAGACTGAAAGTTGAATTGATAGATGCATAGTGCATCGATGAATCTTTTAGGAAATAATGAACTTATGCCATCTACTAGAATGGATAATGGATTTTTTCTTTCATCTGTGATGATATTTGATTTGAAAATAAGTACACATATCGATAACGTAATAATGTATTTCTTAATATTTGTTTGCAGCGTATTTTATATTAAAATAGGATTATAGTATTTGTCATTGTATGCAAATACTCGTAAGTCCTTCTTAGCACTTAATTTGTTAAAATATCATAAAATATATTAAATTATTTTATGACACAAAATACAAACTCAGAATGTAGTAAGAAACCTAGGGATATTTTGTCAATATTTTGTAAGTTACAGTAAAATTGTCTATTCAACTACAACGTCAATCGGAACGAAAGCAACAAAAAAAAAAAAAAAAAGAAATATGGATGAATATTTACGAAAAATTTCAAAAAATCGTAAAAAATTATTGGAATGGGACAAAGAGGGTGCCGAACTAAAATGCAAAATAACTTATAACGTGTAAGTTGGTTGTATGTTAAATACATTTTTGGCATTTTTACATATTCTAAGATTCTGATCTCTAGTCGTACGATTCAAAAACAAGATGGTTCCAATAGTGAGGAAACTATACCTATTACGAAACTAGTACGTAATTATGAGGAATTGAACGCAATTCAGGAATCAGGTAACGAACGCCAAGTAGTAGAGGCACATGATGATGTTGATGCAGTTTGCAAAGAAATCTCTATGTTTCAATGTGGTTATGGAAGATATGGCGACATGGAGACCACTTTTCTTGATTTGGAACTACCAAGTGACCCCTTAGTATATTTGTTGAGGGAAATGATCTCCCACCAAGTAAACACCAATCTTCAGATTGCTATATCCAATGTCTTTATCAACTGTCATTTGTGTGTACTGCAAGCTTATTCCAATTTCTTTACGAATATTAAAAAAGCAGTAGTTATCAGTTTGCCATCAGAGAAAGTCGCAATAAAAGCATTTATAGACGTATATCAATGGATATTAGCTGATGATCCTAAGATTCTGCGTGACGATATTGCAGCTATGTTTATGGCGGCAACTTACTTACATGTTGATGATCTATTGGATCATTGTTGGTCATATTTTGATAGCGACAGATATTTTATCGAGGATGCCGCAAGCATTTTTTATGTGGAAACTGCATTGACTCCAGCACTGGATGTTGTAAGCCATTTAATGCTAGCACGAGTTGGGCGGTTCTTTTTACCATTTGTGTCTTCTTCACATTTCGTTGAGCTCCCTATGAAGCATTTATGTTTTTTGCTGGATTCCCCTCATTTGTGTGTTAATTCAGAAATTGAAGTAAGACTCTTTAAAGAATATGGAAATATAATTTCTATTAAATATTTTTTGTATTCTTTAGGTATTTTATGCTGCAGTTCGTTGGTTGGAGCACAATTGGGATGAGCGTCATCGACAGATTTTTAATGTGTTTAAACGTGTACGATATGATTTAATGCCAGGTTGGTTTCTATTGAATTTACCGAATTCGAGAGAAAGCAAAACCATTCATTTTATTATGTCAGTTAAAGAAATGTCTGCAATAATACATAAGACAATTTCGTAAGTAAAATGAATCCTTAATTCAAATGCAATAATAACAAAATTTATAAATATTTAAATTCTTAGTGATGTAACTGTATCTATGTACGGTGGCCTTATGGAAACTAATTTTAAAAAAGGAACTGTAGAAAGCATGTTGACTGAATATTCGCTTAATAAACGTTTGTGGATTGAGGATAAATCCTGTTATTTTCATCATCATATAAGTTGTACCAAAATGCAACAGTTTCGCTATAGAGACTTTCTGCAATATTTAGAGAGATTGCAGTTGGGATCTCCTCATTATTGGAGGGTGGCACTACAACCAATCGATAGAAGTACACCATGCTGCGGAAGAAACCAAAAGCTCGCATTATTGGACGAGTAATAATTTCAAGTGAAATGAAAAATATGTCTTTATATTTTCTATTTCTATTTCTATTTCAATTTTATTTTTATTGAATTCAATGTCAACCGATGAATATATAAATTAAAACCGTTTCCCTATGCAACAAAATTGAGATTTGTATTACAATTGATTTATTTATTCATCAGTTTGTGCTTTTCAAACATAGGAGCAGAGCAGCACGATGTGCTTAGGTGAGTCTCTGTTTTAGAGTTCAATTTTGTAACCTTCTTAGTTACCTAATCGATGTTCAATGAGCACATCATATTTGCTGGTCACTGATGACGTCATTCGTGGTTGTTATTGAATCAGATTGCTTCTGAAATTGGTGTCATGAATTCCGATGTTATGGGTTTATAATTTGCCCTGTTGAAATTCATGACATAATTTACCATCTCAAGAATAAGAAGGCTCTGGGACCTTATTCTATACTTAATGCTAAACACAAGTACACGCACTTTAAAAGTTTTTCTTTAACGAACAAAGTTTATTTTAATGAATGAAGTTTATTTTAATGAATATCTTTTAGTACAAAATCTGATTTGACTGTAGATCGCAAATAGACGTTTGATGACGAACTCTTTAATTCGATACTCCACACAGCTAAATGTTTGTATATTATCTTGATAATGTTCTGCATCGAGGCCTTCAGCTCTACTTATAAAATACTATAAATAATTTAATTTTTTTTTTTTTTTTTAACTATATGAATTAGATATAATTTTTTAATAAAATAAAAAAAATTTTATGTAATTATTTTATTTTATTATTTTATTTTATTTGTACTCTTTCGTGCTGACGTTCTCTCAATTCAGAGTGACCTTTGATCAAACCTAATCCTAATTAATTCCCAGGGATGCCAAAACCAACACCCTTTTATAGACCCCTACAACTTATACTTATGTACGCATTAAAAATCGCTGATATATACAATTGAATATCTTGTGCGCTTCATCAACTATTCTGTCAGTCTTGGGTATTGCCACGTTAATTGAAAATTATATGAAGTAATAGCTATTTCCAATCGAGTGTACTTTGTCATCTTTCACCCAGCCCAATATGGATTTAGGTCTCAAGTTAGTTGTATTCACCCATTTAATAAACTCAAAACTTTCGTTAAGCAAAATTTGCTTATAAAAACATTCTATTGGCATTTTCGCTTTAGACTTAGAAGTTGCATTTGATTCTCTTTGATAAATGGGCTTAATTTATAAAATGAAATGCGCTCATTTCTCTTTTCACCTCCTCAAATGTATTGAAAGTTTTCTTTCAGAGAGACATTATTATGCCTTCATGGGCAAAGTCAGTCAGCAAACAATTTAGTGCTGGAGTACCCCAGAACTCGGCTTACAAAATATTCCGTTCAAAATATTATACATAGTCAAAAGAATAGACGTGGCTTTGCAAAAAATTATTTATTTATTTATTATAATTAATTATAATACATTTAAAAAAATATATATAAAAAAAGACTAACTTTGGCTATGCCGAAGTTGTAATAATCTTCACACCCCAGCGAGTGGTCCGAGGGTCTTGAAATTTATAAGGTTGGTGCTTATGAGTTAGACACTTATAGTGTCCAAATTTTAAGTCGATAATACAAAAAAGAACTAATAAGAACTTTCATTTGGATCCCGGTTTGTATGGGGGGTACCACTCCTAGTGATCCGAGGGTCTTGAAATTTATAAGGTTGGTGGCTATGGGTTAGACACTTTTAGTGTCCAAATTTTAAGTCGATAGTACAAAAAAGAACTAATAAGAACTTTCATTTGGATCCCGGTTTGTATGGGGGGTACCACTCCTAGTGGTCCGAGGGTCTTCATGGTTTTCATGGTTTGTGGATATGGGTCAGAGACTTATAGTGTCAGTTCAATAAGTGAAAAAACAAAAAAGTTTTTCTAATAAGAGCTTTAATTTAAAAGGGGGTTTGTATGGGAGATAACCCTCCTGGTAACCCTAGGATCATGAAATTTATAAGGTTGCTGGATATGGACTAGAAATTTATAGTGTCCAAATTTCAGTTCGATACGGATCTCGGACCACTAGCTGGGGAGTGAAGAGTATTACAACTTCGGCATAGCCAAAGTTATTTTCTTTTCTATAGTTTTTTTTTTTTTTTTAACTATATGAATTAGATTTAATTTTTTAATAAAATAAAAAAAAAATCGATTTAATCATTTTATTTTATTTTAATACATTAAACCTAATATTTAATACTAGATTTAATATATAATTTTAACGAGCACTAGCTACTAGGGTCTTCGACTCATGATTTACCTATATAGATGTCCTAAATATTATATGAGATATTTAAGATTATAGAATTTAGAAATGTTAAGGAATGTTGGAGTTTTTTATAGTTGGGATGGGACTTGGGAACCAAAAACTTTTGGCAAGAGTCCAGAAGATGGTCTACGGTCAAATCGGCACCACAGAGAGGGCAATGTGGACGGACTGTTCCGTTGATAAGATGTTTGTGGGTGTTCTGTGGGTGAAACATTAGTATAAGCCACTATTCTAAATAAAGTGTGAAAAATCCACACCGATCAGGCGGTTGTAAACAATTTTTATTCAAGTTGAAAGGGAAAAGATATTCGGTTTTAGCATTTTTCTTGTATACATAAAGTGATATCATAAGTAGGTTAGGTTAGGTAGCTGCATCACTGAACGAGTGATGCCACTTAGACCACAAGATGGGTCAGTTGTGAGCCAAAGAAAAGTATATGTAAGAAAATATTGTAGGTCATGCGATTCTCTACAAATTTAGTTTTCGACAATTTTTTATACAGTTGACCGTTCATGAGATAAAGAGAGAAAAGAGGAAAGCATCGCATTTTAAATTCCAGGGTTAAGAATACAAATTTTTTTTTTTCTACTTTTTTATGGAAATTTTATATCTTCTAATATATTAATTTTATATAAATGTCCTAAGGTTCCACGGAGGAGCAAAGGGCCACAACAAGTTTCCTCCATTCTTTTCTGTCAAGCGCCAACATCTTGAATTCGCTCCAGATTTTCATTGGTTTTTCTTACATCTGCTTCCAGTTTTCTCCTCCAGGTCTGTGCAGGTCTGCCTCTTTGCCGGCTTCCTTGCGGATTCCAATCGATTGCACATCGGGTGATGTCGTTTGATGCTCTCCTTAAAACATGACCAAGCCAGCCAGCCCCATTTCCTTTTAATTATTTCCACTCGCATTGGTGTTTGGTTGGTTCTGACCCACAGATTGGTGTTTGATATCAGGTATCAGGCCAGAAGATGCGAAGGATTGTGCGGAGGCAACGGTATGGCTTGAATATCCGAAAATGTTAGATTCCAGGTTTCGCAGCCGTAGAGCAGAGTGGATTTGACATTCGAGTTGAATATTATTAATTTTGTGCGTCGTGTTATAATTGAGGAACTCCAAACTGCTTTGAGGGTGCCGAAAGCTTGTTTTGCTTTTTTTATGCGGTTGTCAATGTCTGCACTTGATCCTCTGTTGGCAGATATTATGCTAAACTTCTTCGAGTACTGTGCTGTCGATTCGGAATTTTTGAGAGCAGGTGGCATTCACACGCATTACCTTCGTTATGCCGATATTAATTTTTAGGCCTACTTTCTCAGCTGTTTCTTGAACCAGCATTAATTTCTTTGATATGTCGGCGAAAGTGTGTGTCATTAGGCAGATATCATCGGCATAATCAAGATCCTCAAGTCTCGCATTCAATCTCCACATTATACCCTTTGTTTCAAGAGACACCTTGTTCATGAAAACGTCCAGGACAATGTTGAAAAGCAGCCCTGTCGAGCGCCCGTCGTAACTTTTATACGTCCACTCAACTCTTTATTATACTTGATACGACAGCTCGCGTTGCTGTATAGTGCTGCTATTAACTCGATAATATTTTGGCTTTAGAAGCCTGATCACTCCAAATTGCATGGTGGTGAAGAGTATCGAATGCTTTTTGGAAATCAATGAAAATAAGATAGAGGGGGAGCGCCATTCTACTGGTTGTTCCACTATAACTCGGAGACTATTAACGTGATCGACGCAGGAGCGCCCCGGTCGGAAGCCTGCTTGTTCTGCTCTGAGAATTGGATGCAGGGCATTCGAGAGTCGTATGTTAATTACTTGTGCAATAATTTTGTTTACCATGCTCAGCAGCCAGTTCTTGCACTCTGATAGGTCGCCTTTCTTAGGTAGGATGATGATGACACCTTCCTTCAGCTCTTCAGGTAATTGACCTGTAGCCCTGAAGTCCTCAATTAACGAACTAATCAGACGTGCGCTTGTTTCATAATCTGCCTTTAAGAGTTCAGGTGCAATGTTGTCGATATTAATTTAGGACTAACAAAAAGGTTTAGACTCTTACATATATAATTATTTATCCTTCCACATACATGTGGGAAAAAGGGTTGCTTCTTGTTAGGGGCCTCTAACTTAACATAAGTGCTGGACGATCATTTCGATGGAGACAAAATGAGTTTCTTGTATGAACAACATCTCTGGCTAGTGGATTATCATGTTGCACAAGTTTATCTTTGAGCACTCATCTTTTACCTGCAGAACATTAAGATATTTGTGAATATGTTCATTTCTAAAGTAACATGGAACGCCTGTTATTGTTTTGAGAATTTTAGATTGAGCTCTTTGTATGACTTCAACATTACTCACGCTTGCGGTTTCCCATAACTCTGAACTCCAAATATGTCCAAATTGGTTTAATGATGGAGTTGTACAGAAGAACCTTGTACTCAAGTTGCTTGAGTTGATTAACAAGTGGGAACTTTGTGCTTTAAGTTTCAACTGAATTTTCTTTTTTGATTCCATGTGCTTTCGCCAAGTAAGACGCCTGTCTATGTGGACGCCCACATAGGTTACATCCTGGGTTTGAGGAATTGTAGTTTCATTTAAGTATACTGGATCACAAGTTTTACGGTTTAGTGTAAATGTGACATGCTTACATTTTTGTTCTTTGACTTTTATTCTCCAGTTAGATAATCATACAATTGCCTGAGAATACTTCACCACACAAAGAATTGTTCTGTTGGCCATAGAATTAAACCAATTTTCAGCTTTATAAGTAGAGGTTGTTCAAAAAATAAGGTGAATTTTCTAATTTCGCGGGCTATGTACTACATTCGACTTTCGATTATTATTTTCTTTTATGTTAGTACACTCGTCTCGAAGATATGTTCAGGGTTTTAGCCATATAGCATGTTTAGTTTGTTTGTGAGAGGCATAAAGAAGACAAGTGTTTTGCGTGTTTTGTGTGTTTGGCGATTTTCAGCTATCGAACAAAAATGGATCAAAGAAGTTGCATTAAATTTTGTGTAAAAAATGGAATTAAGTGCTCAAAAAAACTTGATATGTTGACAGTGGCATACGGTGAGAGTACTTTGAGTCAAAAAAATATTTACAAGTGGTACAAGCTTTTCACAGAAGGTCGAGAAGATGTGAATGACGATGCTCGCTCTGGACGCCCCAGCACATCAACAACCGATGAAAATGTTGTGAAAGTGAAGAAAATTGAAAATTGTTATGGAGAATCGTCGAATCACAATTAGAGAAGTTGCTAATGATGTCGGCATATGGGTTGGCTCATGCCATGCAATCTTTTCGGAAATTTTGGGCATGAAGCGTGTGGCAGCGAAGTTCGTTCCAAAATTGCTGAATTTTAAACAAAAACAACGTCGCAGGAATTGTTGAATGACGTCAACGATGATCCAGATTTGCTTAAAAGGGTCATAACTGGTGACGAATCATGGGTACATGGTTATTACATCGAAACCAAAGCCCAATTGTCCCAATGGAAGTGTCCAGTAGAGCCAAGACCAAAAAAAGCACGCCAAGTTCGATGAAATGTCAAGGTTTTGTTCACTGTTTTCTTCGATTACCATGGCGTAGTGCATCAGGAGTTCTTACCACAAGGTCGTACGGTAAATAAAGAGTATTACCTTGAAGTTATGCGCCGTTTGCATGAAACAATACGAAAAAAATGCCCGGAATTCGTGGCTTTTGCATCATGATAATGCACCTGCTCACTCATCTTTGCTTGTGAGAGATTATTTGATCAAAAACAACGCCGTTATCATGCCTCAGCCACCGTATTCACCAGATTTGGCCTCCTGCGACTTTTTCCTGTTCCCAAGATTGAAGAGACCCATGAAAGGACGGCGTTTTGCGACGATTGAGGAGATAAAAATCGAATCGCTGAGAGAGGACATACCAAAAAGTACATATCAGAACTGCTTCGAGGATTAGAAAAAACGCTGGCACAAGTGTATTATATCTGAGGGGGACTACTTTGAAAGGGATACAAGTAAAATAGAAATTGATGAATAAATATAATAAATATTTTTTGAGAAAAATGAAAATTCACCTTATTTTTTGAACACACCTCGTATATCAAGTTATTTAAGTCTAAGTCATTTCAAAAATATTTCAAGGAAATACTTTATTACAAAAATCAATAAATTTTAAAATTATTTTCTTTTATCTTTTTGTTTTGTGTCAAAAACTTTAATATCAAATAAAACTTTTCATTATAAAAACTCCATTCCACATCATTATTTAATATTTTTTTCCAAATTCGTAAACTCGTGTGAAAAAAAAAAAAAAAATCAAAGAAAAACATTATATTAATAAATAAGAAAGGATATTATGAGCTTCCTTATAATTAGAGGTTCGTATGCCGATACAATGCATCATCTATTTTGGAAATGTGCTTATACCACTGGGCTGATTTACACGACCACTGTACCAAAGGTTGCACAAGTTGGCTACAGCATGGATTGGTTTAATTTGAAAAGACTCAAGAAACCATATGAACAGACTTTAACTATATCTCATGGTGGAGCCGACAACTATTTGATACTTTCGATAATTCTTACGCTTGTGTCAATGATTGGAACAGATCATCTGTTAAGCCTTTTGATGCCCAGATTTTTGCCTTTACAATGGCGACAGGTGGTCAGAAAATTGGAGTCCAAGTTATATATTTTTTTCCTTCTCCCCTGGATTGTGATGTTCATATTCCGATATATTCTAAATGCGATACTCCTTGGTAGTATTATCAACGACTGGTTGTTAGAGGAACGCGATCTGTTCAAAAGTTTCTTTGGACAAATAGGGTCTGTAATTATATTGGATATAATCGGATTGATTTTTACTGTAGAATTGTGGTTACACTGGTTTGTGCTCTTGCAAATTAAGAACGCCGGATATGAATTTAACATCTATTACGAGGATTGAGGACAACTTAAAAAGCTATTGATACTGAGTATATTTTGTTAATATAAAAAAAAAATGATGTAGTTTTTGTCCTCTCAACTAATACGAATTTTGTTTTAAATTAAATAATAAAAATGTTAAAGTTTCCCCGCAACAATTCTCTGTGTCAGCTGCATTAGTGTCCTTTGTGTTACTTTTCTGATTTATTTGTTTTTATTTCAATCATTTATTTTCATAGGATTTCACGCCTTGACCAAGCGTTGGAATATAATGAATCAATTCCACCAACTCAAGTAACTTCACCTTCTCCCTAAGAAAAGGCATTTCTTACTGTTTCCGATGTTTCAAAAATGGTGATTTCGACACAACTGACAAGGAGCGCAAAGGAAGGCCGCTAACGTTTGTAGACGCCGAATTGGAGAAAATTTTGGACGAAGACCTATGCCAAACCCAAGGAGAACTTGCGACAACAATAGGCGTGACTCAATATGCCGTTTTATTGCGGTTGAAAGCCATTGGTATGGTCCAGAAGGTCGGAAACTTGGTGCCTCATGAACTCAAACCATGAGATATCGAACGGTGTGTCACTGTTTCCAAAATGCTCCTTCAACGGTACATAGGGAAGTCGTTTTTGCATCGTATCATCATGAGAGATGAAAAATAGATTTATTACGATAACCCAAAAGCGTATGTTAAGCGCGCCGAACCGGGACTATTGACGCTAGACCCAAACATCCATGGCAGCAAGGTTAAGCTCTGCATTTGGTGAGTCCAAATGGGAATTGTGTACTACGAGCTTCTGAAAAGTGATCAGACGATTGACGGGGCTTTCGACAGACAGCAACTGATGCGATTGAAGCGTGCGATTACGTAAAAACAGCCAGAATGGGCAACGAGTCATGAGCCATTAATCTTCCACCATGACAATGCTTGACCACATGTCTCATTGGAATTCCTAACCCACCCGCCTTACAGTCTAGACTTTGCACCATCGGTCGATGCAGAACGCTCAAAGTAGATCACTCTGAGCTGATCCCAGCAGATGCACAAAATTAACTTCTTGCCATGAATATTCGGTTTGGCCGTTGAAGTTGATGCATGACCAGGCTGACCTCATGTTTTTTAGCGCTTTGGGTTGTCGTAGTGGATCCACTTTTCGTCCCCCGTCACAATTCGATGCAAAAAAACCCTTCCAGTTATGCCCTTGTAGTAGTTGTTCGCACGTGAAAAACCGACGTTCGACGTCTCTTGACTTGAGTTCATAATTGTTTAGTTTTTGCACCATACCCATGGCCATGAGACCGTTTGAAATTGCATGTGGAGTCACTCCCAAGTTTTCAGCGAGCTCATTTTGAGTTTGGCATGAATCTTGATCCAATAACGCCTCCAACTCAGCGTCCTTAAACTTTACTGGCCTCCCTTCGCGTTCCTTGTCGCTGGTGTCGAAATCACCAATTTTAAAACACCGGAACCAGTACTCACATGTTTTTGTTGATGGAGTATGTATGTTCCCCCCTTATGATTCACACAGCAATCGATGTCCATCAGCTGCACTTTTCTTCAAATGAAAACAAAAAAGCAGCGCTTCCCGCAAATTGAGTTTTGTCGGCACAAAAGTTGACATGTTTAGAGAACAAAGAAAATTTGAGAAATCTCAACAAAGGGGCGGTGGACGTTCGAGTTAATACCCAACATCAGTGGCCCGAAAACATGGAACAAGTGAATTGCCATCTCACGCAGTTCTTCACAGGGCATGGCTGTTTCCGGGAGTACCTATACAGATTCAAACTTGCAAATGACCCGCATTGCCTGTACTGCATAAATCGATCGGAAAATGCTCGCCATGTTCTCATGGAGTGTACCCGGTTCGTGCTTTTCAGAGAGTTAATCACGTCAGAGGTAGGTGGGAACCTTACACCAAATTGTGTGACTAGCTTCATGCTAAAGGATGAAGACTCCTAGAATAAAGCTTGGAGGATAATCGTTGCAATAATGCAACAGGTCCGCAGAGATGAGATAAACAGAAGAGTGGTCTAACCTAGCTCTCCCTACCGAAGTAATGCCTCTATTGGTGGTCCTGCCAGGGTTGAAGAAAGAGCCATTGAAGCCCGGGGTGGTTTAAGTACGCAGGCACCACATGAGACTATTTGTCCGGTGAATCGTGCATGCTAATAGGTCGGTCTTCTAGGATCTTTGGATGATTTACACCTCCTTGGTGAATCAAAAAAAAATTATATGTATATAAAAAAAAAATAACTTTGCTGAAGTTGTAATACTCTTCACGCCCCAGCTAGTGGTCCGAGGGTCTTGAAATTTATAAGATTGGGTCAAACACATATAGTGCCCAAATTTTAAGTCGATAGTACAAAAAACCAAAAAGTTTTTCTAATAAGGACTTTCATTTTCATTTGGATCACGGTTTGTATGGGGGGTGCCCCTCCTAGTAGTCCGATGATCTTGAAATTTTCATGGTTTGTGGATATGGGTCAGAGACATATAGTGTCCAAATTTCAGTTTAATAAATTAAAAACAAAAAATAAAACTTTGTCTAATAAGAACTTTAATTTAAAAGGAGGTTTGTATGAGAGGTACCCCTCCTGGTAACCCTAGGATCATGAAATTTATAAGGTTGGTGGATATGGACTAGAAATTTATAGTGTCCAGATTTCAGTTCAATAAATTACAAAACAAAATACTTTTTCTAATAAGAGCTTTAATTTAAAAGGGGGTTTGTATGAGAGGTACCCCTCCTGGTAACCTTAGGATCATGAAATTTATATGGTTGTTGGGTATGGAACAGAAACTTATAGTGTCCAGATTTCAGTTCCATGCGTCAAAAAACAAAAAACTTTTTCTAATAAGAACATTAATTTAAAAGGGGATTTGTACGGGAGGTACCCCTCCTGGTAGCCCTAGGATTATAAAATGTATAAGGTTGGTGGATATGGGCTAGAAAATTATAGTGTCCCAATTTCAGCTTGATACGTCAAAAAACATAAAACTTTTTCTAATAAGAACATTAATTTAAAAGGGAATTTGTACGGGAGGTACCCCTCCTGGTAACCCTGGGATCATGAAATGTATATGGTTGATGGATGTGAACTAGAAACTTATAGTGTGCAAATTTCAGTTCGATACGTCAAAAAACATAAAACTTGTTCTAATAAGAACATTAATTTAAAAGGGAATTTGTACGGGAGGTTCCCCCCCTAGTGTTCCGATTCGGCTGATTCACGAACTTGATCGGCGTTTGGTAAAAAGAAATATATGAACAAAATTTTAATTTTCTCAAAAACTGAAAGACTAGGAGTGCGAAAAGACGGACAGACGGACATGGCTAAATCGAGTTGATCACAAATATATATACTTTATGTGGTCTGCGATGTCTCCTTCTGTGTGTTACAAACTTCATGACAAACTTGTAATACTATGAATTATTCTATGGATAGTAGACAGACTGAATTTTTGGGTGTGTTTTAGCTCTAGATATTTTCCAGACTATTAAACTGCTGTCCTGTGTCCTTGTTTTGGAATATTGTTTTACAAATATGATTATGAAAAGCATCCTAAAAATTATAAAATTTATGCATTTATATTTACTAGAATGTGTTCTTTTTTTTAGTTCCTTAAAAGAGAAAAATCTAGGTTGTATTATGTATGTACGAGTATGTGTTACTTAAGTTCTATTAATATTCTGTCTGATTTCCTTTTAGTCTTTTGCAAGTAATACTACTTATGTAGTAGTGGTAGTAGTAGTCAAAGTCAAAGAAATAAAGTTAATGAAGTTAGTCAGTTTATAGTGAATTGTTTGCCTTTAGTATTTGGCCACTTTATAAATAATGTTACCGCCGCTATTACTTACTTCTTTGTTCCTTTGTGGCTACTGAATACGACCAAATACTTGGAACTTGTTGATGTTGTTGTTGTTGCTGTTGCTGTTGTTGTTGTTTTTATTTGTGTGTAAAAGCTTTTATAGGATACTCGTACTATTCAGTTTTTTCTCATTTTTGGTCTTTAGTCTTTCATTAGGTTGGATTGCTTTTAGGCTTCTTGTCCATTTCGTTTGGTTTTTCACTACTTTGACTTTGGAAATCTAATCTAAAAATGTTTAACTTCTGTTCATTTGTTCATCTATTCGTTCATTGCGGTTTGCCCCAAAAGTGGGCTTTTGAATTTGAATCTTCACTTCATTTCATTTCAGTTCAGTTTAGTTTACTTTTTCTTTTCATTTATTTGTTGTTGTTGTCGTGTATATTTGCTGGCTTTGAGTTAAAAAAAAAAAATAAATGAAAAAAAAAAAACAAAAACAAAAAATTGAAAAAGCAAAATTTGGCAGTCAAAAAACTCATTTACCTGCTTGACTGCCTACCCAACTCATCAGACTACTTTAGTAAGATATTGTACTTCAAAACTCATTCACTCATTTATTTCTATACTTACATATTTAGATAGATAGACACTCGTAGATGATGAGTATTCCTATGTATTATGCAGAGGAAGTGAAGAAAACGTCCATAGAGTCATTGCTCTTTTTTTTCCATTTCTGTTTTTTTTTGTTTTTTTTTTTTGGTATATTTGGTCGGAAATATGCCAAGCAAACCTTTTGCCACCTTGGCTTATCTTTCATTTTACGACTTTGTCGCGGTGGTAATGGCGACAGCATTGACGGTAAAGCAATCAAAGTGTTTCGCCAAGTGAAAAATTATGTACATTTACCTCAAGGATATCGAAGATCAAAAGCTTAATCAAATAAAGGAGCGCGCGCGCTTGCTCGCGTTCACATAAAATCTGTGTGCCTCCCTATAGGTAAACACATATACATATATATATATATATATATATATATATATATTTCATGTACTGTATGTATGTCTATGTTTGTAATTGTATATTTGATGCTATATAACCTACAAAGAGTCGACAGTCGCCAGTCGCCAAAGAAGCTCAATCAGTTCTACACACTCTAAGTACTTTATCACACACCAACAAGTTAAACCGAAAAAAAAAAAAAAAACCTAAATCCAAAAAAATTGAAGAAATTGTTAATATGGAAAGTCCCAAATCCTACTAATTCAACTCAACCGACTGTCGTTGTCGTTGTCGTTTTCTTCGTCGTCGGCACATCATACAATATACCATACTACTTACTCTACACTAACCAAAAGTTGTCGTCATTCTTATCCTCATACACATCCTCACTGTCATCATCACCATCACCGTCACCATCACCATCACCATTACCGTCACCGTCATTGCTATCGTCCTTGGTATCGCATCGTTTATTTCGCGCTTGGTTATTTTTTTGTGGCTTTTCTTGTTATAATTTTAATTTTTTTTTTTTTTTTTGGAAATTTCTTTTTTTTTTCTTCTTTTGTTTGTGGCTTACTTTATGGTTTCGTTTCTGTTTCTGTTTCTGTTTCTGTTGCCTTCCCTTCCCTTCCTTTACGTTACGTTTCTTTTTGCATAGCTTTGCAAAAATTGTCGCTTAAGTTGCAATCGCTGGTGGCGTGTCTCACATCTTTCTACAATTACTTTCATAGTACTACATTCTACATTTGCTTCAACAGGCCAAGATTTACTATGTAAATGTTACTAATGCGCCTACATGCACTCACTCACACATGCACACATACACACCTACACAGATACACAAAAAATACACTTATATATTACATAAATGTATGTATTCCAGGTACTATAACATACACGCACATACATAGTCGTACATATGTAAGTAGCAAGTTACAATGTTGGCTGGCGTTGCATTATTCCATGTTGTTAGTTCAATTTGTAACCTTCTCGATTACTAGTCGCTTATGGATAAACATATATATATTTTTATTTTACACTAACACAATTTTTACCAAATACCGTTATAAGTTTGTTATTTCCTTTTTTACACATACAAATTCGTAAAAGATTTTGATATCCTACAGTCTGTAGATTTACAAAAAAAAAAAAAAAATCAAAATTTGTATGATGCATAAAACAACTAAAAAACACTTCCAAATAATAAGGAAAATACAATACTTCTTAGTAAGAAGTTCTTACTATGTATGTGCTTACGTAAATTTTGTAATAAGTTTGCCAATAGAAATTAAAAAGATTTCTTATTTTATTTTTTTTTTGTTTTTTTTTTTTTAATATTTTAGAACTGAAAGAAATTAACTTTAAATCCTCATATTTTCAATATTGTTTATTTTTTTCCAATAGAAAATTAACAAAGTAAAAATGCATTTAATAAGAATAGAAATGTGTATAGGATTAATTATTTAATTGATTAATTTGATTAAATTCATAACAGGATAACTTTGTAGAAGCTGCCGTTCTTGGCTTCCCTCAGCAAAAAAAAAAAAAAATTGAAATTATCAATTCCACTCTCTTTTTAGTATCAATTTATTGTGCTTCTCACAATTGAAATCAAAAAACTTGTCTTCCTGGTGGTGTGTATTATTAATAGCATTGTTGACTATTAAAGGCTCTAAGATTTCTGATAATTCATTACTTAGGACTGATTAAAAAAAGTTTATACTCGTACACTTCCTTTGATCAGCGGCTTTTTCTTAAATCTTGGATAATTCAAAAATATTTCACCCTAAAGATGAAGTAAAAAACTTTTAAAATTGCCATAATTACTTGATCATAACATTTGATCCATGATTAATTTAAAATTAAGCAAACCTTTTGATTATGATTTTTAATTATTAATTATTTTATATATGATCCATGATTAATTTAACATTAATCAAAATTTTCGATTATGCTTTTTAATTATTAATTTTTTTATATATGATCCATGATTAATTTATTATTCATCAAACTTTTTGATTATGTTTTTTAATTATTAATTTTTAAATATTGTATATATGATCCATGATTAATTTAACATTAATCAAATTTTTTGATTATGATTTTTAATTTTAAATTTTTAATTATTTTATATATGATCCATGATTAATTTAACATTAATCAAACTTTTCGATTATGTTTTTTAATTATTAATTATTTTATATATGATCCATGATTAATTTAACATTAATCAAAATTTTCGATTATGCTTTTTAATTATTAATTTTTTTATATATGATCCATGATTAATTTATTATTCATCAAACTTTTTGATTATGTTTTTTAATTATTAATTTTTAAATATTGTGTATATGATCCATGATTAATTTAAAATTAAGCAAACCTTTTGATTATGATTTTTAATTTTTAATTATTTTATGTATGATACATGATTAAATTAACATTAAGCAAACTTTGTAATCATTAATCGGTAATCAGATTAACTTTGGGCCATGATCCAAAGATCAACATTGAAAAATAGAGAAAGAGAGTCAGAGAAACAGAAAGAATAAGAGAGAGAGAGAGAGAAAAGAGAGAGAGAGAGAGAGAGAGAGAGAGAGAGAGAGAGAGAGAGAGATGGAGAGAGAGTTGTATTCTGACATAATTGAACCACAAATAATACTTATAAAACAACAATTTTTCTATGACTTTCACCTATTTACTTACATAGATTTGCTATGGGGTCCACGAAAAAATTGAAATTGTCCAAGATGAGGTTTACTGTGCATTATAAATATATCTTAATACTATCTAATGCACTTATTTCTTTTTTGTTATGCATTACTACTATTGTATGTTAGTTCTTGGTAGTAAAAAGGTTTCCATTGTATGTTAAATCTTTTAAGATCTTCATTCAGTGAATACAAGTATTATAAGTTTGTCATGAAGTTTGTAACACACAGAAGACACAGAGACATCGGAGACCCCATAAAGTGTATACGAGTGCATATATAGTAAGTACTCTTAATCAGCTCGATGAGACATGTTGAGTTAGCCATGTCCATCCGTTTGTCCATTCGTCTGTATGAATGCATCTCTCAGTCCCTCAGTGTTTGAGCTAGAAAGATGAAATTTTGCATGAAGCTCTTTTTTTTTTGTTGCCATATGCAATAGTATGTATATTTGTAGGAATTGCTAGGGGGGATACCCTTCACACAAACCCATATCCAAATTCAAGTTCTGATTAGAAAAACTTTTTTTTTTTTTTTTTTTTTTGTACTATGGAAATGACTATGAATTTGGAAACTATAAGTATCTGTTCAACCATGTAAATTTCAAGACCCTCGAACCAGTAGCAGGGGGTGTGAAGAGTATTACAACTTCGGCATAGCCAAAGTTAATCTACTTTTTACTGGTTTTTATATGAGTTTTTGTTTTTTGTTTTTTTTTTCTTTCTTTAAGGATTTTAGATGTTTTCTTACATTTAGGCTTACACAATGTCTATGCAAATGTAAGAACACACACACACACACACGCACACACACACACACACATACATACATACGTACAATATAAGGTATGCATGTGTATGTATGCATGTATAAATAAGTATATTTGATTGTTGCATGTGTATGTTACGAAGTAAGTTTCTTCAATGAACATAAACAAACAAACAAAGAACGCAAAAGCAAAAAAAAAGAAAAACAAAACAAAAAAATTGGAAAGAAAAGAAATGAAAAAAGAAACTCTTAAGTCGCCTGAATAATATTGTTAGTATTGGTAAATGTTTAAATTTTAAAAATATTAGAAGGCGTTGAAATGAGCTGAGCTGAGCTGAGTTGAGTTGAGCTGAGTTGAGCTGAGTTGAGTTGAGCTGAGCTGAGTTGAGTTGAGTTGAGCTGAGCTGAGATGATGATGATAATAATAATAATAATAATGATGACCATGATGATGATGAGAATGCTGATGATGAGGATGATGGTGATGATAGTGGAATGGTGAATAGAATCTTAAGTTTTTGTGCGTTTGTTTTTTGCCTGCTGGGCACAAACAACAAAAAAAAAAAAAAAAAAAAATAAAGAAATTTTCTTTTCTTAAATTAAGCACAAAAGATATTTACATACTATGTAGGTATTTGAGTACATGTACACGTATGCATGTATGTATGTACATGTGTATGAGTATCTCAGATCTGAATATGTATTACTTTTTGCATCTACACAGACGAATACATATTTGCTGGCTTAAGTTGGCCAACTATTTTAAAGATTTGTTTCTTACTTATGGCTACCTTATATTTTACACAAACAATCACACACATACATACACACACACACACACACACATATATATATATGCATACATATATATACACACATACATAGACACTAATATTAACATCTACATCTGCATCTGCTTAGAGATTTGTGTACAAACACATTAACGGTTAAGCATACTGTTTACATTCTATATATTTGTACATCTATAATCGTACATATGTACATACATATGTGTAAATTAACTTAGTAGGACATACTACTTATGTACTTAAGAATATTGTAAGTAAGTATGTATGTAAGTAAGTAAGTAAGTAAGTAAATAAGTAAGTAAGTAATAGGTAACTAAGTTTATATGTGTACTTAATTGTAAAACTTTGAACGTTGCAATTTAGTAATGAGAGTTTAAAGTAATCAAACTACACAAGTTTGAATTGAAGAATTTTTGGTAATGTTGTGTCTGACAGCCTTTGAATTTCTGCCTTTGAACTGAACTTAATGATGTTATGTTAAAATAATCTGATCAAATTCATAAAGCCGCTTATATCAAATTTCAATTATGCAAAAGCTGAAACTGAGCAAATCAACAACACAAACAAATAGTTTTGGAAAATTAATTATATTAATGCTTCAATTTCAACATACAAAAGCATTTTATTGAATGTATAAATTGTGAGTTATTTGTAAAAGATTATATTCTATTCTATTCTATTCTATTCTCTTCTCTTCTCTTCTCTTCTCTTCTCTTCTCTTTCTCTTCTCTTCTCTTCTCTTCTCTTCTCTTCTCTTCTCTTCTCTTCTCTTCTCTTCTCTTCTCTTCTCTTTCTCTTCTCTTCTCTTCTCTTCTCTTCTCTTCTCTTCTCTTCTCTTCTCTTTCTCTTCTCTTCTCTTCTCTTCTATTCTCTTCTATTCTATTCTATTCTATTCTATTCTATTCTCTTCTCTTCTATTCTATTCTATTCATGTGTTGTATTAAATATACTTACTTACTTACTTACTTACTTACTTACGTACTTATCATCTTATTCTCTTGTCTATCATACAAAGTTTCTTCTTAATTTATGTATATTGAAATACTATATAAGTAAATATATACGCATATTATTATATTTATAATCATATGTTGTTTAATTGTTCCAAATTTGTATAGGAATGGGAATATACAATTTCTAATGCAAATGATTGATTGTATGTACTTATTATTTCCTTTGTTCTAATAATCTTGTTCATTTTCTTTGTTCTTATAAAGGGTTTTCCAAGAATAACCCCGCTATTTCGGTAGATGTCACTTTTAAAGCTGTCATTTTTTGACATTTTACAATTAGAAACTACGCCATTAATAAAAATTGAATGATACACGCTTCAACAATGCATTGAAATTATTAAAAAATTCACTAGAAAAATGGTGAAAATTTGGCAGAGACGGTTCGTAAAACTAAAACATTTTTGGGTCGTCGTAAAGCAACTTGTCGGACAGCAATACAGAAATTGGTGAAAAAATTCGAACTGTTGGGACAAGTAAGTGATGTGAAGAATAAAGTCCGTGCACGTCGCTCAAGAACAACTGAGAATATTTCTTCTGTAGCACAAAGTGTTGAAGAAAACCCAGGTTTGTCCTCATTCCTCATCGTTCTTTGGAATTGGGCATTTCAGAAACGTCATTACACCGTATTTTGCATAAAGACTTGGGTCTTAAGGCTTATAAAGTTCAGTTAACACAAGAACTCAAGTCGGCCGATCATCAACAACGTCGTGTCTTTGCTGATTGAGTACTTGAAATGCATAGAAATGATCCGGAATTCCATCGAAAAAACATCTTGACTGATGAGGCCCATTTCCATCTCGGTGGCTACATGAACAAGCAAAATTGTCGCATCTGGGGCTCGGAAAACCCAAAAGTTATTGTTGAAAATCATCTCCATCCTCGACGTGTGACTGTTTGGTACGGTTTATGGTCCGGCGGGGTCATTGGATCTTACTTTTCCGAAAATGAGGCTGGGGTAACAATTACGGTGAATGGATTGCGCTATCGAGAGATGATTAATGATTTTTATGGCCGAAACTGGATGGTAACCCTAGGATCATGTTATTTATATGGTTGGTGGATATGAGTCAGAAACTTATAGTGTCCAAATTTCAGTTTAATAAGACAAAAAAAAAGTTTTTCATATAGGAACTTTAATTTAAAAGGGGTTTTGTATGGGAGGTACCCCCCCCCCCCCCCTAGTGGTCCGATTCGGCTGATTCAGGAACTTGTTCGGCATTAGGTAAAAAGAAACCGATGCTCTCTAGCTCAAAAACTGAAGGACTAGCAGTGCGAACAGACGGACAGAAGAACCGACGAACCGACGGACAGATGGACATGGCTAAATCAACTCGTCTCATTGAGCTGATCACAAATATATACGTATACTTAATGTGGTCTGCGATGTCTCCTTCTGTATGTTACAAACTTCATGACGAACTTATAATACTATTCACTCCCGTGAAGAGTATAAAAACCTTCCGGATTCCGGGTTTCGCATGCTGAATTGGTAAACTGTCAATGACTCCTGGTTCAAATAGGATTTCCCACATTAAATAAATGAATATGAATCTTTGAATGCTATCACCAGGAATTTCATATATACAATTATACAATGTTTTTGTTACAAGCTTTATGTCTAAATGAATATGTCCCTTAAATACATAATTGTCGTGACAAGTTAAACAAGAAAAAAAAAAAAACAAAAAAACAAAAAGAATCCTTACGATGTATTAAAGCTTATAATATTTATTGTATATACAATATTTTACTTCTTTTAGTTTTTTGAATTGAAATGAACTTCACTAACTACAATAAATTCAAGCTCAAGACAACAACAACAACAACAACAACAACAACAACAATAATAATAATAATAATAATAACAACAACAATTGTAACAGAAAATAAGAATAGCAACAACAACAACAAGAACAAAACGCATAGATACCCGTACACAACTTTACCGCTACAGATTATTGTGCGTGTTCTCTGTGCCATGTTTATTTATCTGTGGTCTCCCTTTCTCTCAATATCAATAGTATATATGTGTGTGTGTGTGTGTGTGTGTGTGTGTGTGTGTGTGTGTGTGTGAGCTTGTAGTTTTAGCTACTATTGTTGACTTTTCAACTTTGCTAATGAAGTGAAAATATTTAAATGTAAAAAACTTTTACTAAACACATTTCTCTATTTGTCTGTCTATCTGTCTGTTTGTCTGTTTGTCTGTTTGTTGACTATAGGTTGGTCGGTTGGTGGGTCGATGGGTCGATGGGTCGGATGGGTCGTATGGTAGATCTGTCTGTCGTTAGGTCTGTTTGTCGATTGGTTAGTCCATATCCCATTCTCACATATTTTTCTTCTTATTATTATTTTTTTTTTTTAGCTCCTTCTACCTCATTACTCTTTCTGTCATTCCTTTATTCTAAATAAATTCATATGTTCTGTTGTATGTGTGTTTGTATGTTCTTTGTATGTTAGTAGTATGTAAGTATCTATGTTATTTCTGTGTACCTACTGCATAGTTTTGCCGACAAAAGTTTTTCTTTTTCTTTTTTTTTTCTCTTTTTTGTTTTTTATCTTTTATTGTTTTGGTTATATTTTTTTTCTTTGCCTTTTTGTTTCTCTTATATTTGATATTTTTCCCTTTTTTCTATTGTTGTTGTTGTTGCTGATGTTGTTGTTGTTGTTTTTGTTGTTGTTGTTGTATTTTGAATTAAACTATTTATAAACATTAGCAGACAGTTCATTAGTTTGTTGAAGTTTACTTCATGAGTCCAATTTGTTTTGGCATCATGTTGTCGTCGTCAATGATCATCATTAAGTTGATGACAATGTTGGCATAACATTTAATAATTTACATACAAACATACTACATACATAGATACTTATATTCAGGGATGTAAATAGTAAGTCTTTATTTCCATTTACCCACCAACCCCCTCCCCCTCCCAAATCCCCCAGAAGTTCCACTTGTGAAAGGCAAATGGTTTTGAATATACTCACTATGTACTTAGTAACTTTAATTTGCAATCTAAATCAGTAAGAAAGTCAAAGAAAAAAAAAAAAAAAATACTGTTACTGGACCTTGTCCGCTTTCAGTGATTAAGTCTGGAAAAAGTCATATACATCTGATCAATCATATTAATGTTCATTTCATAAACATTTAATCAAGTCAAATAGAAACGTGAGAAAGAAGATTTTTTTAATTTTGTTTGTTTTATTTTTTTTTTTATTACTTTAATTGACAACATCAAACAACCGGATTGGTTTTAATACATTTGTATCATCATAGAAATTTGCATGGATTTACAATCTTCTATTAAGCAGATCGTTGGGGTGAAGTCTTTTCTTTTTTGAGTGTAAGACATTTTGCCAGAGGATTTGGGTGCTTTAGCAAACGATCATTGTAATGTCTGCTGAAAAAATGTATTTCCTCAATCATCGTAGGCATCTTAAGGTCTCACGATGTAAAATTGTGTTCCTGACAAACCACGGTGCACCAGTTATTTGACGTAGGGCCTTGTTTTGAGTTGAATGCCATATCGCCATTTATATTTATTTCAAATGGATTCGTGTGATTTTTATGAAAATATAGCATTAAATCTATTGATTAAAAAATGACTCCAAGAGCCATACTTTCCTTTCTTTACTTTCTTCTCCTCATAATAATTAAAAACACTCAAGAGCGGCAAATTTTTTATACTCTTCACACAGTGAATAGTATTATAAGTTTTTCATGAAGTTTGGAACACACAGAAGGAGACATCGGAGACCCCATAAAATATAAATATTCTTGATTAGCACGACGAGACGAGTTGATCTAGCCATGTTCGTTTGTCCGTCTGTATGTATGCAAACAAGTCCCTCAGTTTTTGAGCTTTGCACGGAGCTTTTTTTATAGGGGAAGGGTTACTCCCCATACAAACCCTAGATCGAAATTAAAGTTCTTATTAGAAAAACTTTTTTGTTTTTTCTACTATCGACTTAAAATTTGGGCCCTATATGTTTCTGACCCATATCCACACAATCGTATAAATTTCACGACCCTCAGATTACTGGGAAGGGTAGCCCCCATACAAATCTTAGATCGAAATTAAAGTTCTCATTAGAAAAACTTTTTTGTTTTTTCTATTATCGACTTAAAATTTGGGTTCTATATGTTTCTGACCCATATCCAACAAGCGTATAAATTTCATGACCCTCACATTACTGGGAGGTTTATCCCCCGTACAAACCGTAGATCGAAATTAAAGTTCTTATTAGAAAAAATTTTTTGTTTTTTCTATTATCGACTTAAAATTTGGGCTCTATATGTTTCTGACCCATATCCACAGAATCGTATAAATTTCACGACCCTTAGATTGCTGGGAGGGGTATCCCCCATACAAACCCTGATCCAAATTAAAGTTCTTATTAGAAAAAGTTTTTTTGTTTTTTCTATTATTGACTTAAAATTTGAGCTCTATATGTTTCTGACCTATATCCAAAAAGCGTATAAATTTCACGGCAATCAGATTATTAAGAGGGGTATCGCCCATACAAACCCTGATCCAAATTAAAGTTATTATTAGAAAAACTTATTCTTCTGTTTTTTTGTACTATCGACTTGAAATTTGGATACTATAAGTGTATACTATACTATATAGACCCATATCCACCAACATTATAAATTTCAAGACCCTCGGACTACTAGCAGGGGTGTGAAGAGTATTACAACTTCGGTAAAGTTAGTCTTTTTTTATATTTGTTATTTTTAATTCAAAATTTATTTTTATTTGAATAGGTTTTTGCCTTTCGACTATATTCCTATATTGGGAAGACTGACCCTTAAAAAAAGTCTTATGAAATGACATCGTATGGACAGCAAAACGTGTATGAATAGTTCTTCATATTATATGGTACAAATATAATATCAAATAAATATGTAATATAATATGTCATATTTTTCTATGAGCACCTTACAGCAAGAATTTTTATTTTTATATCATAAAGTAACCTTTGATTATACAATTAAAAACATTTAGTAGTTCAGTTAAGAATATATATTTTACTGTGAAAAACTCGAGTGAACACAAGAAAATTTTTGATATTATTTTTTATTATAATTATATTTATAAAGAAAATTATCCAATCGTTAAACAAAAGACGACGATGTCTATGAAGGAATTAACATCTAAAAAGAAGTGTGGCAAGGAATCGTCTTCCGGTAAGTAAATATTTTATGTACATATACCATATATCACGGATGGCGAATCTGTTTTGGTGAATGTGGAATTTTTTATACAAATATTTTATGAATTTATGAAAAATTTAGTGTGATTTCTGATGTTTGCAAATTAGATGCTAAATATCTTATATTAGTCTGATATAATTGTTACTTTTAGTAGTAGTAGAATGCAAGCTGAACTGATGTCATGGTTGGTTGGTTGGGTGGTTGGTTGATAAGCATACTGTGGCTGACTTGTATAATCCACTAACAAGCCGCAATTATCACCTTAGTGCCGTTTTGGTATCACTTCCTCGCCGAACACAATCAGTATAACTAAACCCATTCCGTGGAGTTTAGGTATTTCAGATGGTCACCGGGACATGTGACCGAACAGTCCGTGAGGTTTTCAAAAAAGTAACGGCCCAGAAACTTGTTCCTAGCTCTCGTCAGTGCTGGACATTTACATAGAAAGTGTCTGAGTGATTCGTTTTCCTCCACGTCGCCACAACTCCTACAATGACTCCTGTGTGCGATACCTAGTCTCACCGCTTGAGTTCCAACACACCAATGACCAGTAAGAACCGCTTTGAGCCTGTGAGCGGTATCTATACGTCTTCTGTTGATTATTCTGAAAGACCTATTTTCGTTGTGCCTAGGCCAGGTAGCATGCGCCACCCTGCAATATTCGAGATGTCATATGACAAACAGTTTTGATGCAAGTTTTTATTATTATTCATTTGTATATGAAAAATTATTATTAAGATAACAGAAGGCAGCTTCTTCGGAGAACTAAATATGTCTGAAAATGAATCTCACGTTCTAGTTCTATCATGACGTTAATCGTTTTATTTGGGCCCTGAAACTTTTCATTTAATTCATTGAAATGCTGACACAAGTCTATAATAAACATTAATTTTGAAAGCCACATAATCGCTTTCACCTTAATTCCAAACCAAATCCATTTCTTGGTGTGCAGGAAACCTTTTTTGATGGTTTTGAATTTGCCTAATTTTGTGCAGGCGATTTGGTTAAATTTTCCCTTAATAAACTTATTGGTGGAACTTGGCATGTATGCAATGTGGTAAAGAGGAGTGTTCTACACGATTTTTGTTTGTTGAGAAGGGAAGTTTCTTCATTTCGTTTGATTTTTGTGGAGTAAAAAATGTGAATGGAAGTTGAGTAGAGACAAAATATTTGCTTGGCATCTGTGGCTGAGAGTAAGTACTAGCAATAGGCTTCAAAGAAAAATCCACGATAAGTGCTGACACAAGTATTCAATCAGCTGTTCGTTCGATCGATAATCAATGTTCAAAAAATGTAAATCTCTGCGCTTGTGTGCTAGAACACTTACAATTTTTTTTTTTGGCCAAATTGAAAACGCCTGACATCAAAAACGTCGGAGTTTTCTAACACCACATACCCGAACATCTATCAATTGTAGAAAAATTGTTTATTTAGTAGTGGTGTGCCGGAATTATTTTATAGCCTGCCATTGATTCGCCATCTCTGCCATATAATGTGAATAGTATATGGTGGCAAATAATAAAAATATATTGATATTTTATAGCTAGTGAATCACGGGAACTTACAGAAGAAGAGCAGTTCAAGATGCTTCTTGAAAATGGTAAGATCAATGTTTCATTTTATGATGTTTGGTACAAGCTAATGCAAATAATATTCTTGTAGATAAAGAGGAACAAAACCCTTCAAACGGCAAAATAACAACTTCTGAGAGTGGTGCTTCAGGAAGCGGTTTTTGCATTAGTGTTACTGCTAGTGCAAAATTAACTGAGAACTCTGACTCTGCACTTCAGTCATGCGAAAATAACTTAAAAGAAAAAGAAAATGCTGCTGATCAGGAAAATCAAACACCAGAAGAATCAGAAGTGGAGTGGGGTGATCCAACTAATCTGTATAATCAAGAAAATGCTGCTGATCAGGAAAATCAAACACCAGAAGAATCAGAAGTGGAGTGGGGTGATCCAACTAATCTGTATAATCAAGAAAATGCTGCTGATCAGGAAAATCAAACACCAGAAGAATCAGAAGAATCAGAAGTTGAGTCGGGTGATCCAACTAATCTGTATAATCAAGAAAATGCTGCTGATCAGGAAAATCAAACACCAGAAGAATCAGAAGTTGAGTGGGGTGATCCAACTAATCTGTATAATCAAGAAAATGCTGCTGATCAAGAAAATCAAACACCAGATGAATCAAAAGAATCAGAAGTGGAGTGGGGTGATCCAACTAATCTGCATAATCAAGAAAATGCTGCTGATCAGGAAAATCAAACACCAGAAGAATCAAAAGAATCAGAAGTGGAGTGGGGTGATCCAACTGATCTGTATAATCAAGAAAATGCTGCTGATCAGGAAAATCAAACACCAGAAGAATCAGAAGAATCAGAAGTTGAGTCGGGTGATCCAACTAATCTGTATAATCAAGAAAATGCTGCTGATCAGGAAAATCAAACACCAGAAGAATCAGAAGAATCAGAAGTTGAGTCGGGTGATCCAACTAATCTGTATAATCAAGAAAATGCTGCTGATCAAGAAAATCAAACACCAGAAGAATCAGATGAATCAGAAGTGGAGTGGGGTGATCCAACTAATCTGTATAATCAAGAAAATGCTGCTCATCAACAAAATCGAGCACCAGACGAATCCGGAGAAGAGGAATGGAGCGATCAAATTAATCTGTATAAAATGGACTTAACAGAAAGTCAATTTGAAAGACTCGCAAGAGATGGTGTGAAAAGAGAGGACATTGAAGAATGTCGCGAGAGATTGGACAATGAGAATATTTCTTCAGCAATAATTGGTTTAAGCGGTCGTATTTATGAATTTGAAAAAGAAGAAATCACTCCAGTTGTTCTAACAGAGATTCCAAATATTGCAAATATCCAAAATACTCGAATTCCAAATACGCCAGTTGAAGTCAACATCGTGGAAATCGAAGTATCAGCTTTATGGTTTATTTATATTTAATGACTTTTAATTTAAAATAAAAAATAAATATCTTGGGTTAAAGCAAACAATTTTAATATTTTATATTATTTTTTGATAAACTTATAAGAAATTGCAGTAAATTAATAAGTAAACAGATAAAATTATCCCATTGAAAGACAAGAATTTAATATTATAGTCGTGATATGTTGATATTGATTCAATTGATTTGATTTGAGATTAATTTATTAAATTTAATTAATCAAAGAGAAACATAATTGAATGGTTTTTTTTTTTTTTTTTATATGTTTATTTATAGAAATTTAATATAATTTTAATGAAAAGACCTAAAGAAAAACATTACTTATATTTTAAATTTTTTTAACTAAATAAAAATTATGTTTATATTTTAATTGTCACACCACCAGGGCTTTCTTTGAAATATTTTTTTTTACTTAACTTAATATCCTTATTTGATAGATTTTTGTCGAAGCTATGGTTGTTATTAGTTGGAGAAACATAATTTAAAGTTTTAGTGTTGGCTCTTCTAAAATTATGGTATATTATAGGGATTCCCTGTTCCTGTTCATCTTGTATTAGTTGATTTTTGTCGGGCGGAACAAAACCGCTTGCGAGTGTTGTTGCAATATAAACCTCATTTACGTATTATGGCGCCCTGATTATACTGTTTCCTTCACTTTCTAAGCTTCTTTGTATGTGTCTACTGATTAAATTTATTATAAAATTATTAGTTCTGATAATGTTATAGGGATTCCCTGTTCCTGTTCATCTTGGATTAGTTGATTTTTGTCGGGCGGAACAAAACCGCTTGCGAGTGTTGTTGCAATATAAACCTCATTTACGTATTATGGCGCCCTGATTATACTGTTTCCTTCACTTTCTAAGCTTCTTTGTATGTGTCTACTGATTAAATTTATTATAAAATTATTAGTTCTGATAATGTTGGCTTCGTTATATAGTGTTTTATTTGAGAAGTATTTAAGGGAATCGCTTTGCGGAATTCTTTGAAGCTGCAGTTAATTTTTTCAGTTTTATCGCCCGACTGATAGATGATGATATCATCCGCGAAAGATATAATTTGGTCAGTTTTGTTCTATTAGATCATGTAGGTATAAATTAAACAAGACTGGGGAATTAACAGTACCTTGTTGTAGACCGTTTGTAATATTAAATGTTTTGGTGTTTAGGCAATTAGCGTTGCTAACTACGAATTTTTTCTCACTGATCATGTTGTGAATTAGGACTATAGTTTCAAGAGGGAATTTGTATTTTGTATACTCTTCACGTTAGTGAATAGTATTATAAGTTTGTTATGAAGTTTGTAACACACAGAAGGAGACATCGCAGACCACATAAAGTATATATATTTGTGATCAGCGCGACGAGACGAGTTGATCAAGCTATGTCCGTCTGTCCGTCTAGTCGCACTCCTAGTCATTCAGTTTTTAAGCTAGAGAGCTAAAATCTTGTAAATCGGTTTCTTTTTAGCAAACGCCGATCAAATTCGTGAATCAGCCGAATCGGACCACTAGGGGGTGTAGCTCCCATACAAACCCCCCTTTTAAATTAATGTTCTTATTAGAAAAAGTTTTTTGTTTTTTGACGTATCGAACTGAAATTTGAACACCATAAGTTTCTAGTCTATATCCACCAACCATATAAATTTCATGATCCTAGGGTTACGAGAAGGGGTACCTCCCATACAAATCCCCTTTTAAATTAATGTTCTGCTTAGAAAAAGTTTTTTGTTTATTGACGTATCGAACTGAAATTTAGACACCATAAGTTTCTAGCCTATATCCACCAACCATATAAATTTCATGATCCTAGGGTTACCAAGAGGGGTACCTCCCATACAAACCCCCTTTTAAATTAATGTTCTTATTAGACAAAGTTTTTTTTTGAAAATTTCAAGACCCTCGGTCTATTAGGAGGGGTACCCCCAACACAAACCGGGATCCAAATGAAAGTTCTTATTAGACATTTTTTTTGTTTTTTTTACTATCGACACTATAAGTGTCTAACCCATAGCTACCAACCTTATAAATTTCAAGACCCTCGGACCACTAGCTGGGGCGTGAAGGAGTATTACAACTTCGGCATAGCCAAAGTTAATCTTTTTTATTTATATTTTTTTTAGTTGTCTTGGCTCATAAGTTGTCCGTGTCGTGTATATCGCTTGCGTCGTTTTCAATTCAGTGACTTTAATTTTCCATTTATCAAACCAAGAGCATATTTCGTCCATAATGTCTTGCAGTTTAGTTGTAGCTACAGCAAGATTATTGTGCTAGTATATTAGTACTGTATCGTCAGCAAAGGTGGCCATCATAGACAAACTGTCTTCTGATGTTGGGATGTCAGATGTATATAGGGTATACAGACGCTTCCCTGTGGGACTCCAGTTTTTATTTGTCTTAGTCTGACGTAGCAATAGCGAGTATCAAGGTAATTTTTGATGATTTCGCATAGGTCATTTGATAGTACAGTCTTAATTTAACTAAGAAGGCCGTCATGCCAGACTTTGACGATGGCTTTTTCTATCTTCAGAAACCCACTAACACAATACATTTTTCATCACGATCCCTTGAAATTTTGTGTATTGCTTTGGGATGTTTTGCGTTCTTTCTTGTCTGCTTTCTAGTTGACTTGGATCTGATCATGTCACTTTCTCAAGTGGTGTAAATGACCTTTTGATTCACTTTAAAGCAGTTAATTGCAAGCAGAACAGCAATAGAATAAAGCAAAATTGTTGTTAATGAAACCTTTATTCCCCATTATTGGCATTATTGTCAACTCAGTGTGAACTGATAGACACAATTGTGAGTGAAACTATCTATTAAAGATAAACTGACCTCTGAAATAACTAAAATGGAATTCTTAGTACTATGTACTTCTGTACTTTTATAAAAAAATAAATCTATTACGCCATTAAATGGAATATTAAATGATAAAGAAACCTTCAAGTATTTATAATACATTTGCAATTACAATAAATAATTTAATGGAAAGAATTTAAGGCGGAAATAGTAGAAGTCAAAAAAAAAAAAAAAAAAAAAATACTTAATTAATTACATTAAGAGTATATAATATTTATTGAATTACCTGAATATTGTTTGTACTAGGAACATTGCTTAATTCGAATTTTTAATTAGAGCACGAAATGCCTGAGAATTTATAGAATGAATTTCAAACTAAAAATAATTAAATGTAATTAGAGCTTTCATGTTATTTTCTACAAGTAAAATATTTTAAATGAACAACAACAACAAAACAATGAACTTTTGAACTATGAATCCATCATCAGTATCACTTAGTTCTATTTACACTTAATATCACAAGAAAAGTAAGTCAATATTAAGATTTTGACTTTGAAGAGTTTATGCAAATTATATAATTTAAAATTATATTAAATTGTATTTGGGAATGTTAAAGAGAATCAATAAAAAAAACATAAGTAAATAGTTTTATTCATTGCTTATACGAAAAATGATAAGTAAAATCATAAAAAAAAAAATGAAAACATCTTGTTGTGTGTTTACTAAATAAAAATCAATAAAAAAGAAGATTAACTTTGGCTATGATGAAGTTATTATACTTTACATGGACATTCTGGTTATTGTTCTAAGTTCATGTTTTCGTATGGGATGTTCCCCTTCTAGGGTCTTGAAACTTATATGGTTGATGGTTATGGGTCAGACACTTATAGTGTTTAAAATTCAAGTCGAATCGATTACAAAAAACAAAAAAAAAACAAATTCTAATGAGAACTTAATTAATTAATTAATTTGGATCCTGGTTTGTATGAGGGGTACCCCCCTAGAGGTCCAATTCGGATAATTCCAACAAAAGTACTGCGTATGCTAAAAAGAAAGCTCCGTTCAAAAAGCTCAAAAAGGGACTAGTTTGCATACAAATAGACGAATAGACAGACAGGCGGACAGACGGACATGGCTTGATCAAATCGTCTTGTAACGCTGATCAAGATATATATATATTTATATACATTATGGGGTCTCCGATGTCTCTTTTTGTATATTGCAAACTTCATGGCAAACGAATAAAAACAATTTTACATTGCGGCGGCAAAAATAAAAGTTAAATGAAAATGCATACAAAACGTTTAAAAGCAAGTTTTGCATTTTTGAGAGCAGATCAAAGATCGTGAAAGAATGTATGGAGAAAATATGGTAAAGCGCTCGATGAGAAGTGCCGATGGTTACACATAGCGGTGATGGTACAATAATATAGAGGTGCATGGCCAGCATAGGAGTGTGAAAAATTGATATCATTAAACCAATGATGAACAAAATGACATTTATGAATGTGAAATTACTCATTTGATTCGAAAAGCAAAACCTAGAAAATAGTTTGAATACCTTCAAGTACAGTCGAACTCCTCTATAACGAACTCCCCAATAAAGAAAATCTCTCTATCAATACTTTATTGATTGTCTGCCCCCAACGACTTCGTTATAGTGGAGTTCGACTGTAATTCAGTTCTAAAAACTATAATAAGACTCTCACAAATTTGAGTTGAGCAGTGTCATTGTTATTCCGGACATTGTTATTCCGGATATTGGTGATACTATTACTTACTACTACTCCTTTAAATTTTTTAAAAACCTGTATACTGAAAAACTGAATGGTCGATTCCCATAAACTTATAAGAATCTAAAAGGCCTAGGATAAGATCATTTGTGTGAGCCGTAAGATGTGACATACTGAGTATTAACGCATCTGAATACATATATCAACGGAAAATGAAAGTGCGTAAATTAGCTGATACTGTAGACATAATAACTGAGTAGCTACATTAAATTTTACATGAAACAACTATCAGTGCGAACAAGTTTTTGGTGTCATTTCATAACAGTGGACGAAACCTGGATTCATCACCGCACCCCATAGACCAAGGAATAGTCAAAGAAGGTTATGTTGCATCTGTCCGTATGGTGACAGTTTTTTTTTTTTCATGCACGCGGTGTCATTTACATCGAATATTATTCAAAACTATTGGATAGATTTGACATTGATCTGACAATACATCAGTGCAAAATTGTATGTATATTCGCTATGACAAAAATCCATAAACTGTGTTACGAATTGCTACACCATCTAAGAGTATTGTACTTCAGATTTAGCCTCCTTCAATTATTTCCTGTTTTCAATACTAAAGAAATGGCTCGACGGTAAGAGATATAGGTCAAAAGAATAGGTCATCACTGAAATAAATGCCTAATTTGAGGACCTTGAGAAAAATTAAGTATTATAACATAAACAAAGTCACTCACTCACTTATTTAACTGCCCTCGCATTTGATACAAAAATATAAAGTGTTAACCAATTTACAAATCTAAATTGAGGGATTCTGAATATTTTAAAACTTTAATAAAGCAATGTGATGACGACTTATGTAATATGAATTTCGATTTTTTGTGAACCAAAATAAACTTCATTTATATAACTTTATATGTTCATATTTTGTTATTTTATCATATTTATACTCTTCATGCAGTGAATAGTATTATAAGCTTGTCATGAAGTTTGTAACATACAAAAGGAGACGTCGGAGACCCCATAAAGTATGTATGTATATACATTTTTGTTCAGCGCGACGAGATGAGTTGATCAAGCCATGTCCATCTGTCCGTTTGTCTGTCTGTCTGTCCGTTTGTATGTATGCAAACTTGTCCCTCAGTTTTTTGAGCTATATGATTTTGTATGGAGCTTTCAATTTACCATACGCAGTACATTTGTTGGAATCAGCCGAATTGAGCTACTATGGTGGGAACCCCCCGCATACAAATCCCCTTTCAAATTAGTGTACTTATTAGAAAAAGTTTGTTTTGTTTTTTGACGTATTGGACTGAAATCTGGACACTATAAGTTTCTGTTCCATACTCAACAACCATATAAATTTCATGATCCTGTAGGGTTACCAGGAGGGGTACCTCCCATACAAACCCCCTTTTAAATTAATGTTCGTATTAGAACAAGTTTTTTGTTTTTTGACGTATTGGACTGAAATTGGGACACTATAAGTTTTTGTTCCGTACTCAACAACCATATAAATTTTATGATCCTAGGGTTACCAGGAGGGGTACCTCCCATACAAACCGCCTTTTAAATTAATGTTCGTATTTGAAAAAGTTTTTTGTTTTTTGACGTATTGCACTGAAATTTAGACACTATAAGTTTCTGTTCCATACCCAACAACCATATAAATTTCATGATCCTAGGGTTACCAGGAGGGGTACCTCCCATACAAACTCTCTTTTAAATTAATGTTCTTATTAGAACAAGTTTTTTGTTTTTTGACGTATTGGACTGAAATTGGGACACTATAAGTTTTTGTTCCATACCCAATAACCGTATAAATTTCATGTTCCTAGGGTTACCAGGAGGGGTACCTCCCATACAAACCCCCTTTTAAATTAATGTTCTTATTAGAAGAAGTTTTTTGTTTTTTGACGTGCTGGACTGAAATCTGGACACTATGAGTTTCTGATCAATATCCACCAACCATATAAATTTCAAGACCCTTGGATCACTAAGGGTACCCCCCATACAAACCCTAGATCCAAATTCATGTTTTTCTTGGAAAAACTTTTTTGTTTTTTGTACTATGGAACTGTAATTGGGACTCTATAAGTGTCTGACCCATATCCACCAACCATAAAAATTTGAAAACACTCAGACCACTAAGATTGCAGTGTAGTAGAGCATTACAATTTCGGCATAGCCAAAGTTAGTCGTTTTTGAATGGTGTTTTTCATTTATTTTACTAAAGTCAAATTTTCACAATTCATTTGGGACGCATGTCAAAATATTGCTGACTTATTTTCATCGAATAACTTTGGACATTTTTGTAGTACTATATGTTTGTTTTTAAATAAGTAAATCTATATATGCATATGTTCTCTTATTTATTCATATTTTTGTTTGTTTGTTTGTTTGTTCTTTTCAAAAAAAGAATGGGAAGTCTATCCAATAAATAATGTCGCTTAAAATTGTACCCATGAGACTTTCCTATACTTTATACATAACTACGAGTATGAGTTCTACTATTGTACATATACACATACACAACACGTATGTATGTATGTATGTATGTATGCATTTATGTATGTATGTGTAGATGATATTTTGTTCTTTTAGATTTAATTTTTATACCTTAAATAAAGTGAAAGTTATATAAACAATTGTACTGTACAATATTTCTGATCAATTTAATAATAAAGTATCTTAGTTGACATGAGAGATTTGATGAGATTTGAAAAAGAATTTTTGCATGGAATCTTCATTTCAAATATAATTAAATTTAATATATAACAATTTCCAAAACAAACAGATTTTTATAGCAAAAACCTATCACCTATACATATATAATAAAATCATAGATTGAAAGTGTTTGTGCGCACATCACGTGAAAATCACTCATTGAAAGCAAAATTGAATTAATGAAAGATAATAAGTTTTATTGTGAATAACATATAACGTTTATTTCATCAAAATCTACATACAGAATCGCTAGAAATTGGTGGATCAAATTGAGCACATAAAGCTTACAAATATACTTATTTTATAAATGAAATTAGTAGTAGTAGAAGTCAAACATCTACATAATTCTGAATTGTGTGTCGCAACAAAATATAATAAATATCATTATTTCTATTATTTCCGGTGATCCGCTAATTTTGATTAAATTTTTGGCGGGAGATCTAAAATTTAGTATAATATTCAATTGATCAACATTCAGGTTCTGTCTGTTGATTGATAATAGAATTTATTGTATTAATAAGAATTAGGAAAATTACAATATACAAAGTTCTTTCAATGCCAATGATTTGCATGTTGGAAGGAAAAATGGAATATCAATGATTGCACTATTAAAAGACTCATATACTCATACAATACATTTGTCGGAATCAACCGAATCTGTAAAACTATATGTAGATAATAAAACATTTTAATGGGAGAAAATACAATTCACACTTGTGTAGTAAACTGAAAAATTCACAAACATCAAGAATGCTTTCATTTTTATATCAGAAAGTAACTTATGATTATAAAATTAAATTCAAATTATTAAGTTAAAACTGTTTATGTTATTGTGAAAAATATTAGAAGAAGATATTAGAAGAACACAAGCAAGAATTTGGATTTTTTGTTTTTTTTTTTTTATTACCCTAATTTTATTTATTTAAAAAACTAAATAATCGCCATTATAATAGTCCAACATCTGGACCACAATGTCTAGGAGAAAATTAATACCCAATAAAAAATGGTGCAGGGATTCGTCTCCCGGTAAGTGAATAGTGAATAGTGAATAGTGAAAATAGTCCATGTATATCATATATTGTGATTAATCTATGGTGATGAAATAATAAAAATATATTGATATTTGTATAGCTACTAGAGCACGGGAACTTCAAGAAGAAGCTGAGTTGAAGATGCTTCTTGAAAATGGTAAGATCAATGCTTCATTTCATGCTTCATGATGTTTAATACAATTTAATGCAAATAAAATTCTTGTAGAAAAAAAAGAAGAAGCCAATAGTGGTGCTCCAGGGAGTAGTTCTACTACTTATGCAAATGGTGACAGTCAATTAGGTAAATTATGTTAATATTTAGAAAAAGTTGTTCATTGTCCATTTCCTATTAACATAAATATAGAATCCAATGAACCGAATAATAAAGGAATCACAGCAGCAGCAACAGCAACAGCAGCAACAGCAGCAGCGGTAGCAGCAGAACCGAAAGTGGTATGTATTTGCAAAACTTTGGAAAAACAATGGAATTTGATATTAAAACATGAAAAATTCTTCTATACTTGATGATCCTTTTTCAGAAGACAAATTCAATGATAGAAATCTTTGCAAAAAAAATAGGATTTGCTGATTATAGTGATGGTACATCAAATCATTCCTGCACTTCCGATATTTGTTCCGTTGCCTCGTCTTATCTTAGTATTTGGCCACTAAAATATAAACCCCTTAGTGCCACAGATTCCGTTGAATTGTATGGAACGGAAAAAATGCGAACGATATATAATGGGAAAGACTCGGTACGTGTATCATGTGAAAATCTCTTAAGAAGAGAAAAATTAGTTGCTCAGGAAAGCAAAACATCAGAAGAATCGGAAGAATTAGAAGAAACAGAAGAAACAGAAGAATTAGAAGAATGGGATGATCAAATTAATCTGTACAAAATGAACTTAACAGAAAGTCAAATTGTAAAACTCGAAAAAGATGGTGTCACAAAAAAGGATATTGACGAATGTCGAATGAAATTGGTTCAAGAGAATCTTAGTTCATCAATCATAGGTTTAAGCGGTCGCATGTATGATTTTGAAAAAGACACTTTAACTATTATAGAGAAGAGAAGTGGAGAAAATATTGTCACCACTAAGGAAGACAAGAAGGAATCAAGTATTCCAATGAAAAACGATGAAATCGATAAATCAACGGATTCTTCCAAAGAAAAGTCTCTCCTTTGTTCAAGTGATGATGAACGTTACTTTGAAGTAAAATCAACTGAGCATCTTAACGAAAACATAAATCTTCCTTGTTCCGTGTCTACCCACTCCGCCTGTGCAGTTGTAGGGCATCAGTATGTGCCTATGAAGGTACTCCTTAGACTTCCAGTCCCAAAGGTATTCACAGAGATCAAATTGACCAACGAAATAAAAAGACTTTTGGCCACTGAACCTTCTCTAGTACAATTTGAAAACAATGGTAACTACAATAGATAAAATAACAACAATTACAAATTAATAATACAATGATTGGCCTGGCCCATTTAGATGTGGAACCCATTGCCAAAATTGGTGACGCAACTTCCTCAGAAAAATGTAATGCGATACCAGAAATCGACAATAAACTCATTGATGGCAACTATATCACAAACCCAGATTTAATCCATTACATTCAGCAACAGAACCGTTTCATGGATAAAATCAATAATGGTATTTTGAATGAAACAGAAATATTGCGAGGAATTGCGCAAATCATTCCAGATTATATTAAATGGTCAAATGGTGAGTTATACAAATAAATATCATTCATATTTATTTTAATTTACAGAGTTTAGATTTTATCAAATCTACTCTAATTTACTCTACTCTACTCTACTCTACTCTACTCTACTCTACTCTACTCTACTCTACTCTACTCTACTCTACTCTACTCTACTCTACTCTACTCTACTCTACTCTACTCTACTCTACTCTATCTCTACTCTACTCTACTCTACTCTACTCTACTCTACTCTACTCTACTCTACTCTACTCTACTCTACTCTACTCTACTCTACTCTACTCTACTCTACTCTACTCTACTCTACTCTACTCTACTCTACTCTACTCTCTCTCTACTCTACTCTACTCTACTCTACTCTACTCTACTCTACTCTACTCTACTCTACTCTACTCTACTCTACTCTACTCTACTCTACTCTACTCTACTCTACTCTACTCTACTCTACTCTACTCTACTCTACTCTACTCTACTCTACTCTACTCTACTCTACTCTACTCTACTCTACTCTACTCTACTCTACTCTACTCTACTCTACTCTACTCTACTCTACTCTACTCTACTCTACTCTACTCTACTCTACTCTACTCTACTCTACTCTACTCTACTCTACTCTACTCTACTCTACTCTACTCTACTCTACTCTACTCTACTCTACTCTACTCTACTCTACTCTACTCTACTCTACTCTACTCTACTCTACTCTACTCTACTCTACTCTACTCTACTCTACTCTACTCTACTCTACTCTACTCTACTCTACTCTACTCTACTCTACTCTACTCTACTCTACTCTACTCTACTCTACTCTACTGTACTCAATATATAAATTTATGAATAAATATGTAGATGTTAAAATATTAATGACCCCTTTAACAATTCAAAAATATTGTACTATATTGTAGATGAAAGCAAAGTGAAAGAGGTACCGCTAATAAATATACGTATTCTGTACTATATGGTTCACTATTATACGGAACGATTAAAGATTGACGATGGATACCATCTACAGGCTTATCTATTGGAAGGTTACTATCCGATATGCATGCTCCTCGAATTCGGTGTTCCTGAACATCAGAGTGATCTACCAATTAGTCCTGAAGTTGTTGCACAATTAGATGAACAACTTAAGGAATATTGGATTGAAAAGAAAACACATGAGAATGATGAAGACGGCGGTGCTTCACTGGAACACCTTTATAACGAAGTCAATGCATTCTATATGATAAATGGATATTATCGAGCTTTGTTATACGGAAAAAATAGCTTGAAAATTCCTATGAAACAAAGTTTTGCTATAACCACATTTGAGTTGTACATGATACACAAGCCAAAAGAACAAATATCGTATGAGAATTTCCTGAATTGGATCTGTGAAAATGAAGTTTTAGTAGTTCCTGTCGGTCCCAAGGAGCGTATAAGGAAACAAGAGGCATCCATTCAAACATACCAAACCGATGAAATTATTCGCTTTCTAAATCAGTCGGCCTATGATTATTTTCATAATGAAAAGAAACTACCACCGCCTGATCCATTAGCTGTGCGATCGAATATTGAATATAATTTGAATTTGAATTTGAATTTGAATTTGTCTCCGCAGGAATTGTACAAATTGCCATCAAAAAAGGAGTCATGCCCAGTTACTGGATGTAGTTATTCGATTCAATCAAACAAACACTTGGCACATTTCATAGACGAACATGCAATATCACTTACAGAACTTTGGTTAGGTCATCGTGCTGTTCTTTTCTTTAATCCCATCCTCTATCCAGATTGCTCGAATACATTTTGTCTGGCTATAATTGCACTTAACTTGGGAAACAGATTATTGATATGTCAGAATGTATCCCTCCCACAGGGATGTGATGATTTAATGAATCATTATCCGATTACGATTATGTACTGCAAATTGGATGGCAAAGGCAGAACAGGTGTGCAATATTACTTTTGGGCGATAGGAAATGCCATACCAGATAACATCAATATAAGGATTGTAATGAGCATTTATCCCATGAATATGTCGCAAGTCAAGACTTTGCCTCTATCAATAATAGAACAAACAGAATTCCATGGTATCCTTCATTTGTTATCTAATAAACCAGAAGCGATCTTTAATGTGCAATTTAATGATTTGAAGTATTTAACACAAGGATTTGAACAATTTGTATGTCTTGATGTCAAAATTGTTAAATTAATGAGTCCAGAGACACCGGAAACTACAAGTATTACATCTACTATTGTTATTGACACAGATGAAGATGAAGATGAAGATGAACATAATGATAACGATAATGATAAAGATAATGAAAAAAAAAAGATAATGATGGTGATGGTGATGATATTTCATTATCAATGCATTCAGCGATAAATTCGATTCTGTAAAACAGTAATTTACCTTTACTAAATTTTAAATTAACTTATTTTGAACTATTAAAATTTATTCATTCATTTCTTTATATTTTAATAAAAGCAAGAGATGATTTTCATTTGTGCAATCTAACATAAAATAACAATTTCAATTATTTATTAAAACAACAAACAACAAACAACAAAATAAATACTTATAATAATAGAGATGTAGGTAGATAGGACTGACTACATATTGTAATTGTAATTTCATGAAAGGAACTTAAAGTCTCAAACAATTTCTTTTAAGATGATTTAAAGAAGACACTGTTTTGTGTCATCCTTTTCTAAATGCTGAACATTTAGTTATGTGGAATGTTTAAATATTTCATAGTGAAAAGAAGAATGGTTTTCTAAGAGTTTTGTGCCATTTACTATTAAAAGAAAATTGTTCCAAAGAAACGAGAAAGGATATAAGGATGCGTAAGAGTTGTGTGTTTGTTGAAAGTGAAGAAATGTTTAATATAATTTTATTTTTTGCCACGATGTCTACCAATATTTGCCTCTTTTTATATTAATAATTGTATTTTATGAAGGTGTAAATGAGATAGTAGCAGCGGCGTTTACGGCCTCATGCTGGAATAAAATCAAAACGGTTCTGATGTTCCATCAAGCAATGAATATGAGATGCAGATATGAATATTTGACAAACACTACTATGATAATAATTATTATTGCTTGCAAAGAGAACTTTTCAATAAAGTCACACAACAACGATTTCCATTATTGGAGTAAATAATCGTCAATGCAGATATCAATATCATCAGCTTATGAAATAATAAATGATTTAAATAATAAAATGAGTCTTCATCAAAACGCGTAAATGGCTTAAACTGAATAAATTTATAAGCATTTTGCACTAAATAATCTTTCTTGAAAAATTTAATCGACAATTGAGTTGCGTATCTTCATTACTCCATTTGTTCTTTGGATCTGCGTTTCTTAGAATCTGCGGATACCTTAAATAAGATTCCACCTCTTCTCTCTGAGGATGACCAATGGTCTTGGGTTTCTTTAATCAAATTGTCATAAGCACTTCAGATATCAGTATCATCATCTCATATTTTGCTCTTTGTGACATTATGGCAACATCATCCACATTATCCCGATGTGTCCTTTTAATTACAAAGACAAATGCTTTGTTTAGAATGCCTATAGATTATAAAGCAATTGTATGCAATTTGTAACGCGGATCTAATGTTATTGTCTGCGATTTGTTAATCCTTGATCTGTGCTAAGACTGTTAAGGCGCGATATCGCATACAACAGAAGCATCTTCAGATTTCACTAAATCTTCGCCTGAAATTAGAATAAAAACAGTAAAAAAACAGAAAACAGTGTTGCAAAATGCCATTAAGAACTGAACAAGTACTTTTGACAATTTTCTGGTTCCATTGGAAAAGGAATGTGAAAAGTTTTTGGGCGCCGCTTTTTAAAATCTTCTTTAAAACAATTATTCATTTTTATTGCGAGACTATTGTCTCCATTCCTATTTCTGTTTCTATTGTTTGCGACATTGCGCCTTTAAAGATAAAGTATCAGATATCGGTCAAAAAATAATCGATAATAACGATTAACAATTAGCCTACCGAATTTATCTGTCAAATTATTATACTATTGGTGTCGGAATGTTAACATGCTTTGCAAAGACTGTCAAATACATTCAGAGTAAAATATATTTTTGTAGAAGTAACAACGAATATTGGGAGGAAGATTTTTATAGATTTTTGTATATTTTTTTTTTTTTGTTATTTGATTCAAAACATAATTTGCATTAATTAAGAGGACAAAACAAATGTAAGTAAAAGTGTAACAACGTTAACAAAATAAAATATCAATATTTTTTCAAAGAACTGTTCCTCACTTCACCATTGATTGATAATATCAAAGAGGAGTATTGGAATTTAAGATATATCGGTATAAGAATAGCCCCATCCAGGACAGCATGAAATTAATGAATAGTTTGGACTCCAATCTTATTTTATTGATTCAAGTTTTATAATTTTTTTTTTTTTTTTTTTTTATTTAATTCAAAACATAATTCGCATTAATTAAGAGGACAAGATAAATGTAAGTAAGAATATAACAACGTTAACAAAATAAAATATCAATATTTTTTCAAAGAACTGTTCCTCACACCACCAATTATTGATTGACAATATCAAGGAGGAGTATTGCATTTTAAGCTATATCGGTATAAGAATAGCCCCATCCAGGACAGCATAAAAAGAAGGAATAGTTTGGACTCCAATCTTATTTTATTGATTCAAGTTTTTTATATATTTGTGGAATTTTTTTTTTTTATTTGATTCAAAACATAATTCGCATTAATTAAGAGGACAACATAAATGTAAGTAAAAGTATAACAACGTTAACAAAATAAAATATCAATATTTTTTCAAAGAACCGTTCCTCACATCACCATTGATTGACAATATCAAGGAGGAGTATTGCATTTTAAGCTATATCGGTATAAGAATAGCCCCATCCAGTGCAGCATGAAATTATTGAATAGTTTGGACTCCAATCTTATTTTATTGATTCAAGTTTTGTATATATTTTTGATTTTTTTTTTTTATTTGATTCAAAATATAATTCGCATTAATTAAGAGGACAACATAAATGTAAGTAAGAATATAACAACGTTAACAAAATAAAATATCAATATTTTTTCAAAGAACCGTTCCTCACTTCACCATTGATTGACAATATCAAGGAGGAGTATTGCATTTTAAGCTATATCGGTATAAGAATAGCCCCATCCAGTGCAGCATGAAATTAATGAATAGTTTGGACTCCAATCTTATTTTATTGATTCAAGTTTTATATATATTTGTTTTTTTTTTATTTGATTCAAAACATAATTCGCATTAATTAAGAGGACAACATAAATGTAAGTAAGAATATAACAACGTTAACAAAATAAAATATCAATATTTTTTCAAAGAACCGTTCCTCACACCACCATTGATTGACAATATCAAGGAGGAGTATTGCATTTTAAGCTATATCGGTATAAGAATAGCCCCATCCAGGACAGCATAAAAAGAAGGAATAGTTTGGATTCCAATCTTATTTTATTGATTCAAGTTTTTTATATATTTTTGATTTTTTTTTTTTTTTATTTGATTCAAAATATAATTCGCATTAATTAAAAGGACAACATAAATGTAAGTAAAAGTATAACAACGTTAACAAAATAAAATATCAATATTTTTTTCAAAGAACCGTTCCTCACACCACCAATTATTGATTGACAATATCAAGGAGGAGTATTGCATTTTAAGCTATATCGGTATAAGAATAGCCCCATCCAGTGCAGCGTGAAATTAATGAATAGTTTGGACTCCAATCTTATTTTATTGATTCAAGTTTTATATATATTTGTTTTTTTTTTATTTGATTCAAAACATAATTCGCATTAATTAAGAGGACAACATAAATGTAAGTAAGAATATAACAACGTTAACAAAATAAAATATCAATATTTTTTCAAAGAACCGTTCCTCACACCACCATTGATTGACAATATCAAGGAGGAGTATTGCATTTTAAGCTATATCGGTATAAGAATAGCCCCATCCAGGACAGCATAAAAAGAAGGAATAGTTTGGATTCCAATCTTATTTTATTGATTCAAGTTTTTTATATATTTTTGATTTTTTTTTTTTTTTATTTGATTCAAAATATAATTCGCATTAATTAAAAGGACAACATAAATGTAAGTAAAAGTATAACAACGTTAACAAAATAAAATATCAATATTTTTTCAAAGAACCGTTCCTCACACCACCAATTATTGATTGACAATATCAAGGAGGAGTATTGCATTTTAAGCTATATCGGTATAAGAATAGCCCCATCCAGGACAGCATAAAAAGAAGGAATAATTTGGACTCCAATCTTATTTTATTGGTTCAAGTTTTTTATATATTTTTGATTTTTTTTTTTTTTTATTTGATTCAAAATATAATTCGCATTAATTAAAAGGACAACATAAATGTAAGTAAAAGTATAACAACGTTAACAAAAAAAATATCAATATTTTTTCAAAGAACCGTTCCTCACACCACCAATTATTGATTGACAATATCAAGGAGGAGTATTGCATTTTAAGCTATATCGGTATAAGAATAGCCCCATCCAGGACAGCATAAAAAGAAGGAATAGTTTGGATTCCAATCTTATTTTATTGATTCAAGTTTTTTATATATTTTTGATTTTTTTTTTTTTTTATTTGATTCAAAATATAATTCGCATTAATTAAAAGGACAACATAAATGTAAGTAAAAGTATAACAACGTTAACAAAAAAAATATCAATATTTTTTCAAAGAACCGTTCCTCACACCACCAATTATTGATTGACAATATCAAGGAGGAGTATTGCATTTTAAGCTATATCGGTATAAGAATAGCCCCATCCAGTGCAGCATGAAATTAATGAATAGTTTGGACTCCAATCTTATTTTATTGATTCAAGTTTTTTATATATTTTTGATTTTTTTTTATTTGATTCGCATTAATTAAGAGGACAACATAAATGTAAGTAAAAGTATAACAACGTTAACAAAATAAAATATCAATATTTTTTCAAAGAACCATTCCTCACACCACCAATTATTGATTGACAATATCAAGGAGGAGTATTGCATTTTAAGCTATATCGGTATAAGAATAGCCCCATCCAGGACAGCATACAAAGAAGGAATAATTTGGACTCCAATCTTATTTTATTGGTTCAAGTTTTTTATATATATTTTTTTTTTTTTTTTTTTTTTATTTGATTCAAAATATAATTCGCATTAATTAAAAGGACAACATAAATGTAAGTAAAAGTATAACAACGTTAACAAAATAAAATATCAATATTTTTTCAAAGAACCATTCCTCACACCACCAATTATTGATTGACAATATCAAGGAGGAGTATTGCATTTTAAGCTATATCGGTATAAGAATAGCCCCATCCAGGACAGCATAAAAAGAAGGAATAGTTTGGACTCCAATCTTATTTTATTGATTCAAGTTTTTTATATATTTTTTTTTTTTTTTTTTTTTTATTTGATTCAAAATATAATTCGCATTAATTAAGAGGACAACATAAATGTAAGTAAAAGTATAACAACGTTAACAAAATAAAATATCAATATTTTTTCAAAGAACCATTCCTCACACCACCAATTATTGATTGACAATATCAAGGAGGAGTATTGCATTTTAAGCTATATCGGTATAAGAATAGCCCCATCCAGGACAGCATAAAAAGAAGGAATAATTTGGACTCCAATCTTATTTTATTGGTTCAAGTTTTTTATATATTTTTGATTTTTTTTTTTTTTTTTATTTGATTCAAAATATAATTCGCATTAATTAAAAGGACAACATAAATGTAAGTAAAAGTATAACAACGTTAACAAAATAAAATATCAATATTTTTTCAAAGAACCATTCCTCACACCACCAATTATTGATTGACAATATCAAGGAGGAGTATTGCATTTTAAGCTATATCGGTATAAGAATAGCCCCATCCAGGACAGCATACAAAGAAGGAATAATTTGGACTCCAATCTTATTTTATTGGTTCAAGTTTTTTATATATTTTTGATTTTTTTTTTTTTTTTATTTGATTCAAAATATAATTCGCATTAATTAAAAGGACAACATAAATGTAAGTAAAAGTATAACAACGTTAACAAAAAAAATATCAATATTTTTTCAAAGAACCGTTCCTCACACCACCAATTATTGATTGACAATATCAAGGAGGAGTATTGCATTTTAAGCTATATCGGTATAAGAATAGCCCCATCCAGTGCAGCATGAAATTAATGAATAGTTTGGACTCCAATCTTATTTTATTGATTCAAGTTTTTTATATATTTTTGATTTTTTTTTATTTGATTCGCATTAATTAAGAGGACAACATAAATGTAAGTAAAAGTATAACAACGTTAACAAAATAAAATATCAATATTTTTTCAAAGAACCGTTCCTCACACCACCAATTATTGATTGACAATATCAAGGAGGAGTATTGCATTTTAAGCTATATCGGTATAAGAATAGCCCCATCCAGTGCAGCATGAAATTAATGAATAGTTTGGACTCCAATCTTATTTTTTTGATTCAAGTTTTATATATTTTTGTTTTTTTTTTATTTTTTATTTAATTCAAAACATAATTCGCATTACTTAAGAGGACAACATAAATGTAAGTAAGAATATAACAACGTTAACAAAATAAAATATCAATATTTTTTCAAAGAACCGTTCCTCACACCACCAATTATTGATTGACAATATCAAGGAGGAGTATTGCAATTTAAGATATATCGGTATAAGAATAGCCCCATCCAGGAGTTTGGACTCCAATCTTATTAGCGCCTGCTGGTATCGAAAAGGCAAAGTTCTGCTGAATAACTTTCTAAGGAGATGAAGAGGAGATCTGTTCCAACAATAGACACAAGCGAATCCTTCCGAAGGCAGAGTTAAACTCCTTTGATAAACGTTCCTTGAGTCTTAACAAATTGAGCCAATTCATGCTGTGGTCAATTTGTGGAACCAACGGTACAGTGGTGAAGTAGAAAAGTCGTATATTGCCAGAGAAGAAATTTCATTGTTTGATGAATATGAAGCTCGCTTATGTCATATTTTTTTATTATTTATTAATATTATTTTCTTCTTAAATTTGTTTTAACACAAATTTTTTAATGTGGAATAAATATTAAATAATAAAGCGGAATAGAGATTTTCTAAAATTGTTGATATTTGTATTGTAGTATTTCCTTGAAACATATTTAGAATGACTTCGATGAAACGTTGCAATTAGTATTATGTTCCTGAATCTGTGGCAGATAAATAGTAGAGCTGAAAATTGGTATATGCCTTATATACCTTTTTTATTCAATGTTTTAATTAGAAATTGTTTTCCATCATTCAACTGAACGAACTATTAATGACTTCAGTGTTCAACAAACTTTATTTAGAACAAATGTCTGAAGAGATCAATACTTGCATTATTGCCGCCAGTGATAGCTTTGGTGACGCTGATCAATCATCGCAAGCAAAGTGTCCACGCGTTTCAGATGACAATCATGATGACACACAGTCAGTGTTAATGTTAAAAATTGGCCAAGTATTGAGTAATAAACCACTTAGCGATATCATTCAAGTAGTCAAGCCTATTATATGCAAGTTGATCGAAGACTGTAAGTATTTCATTGCTCCATAATAAAAAATGTTTATTATTCATTATGGAATTTGTGTGTCCTTGTAGCAAATCTTCTAAAAATGTAGATACATTTAATGATCCCTAAAATTGAAGATAGTAAAAACTTTTGCATTCGTATACATGAGGATATTCTTGATGAGATCAAAACCCTTGAATCATTTTTTACATGAGATTTTGAGATATTTTCTGAAGATGCGACAAAATCATTTCAAAAGTAGCTAAATACTTAAACGTAGAAGAATATCGCCTTGCTGTTGGTAAAATATATAAAAAAGAATAGTAAACTAAACTTGTGGTTTGTTGTTTCTGAGGTACGCAATCTCTATTCCATTCTTAACGATTCATTAAATCATTAAGAACATGGAAAAGTTGAAGAAGCATCGCTCATCCAATACTGAGGGTTTATATTAAATTCTAAATGTTTAACAATTTAAGCTATTAAATGACATACAAAGAATATAAGTGAAAATACAAAAAATATATAATTATTCAACATAGAGATTTGTTTGTAACTCAATATTATGTTGATCATTTGTTTGCTACTACTTACCTTTATTTTATAATGACAACATAATATCGACCAACTGCAACAAAAATGCATATAATAAAAATAAAAATAAAAAGATATATGTAGGTAGATAAATATGTGCGTTAAATAATATTTTTGATGCGAAAAACAATTAAAATAACAGCAGTATTATATACAATTTCATTTTTACGCATATCAAAATATAATTTACATTGTGGATGACATGGACTGATGAACATCATCATTTCTATTATTATTATTTTTAAATATATTTGTACTAATATGTGGGGTGAAATGGGGCAAATGTACAGATTTATAAAATTCTGTTAATCATTTATAATACATACAAATACAAAATAATCAGAATAATAATATATAGTTGTGGTGATGATGGTGATGATGATGATGATATCATTTTCATTTCTATTCTTATCAGATGTGTGCGCGTCTTTGTTTTATTCAAAATGTTGTAATTATAATTAAAGATTTAATATTTTTATTTTATTTCATATTCAAAGAGCCTTTAGGTTAGGTGAGGTGAGGTTACACGGGCTTCGTCACAAAACCAAGATTACACCCAGAAGGCTTACGGCCCTTCGTGTTGCTTGATTATGGCAAAAAACAAAGGAAGTAGACGAGGATTGGGTTAATATAAAAGGGAAGAGTATCCCTAGATCTTAGCCAGTAAAACCAACTCAGAAGAATCTATAAACTGAGCCCCAGTGGTAACTTCAATTTTCAAAGAAGACAACAAAAGGTGGAAAGATTTAGATTCTTGGATAGTGACACGTACTAGGCCTAGTTACAACGAGAATAGGTCAATTAGACTAATCAAAAGAAGACGCCAAAATACCGCAAGGCTCACAGCGGTTTTTACTGGTGACTGGTGTATAGGGTAAAGTCTACGGAATGGTTTTAGCAATACTGATTGTGTTCGGCGAGGAAGTGGACTATACAAGTCAACCACGGTAACCAACCGTAATCAACTATCAAAGAAGACAGGGCAGTCACATATGATTTGTTGAATACTTTCTGATTGTTTGTTATCTTAACAGCTTTGACACAAATTTTAATGAGGAACATGATGCCTTTAAACCTACAGCCCAATTGTGCATTGTCCCGTCAAGATCATCCGAATCCTATCTTGTCAAAGTGTAAGAGTTCAGAGGTCTGTTTTAGCTGATACCAAGACCAGAGTGTCCTAGCAGCAATTCAACTTTTTCGTACACTGTATGGCTGCTAGTTCCTTGTTTTTTAATTCCAGAACTGAAAGGATACCTTGTAGAGGTCTGTGAATATAAGGAACTGCTGGAGCAACAAACAGTGCATAACCCATTGTAGACCACTCATCCGCCATTTTATTACCTATATCCAGGGATCAAGATTAACGTAGTTGAGTGATGCCAAGCTTGGTTAAAAGCCCCCACCGCATTACAAATAGCGCTCTTGAAACTGTGAGCCCTCAGAATCTTGATATTGGTTGGTGCAAATAAAATGGCCGTTTTCAAATAGCCAATTTAAATGAACGTAACTCAGCTCAGAATAAACTTTATTAATCGAAATAAAAACCATTAAAATCAATACATTTATGCCAACGAGAAACAAGTTTATTTATGCCGGTAGCATAAAAGTCCGGAGTTCTGGAGGCGATGAAAGCGTTGAAGGCGTTTTTGGCGTCGTCTTGATTTTTGAAGCATTTCTCGCGCAGGAAGTTGTCGAGGTGCTTGAAAAAATGGTAGTCAGTGGGCGAGAGGTCCAGTGAATATGGCGGATGAGGTAGAGTCTCGTAACCCAATTCGTTCAACTTCTGCAAGGTCATTTGTGCGACGTGTGGTCGAGCGTTGCCATGGAGCAGATTGGTCCCTTCATATTGACCAATCTCGGGCACATACGTCGAAGCTTCTGGTGCATTTCGTTGATTTGTTGGCAGTACTTCTCTGCCGTGATCGTTTCGCCTGGATTAAGAAAGCTGTGATGGATGAGATCGGCTGCTGACCACCAAACAGTAACCATAATTTTCTTTTGGTGCAGTTTCGGCTTCGGGAAGTGTTGTGGAGCCTCGTCGCTGTCCAACCACTGCGCGGAACGTCGCCGGTTGTCGTAGAGGATCTTTTTTTCATCGCACGTTACGATTCGGGTCATTTTTATTGCGCTGAAGAAGAGACGATGACACCTCAAAACGACGATTTTTTGGTTTTCGTTCAATTCATGCGGCACCCATTTATCGAGTTTTTTTGACTTCCCTATTTGCTTCAGATGGCGTACGACTGTTGAGTGATCGACGTTGAGTTCTTGTGCGACTTCTCGTGTGGTTTTGCGAGGATCGGCTTCGATTAAGTCTTTCAAATCGTCATTGTCAACCTCAGATGGGCGGCCGCGACCCTCTTTATCTTCAAGGCTGCTATCACCTGCGCGAAATTTTTCAAACCATCTACGTGTGGTACATTCGGAAGCAATATCCTCGCCCCATGCTTCATTAATATTTCGTGTCATCTCCGCAGCATTGTGGCCAAGTTTGAACTCGTGAAGCAAAATAATGCGAATTTCTTGTTTTGATAGCATCACAAAAAGTGGTCGGAAATCAGAAACGTATGACGATAATAAATTTAGATAATAAGTCTAAAAGATAGAGCGAAAAACGCGCTTTAAAACGACATATTGCATGACCACATTCATTAAAAAATTTATTCAGAAATTCATGCATAAAAATGAACAATATTGAAACGGCCATTATTTTTGTACCAACCTTATAAAAGCCTGATTTTCAACGTAAATTGTTATTTTTCTAGCGGTTAACAACTTTGCTGCTTTCCAAACAGCATAGATCTCTGCCTGAAAAACACTGCACCAGTCTGATAAATTGTACGTTAGTTGAGTTGCTAGCTTCTCTAAGAAGATGCCAGCACCAGGGAACCACTTCCGTCTTGGAACCAACTGTCTTGCCTGGTTTCGTTAACCTGCTTCTAATCATTCAACCGGGAATCTTGTATTAAATTCATTTCATTTCTGGCACACAGTAGTCACATTCTCCCTCCTCAACTTGTAAATCCATTTCTTGTTGGATGTTTCTATAGTCCAGAATGAATGCATTCATTCAAATGAATCAATAACAACAATATTAGTATAACAATAAGTAGAACTTTTGTTGCGTCACATGATTGTCTATTTAGTTAATAGTAAAATGGCAGAATTAAGTACAAACTACTCCAAACAAATGACCGAGACTGAGTATAAGCTATTAAATTATAAAAGTTATAAGTTATTAGAACAGTAGTCTGTCACCATTGAGTGCTGGTTGTTTTATTTATTTATTAAATTTTTTTTTTTTTTTTGATTTTAGCACTGGACAAGTTTTGTTTAAAATTCTTCCTTCGCTCTAAACACATTATATATATATACATACATACATATATACATACATACATACATACACTACATACATACAAAGATTTAAAGAAAATCTTAATATTTTCTAAAATGCTATTGCAGTTTTCTTTAATAAATTTCATCTTTATATAAACAAGTTGTGACAATTGGTCCGGAAAAACGTGACTAAATCGAAATAACAGAATTTTTCTTTTAAATCTACTATTATTCAAAGAATTTTATCATCAATTGTTTTATTTATTCAATAGTGATTCAAATAGCCTTCAAAGCACACGTCTCAATATCATGACCATTCCGCACTGTGTCACTTAGTTTCTGGGCTGTGACAACAACCCTTCATCCTTCATATCAATTGTTTTACAGGAATTTTTGATTATTTTTATGATTTCTTCATCAGTTAAATTCAACAAATATCAGCTGATTGTGGTAATATTGATTTGTTTAGGTCCAGGAATCTTTAAACTTTGAAATGATGCGTATCATACATTCATAAATAATATCATTGGAACTTCATCACTTATCAGTTTTGTTATAAAACATCGAAAATCAGCTGTTCGAAATAATAAGAACAAATTCAGTTTTGCAACTTCTTTTATTATTTAAAAAGGGGAATCAAAGGAAACATGACAATTTATGTGAAAGGGACTCTTGCGACTTACTATCACCTCATTTCAAAAAGTTTTTCGAGCAAATTATTGTGAATTTTCCGTGAAAATGGGGATAGGCAAAAATTGTACTTCTGAAGAGAGAATAATTATAAAAAAATTGCTTTATGAAGGAAAAACTTTGAAGTTTATACGTGAGACACTTAATGTATCAAATGGAAAAATATCCAATGCCAAAAACTGGTCGCCAAAACCAGAAAATCGTGATAGACCAAAGAAGACAACCGGGAGACAAGAGAGACCAATATTATGCATTAGTAAAAGGGAACCTTTATTGAAGTCAACGCAAATCAAAAGTAAACTGAACCTTCCAATTTCTTCATCAGCTGTAAGGAAAGGACTTATAAATGATAACCTTAACGGAAGGAGACCAAGAACGGTGCCTATTCATTAAAAAAAAAGACTTCACTATGCCAAACAAATTGTAATTGAGCCAAAGAGTGAATGAAGAAATATTTTATAAACGGATGAGACAAAAATTGTACAATTTGATCATGGTAATAAAAAGCAATACGTTAGACGTCCTCCTAATCAACAATTTAAATGCAGATTCACATGTAAAGCCGTCAAGCATGGAGGCTTAAAACTAATGTTGTGGGGATGCTTTTCATGGCAAGGCATAGGATCTTTAATTAACATTGTCGGTATAATGGAGTTCTACAAGATGTAATGCGGAAAAAGAAATGCCAATACGATGGGTATTCCAATATGACAACGACCCAAAACATACTTCCAAAAAGGCAAACAAGTGGTTCGAAGACAACAACGTCCGTGTTTTGGAATGGCCGGCACAATCACTTAACCTAAATCCTATTGAGCATCTCTGGAAGGATGTTAAGAGTGGTGTAAGGACTGCCAAACCAAAAAAATATTTCGGAGATGTTGACCGCTGCCAAGAATCCCTTTATCAAGATGTCGAAATTTAATAAATTCTATGACGTCCAGGTGGTGCCAAGAAGTGATAGCAAATCATGGTGGAGCTACTTCTTATTAATTTTAAGAAGAAAAAAAAAATAAAAATATTTTTTGCATAAAATATTAACTTTGACATCTTTTCCTTTTTGTTCTTATTATTTCGAACAGAAGATGATTTTGGATGTTTTAGCATAACAAAAGTGATAAAATTACAAAATTGATATTCATTTCCCCGAATATTTTTTTTTTAATTTATTAAATAAATATTATATATATTATATTATATATAGAAAATATAACACTTTAATTTTTACACGACTTTTAAGTCGTGCGCCATTGTTGTTTTTCTTATATTTTCGAACACGTTTCTACATATGTCTATATAATTTTATGTTTATGTTTTATCAATCTCATTGATATTAAGCTGGTAACCAATAGTTGAATTGAAACAATTGGAATTTCTATAATATTTGTTATTTATTTATTTTGAGCCCAAAAATATATTTCTTACTAATCTAATCAATCATCATTTAACCCCTAAACGGACACCATTTTTATGGGGAGCTAACGGGACCCTATTACTAAGTTTATGATGTCCGTCCGTCCGTCCGTCTCCTGCTCTTATGAACTGAAGCATTGTTGTTTAATTTAAGCTTTTATTATTTTTTTTTTTTTTTTTTTGTAATATATTTTTAAGCTATTAAATGTAGTATACTTTTTGGCTGTGAAACATGCACATAATTTAATATTTTAAGCAAAAAAATCTTGTACGATGGTACGGAACCCTCCGTCTTCGAGTCCGATTCACACTTGGCAGATTTTTTTTTTTTTTTTTGGCTTTTAGCTGATTTTAAAAGTAAAAAGAACTTAACTGCAACCATGAGATTCCAGATTATTTCGAATCAACTAATTTTGAGTATTTTAGTGAAAATAATGAAATAAAAAGAACTAAGTCGAAGGGGGATATGGCCATTTTGAAAACCTATAACCGATTCAGGACACACACAAAATCTTGTACGATGGTACGGAACCCTCCGTCTGCGAGTCCAACTTATACTTTTTTTTTTTTTTTTTTTTTTTTTTGCTTTTAGCTGATTTTAAAAATGCAAAGAATTAAACTGCAACCATGAGATTCAATGTTATCTTAAGGGGTTATATACACTTGTAATTTATTATTTTCGGAATGTATATATATTTGATTATATCCTCTGAAAATTTCAAGTCGATCCCGTAAATATTTTCTGAGATATAGCTGTATTTGTAAAGACGTTTCTGAGAGTTGAAAAGTAGGAAACGGAGTAGCAGCTGCATTCACTGCGGTACATTTGGGCATTATTTTTTCGCTTCAAATGTAAAAACAAATGACTCATACTATACCTGAAGGTACAAGCTGCTGATGCTGGAGAAGGTCCATCTTATGGCCCTGGAATAGACGACACCATGTAAGTTGAAAAAAAAAAATTTTTTTTATCTATTTATTAACATCTTTTGAAACTTTAAACGCGTTTTTCTCAAAACTGTGTTTTTGAACTCGGTGACCACGATTTCTCAAAAACGACTGAACCGATCATCTTGAAATTTTAACGCAACCTTCTCAGATATATTCTCCAGGGATTAATCGAAGGAATAAGAATTCTGATGATTTTTTCTATTTTTTTAGACAATTTTTCGCGAAAATCTTTGTCGAAATTTCGATTTTTTTTCCAATAGCCGCCATTTTGTCAAAAATTAAAATTTTGACTACTCCTTCGATTAATCCCTAGATTTATCTATCCACAAAAAGAATCTAATTGGTTATTTGATTTCAGATAATCCAAACCGGAGATATTTTGGTAACCGCCGAACACTTTTTTTTGGAGGACGCTTGGGAGATCATCTGCAGGAGCCGCGCACTTCAATATTTTCACTAACTTTAAGTGCTATAATTAACTTTAAAGTAGACATTATTTGAATAATTAAAAATTGTATTTGTTTAATAAAATCGTTATTTGTTGCCATCAAAATACCTCAGATAAGTGCCTGTGATCTGGCCAGGGAATGAATATATACTACATACTTATATTTCAACATCTTTAGTAGGAAAGATCATAATCTATAATATTACTCTTCAGCGCACTCATATCCTTTAATATACGAAACGAATAACAACATAACAGATATACAAAAATACATCATATCAACACACGAAATTTACAGAATATCACTGTGGCACAACACCTCCAACTTCTACAAAATTTATAACACAAGCAAAACATCCATTCATCAATATACTCGTATTATTCATGACGATAGACATCTTTCTCGACTCGATATCATTAAATTTCTCCGACTTCGGCTGGGGCACACCAGCATTACCAATTCTCACATCCTCAACAAATCTTCCCCACCAATCTGTCAAGCATGCAATGTTATCCTAACTACATCCCACATCCCACATCCTCCTTGAATGCCTTTCATTTCACATGCAAAGACACAATCAACTAAATCCCAATTCGATACAATTCATTTGTGAACCATCGCCTAATAACATATTGCGAATAATAATTTTTTTTAAAATCAACTAACCTTTAATTTAATTTAATTTAATTTAATTTAATTTAATTTAATTTAATTTAATTTAATTTAATTTAATTTAATTTAATTTAATTTAATTTAATTTAATTTAATTTAATTTAATTTAATTTAATTTAATTTAATTTAATTAGTTTATAACTACCACACTAGTACAACCTTTTGTTAATAATATTAATAAGAATAGTAATAATATAAATGCAATGTAAATTTTTTTTTTTTTTTTGGAAATATGTAAGCTTAAGGCCTTTGTTGCTACTGCTTCTGTTTCTCTTTTAGGTTTAGTGTAAATTTATATTGCTTTGTAACCCCACTAATAAATATATACATTCTGTCAAAAAAGTACCGGGAATTTATAAATAAAACAACATTATTACCTTTAATTATCCAAATTTATTGGGTCGCCTTCAAAATAGGCACCATTTGCTCCAGTACATCTATGCCAACGGCATTTCCAATCATTGAAACATTTTTTATAGGCGCTTTCCGGGATGGCCTTCAGTTCACGCGCCGAATTTTGTTTTATGGCTTCAATGGACTCAAAACGGGTGCCACGAAGCGGTAATTTCAGTTTTGGAAAAAGGAAAAAGTCACAGGGGGCCAAATCAGGCGAATACGGTGGTTGTTCAATGATGTTAGTTGAGTTTTTGGCGAGAAAATCCTTCACAATCGTTGCTCGGTGAGACGGCGCGTTATCGTCGCGCAAAATTCACGAGTTGTTCGCCCACAATTCTGGCCGCTTCTTACGGATACGCTCACGCAAACGTCTCATAACGCCTAGGTAATACTCCTTGTTTACCGTCTGACCCTCTGGAACGAATTCGTAGTGCACTACGCCACGGATATCGAAGAAAACAATTAGCATCACCTTGACTTTCGAGCGGCTTTAGCGTGGTTTTCTCGGTTTCGGCTCATTTTTTCCAAACCATTCCGTTGCTTGCTGGCTTGTTTGCATGTCGTATTCATACACCCACGTCTTGTCACCCGTATTGATGCGTTCCATGAATGTGGGATCGGAATTACAGTGATCCAGCATGTCCGAAGCGACCTGTTCCCGATAGCGTTTTTGAAGAAAATTCAGCTCTTTTGGCACCAGTCGCGCGGCCACCTTTCTCATGCCCAAAATATCAATCAAAATCGTACGTGCTGACTCGTGGGATATGTTGAGCTCATGTGCTATCTCTCTCAAGCTGGTATGACGGTTTTCGAGCACCATTTCCTTAATTTTATCGACGTTATCGTCGGTAGAAGCCGTCGATGGGCGTCCGGAACGAGGCAAGTCTTCGACCACTTCACGACCGTCTTTGAAGGCTTTGTACCACTCATATGCCCGAGTTTTCGATAGAGCATTATTGCCAAAGGCCTTTTGTAACATTCTCAATGCATCGACACACGAAAATTCATTCGCGACACAAAACTTTAAACAAATTCTTTTTTCAACGAAATCACCCATAGTAAAAAATCGGCACGCACTATTGACATCGACTTACTTAACCAGCTGCTGTAAACAAACTAGTTGACAGATCCCGCTCAAACTTGGCATAGTAATTAAGGACAGTTGTACCAACCTAGGAGTTGTACCTGCCTAGATTACCCCGCCAATTCCCGGTACTTTTTTGACAGAATAAATAATATAAATATTATTCTTCAGAGTTTTTTTTAATTCAATTGACTTGAAATTACAAAATAACAAATAGTTTATTTTATATTTTGATTACTTGTCTATTTCGAAATTTTATTTTAATGTCAAAGATAAATTTCAAAATAAGAAACTCATTAATAATTGCATTTCATTTTGACTCTCAACACTCAACGAAATCCTAAGGAAATACTAAATTTAAACAAAATTTACTTATTTATATGATTGGAGTGCATTTGTGTATTTTTCTGGGTTTTTTTTGTTTTGTTTTGTTTTGTTTTTGTACTTTGTTAACTTTGTGGGCATTGATGAAGAAGTTCAGGTTGATAAGATAAAAAGAGAAAGAGAAATAGAGAGAGAAGGAGAGAGTTTTGGAGTTGCGAATTTGGTATCATTGGGGGCATCATGGGTTGATGGTTGGCTACGCTTTGGAGTTCAGTTTAGTGTATATTTGAATGAACGCCACCACTTGGTTTGTGGTTGTGCTAGTTTTTTTTTTCAAATTGAACTCGAGATTTGTTCATTCATATTACATTATTTAATTTCGTTTTGGGTTTTTAGAAATGCCCATTTTTATGCTACAACTACAACTTCAATTTCAACTACTTTGTTATAGTCGAAATATATATATAGAGAAATATAAAGAGATAGAAAGATACACTAGTATAGAAAAAGAGAAGAGAAGAGAAGAGAAGTGTAGTGTGGTGAAGTGAAGTGAAGTGAAATGAAGTGATGAGTAAAAGGAACAATATACACTTTTGCTCGTAGCCAAATTAGTTTTAATTTAAGTGAACATAAACACGCATACAAACAAATTCACATGCATATGTATAAATGTATGTAGATACTCATAGTATATTTATACTACATATGTACGTATATACATCCATATACATATGTATATATGTATATATGTATGTATGTATGTATGTATGTAGATGACATGCACGCGCCTACTTATGAAAGTATGTGATTTTGGAGATCTGGAGCATATATTTGTAGTATGTGGTGTAGTTTGTTGGAACATGCTGACAACAATACACACGTGGTTATGTTAGTTTTGTTGTATGAGAAGCAACAGTGGTCATCATCACCATCACCATCACCATCACAATCACCATCACCTTCATCTTCATTTATGGTTTGTTTTGTAGGTAGTATTTTGGATCCATGCACCCATACACATACTAAAGTAAACATGTATGTATGTGTGTATGTATGTATGTATATACATATATAAGTATGTATCCAATGAATGTTGATGGTACTCGTAGTAGTAGTAGTAGTAGTAGTAGTAGTAGTATTTTATTAAACATGAGTTGTAGAAGTAATAGTTGTTACTTGGCCAGTTGAATTCTATAGCAACTACTCTAATTCTACTCTACTATAAGTAACAAAACTAACACCATAATAACAACAACAACAACAACAACAGCAATAATAAAAATATATGAAACCAAAATATACCACATATGAAGACAGAGAGGAGAAACTCTTAAGGTTTGCATAGACTACCAATATGTATGATCGATGATCATAATTTTGTAAACAACAAACCATCATTTTCAATTCAATTTGATATCATTGAATGAATGAATGTGATCACTCTAAATGTGTATGATGATATTATCGATGTTTTAGTTATAGAAAGTTGTTGTGTAACATAAATTTTCTAATACTATGGTTTTCCAATAAGAGGTGTTATTTTGATATACAAAGAAATCAAAGGCATTTTTTTGAAATAAATGATCGGTCATTGATGTTTATTTCATTATAAAGAGGAAGGTATGCCGTTAATAATGGAAAACAAAATCAGCCAAATTGCTATCACGACCACGCTTACAGGATCATATTCTTTTCATGAAATTTTCCATAACCAAATCGCAAAGTGTCCGATAGCATCACGAATTCCATCTTTGAGGTCTTGAATCGACGCTGGGCTGTTGGCGTAGACCTTATCTTTTATGTGGCCCCAAAGGAAGAAGTCGCAAGGTGTTAAATCACAAGATCTCGGTGGCCAATTGTGATCAACTCTTCGAGAGATAACACGGTCCGGAAACTTTTCCCGTAAAAGATCAATGGTTTCGTTGCTTGTGTGGCACTTAGCGCCGTTTTGTTGAAAGTAAACGTTGTCCAGATCAATACCATCCAATTGCGGCCATAAAAAATCATTAATCATCTCTCGATAGCGCAATCCATTCACCGTAACTGTTGCCCCAGCCTCATTTTCGAAAAAGTAAGGTCCAATGACCCCCGCCGGACTATAAACCGTACCAAACAGTCACACGTTGAGAATGGAGATGCTTTTCAACAATAACTCTTGGGTTTTCCGAGCCCCAGATGCGACAATTTTGCTTGTTCATGTAGCCACCGAGATGGAAATGGGCCTCATCAGTCAAGATGTTTTTTCGATGGAATTCCGAATCTATTCTATGCATTTCAATTACCCAATCAGCAAAGACACGACGTTGTTGATGATCGGCCGACTTGAGTTCTTGTGTTAACTGAACTTTATAAGCCTTAAGACCCAAGTCTTTATGCAAAATACGGTGTAATGACGTTTCTGAAATGCCCAATTCCAAAGAACGATGAGAAATGAGGACAAACCTGGGTTTTCTTCAACACTTTGGGCTACAGCAGCAATATTCTCAGTTGTTCTTGAGCGACGTGCACGGACTTTATTCTTCACATCACTAACTTGTCCCAACAGCTCAAATTTTTTCACCAATTTCTGTATTGCTGTCCGGCAAGTTGTTTTAGTTTTACGAACCGTCACAGCCAAACTTTCACCATTTTTCTAATGAATTTTAATAATTTCAATGCGTTGTTGAAGCGTGTATCATTCCATTTTTATTAATGGCTTAGTTTCTATTTGTCAAATGTCAAAAAATGACAGCTTCAAAAGTGACATCTACTGAAATAGCGGTGCTATTCAAAATAACACCTCTTATTATTGGAAAACCCTTTATACTCGTATATATAAAAAAAAAAATGTTTTGTTTGTTTGTATGTTATGCGCTTCTATATCATTCATCTGATTGCAATGAAATTTTGTGAATATTTATGGTTAATTGACGACTTGAACATAGAATAGTTTTCGTCACGATATGTGTCCCTGTTATCAAGATACGGGATATGCAAATAACACCTAAAAGTACACTACAAAAAAATTAATCAAAAAATATCATTTTAATTTGTGTTCTTTGTTGATACTCAAATATTTTGTTGTTTGACATCAATGAAACAGCCACAGATATTAAATTGCTTGCTCAAATAAATTGGTTAAGCATGTTGATAGTCTATTCCTAATAGTTAGTCAGTCAGTCAGTTACTCAGTTAGTCAGTTAGTCAGTTAGTCAGCTAGTTGCCAACAATAATGTTGAATGTTGTTCTCTATGTATGAATGAGTAGTAGTTTGTTGTGCTGCTGTCACTGCAAGCACTTAAAATGTATGCTACATGTTAGTTGCCTGTTATTCAAAAATGTCTAAGTATATATACACTTATATATATATATATATATACATATATACATATATATGTATAGTATGGCAAGTTGACGCGATCAAACAAACGTGAGTGTTGTATGAGAGCTTTGGGAGTGGAGGAGTCTTATACTACTAGTAGTAGTAGTAGTGTAGTGGCATGTGAAGAATGTTTATTTGTTGGTTGGTTCGTTTGTTTGTTTGTTTGTTTGTTTATTTGTCCGGTGGCAAACACATACATACATACATACATACATACTTATATACATATGTAGAAAAATATTTTGTTTGTTCTTATGTAGTAGAGGGAAGTGTATTTTGTGCCCATGCATTAAGCATTAGAATTTTATTACATTTAATGCTCTTAGCCAGTTTATTCCCAACAGAATCAAAGTAACAACAACAATAACAACAACAAAAAACAAAAATGGAAAATAAAAATGCCATTCAGTAAGTCACTCTGTCAGTTAGTCAGTTAGTCACTCTGTCAGTCAGCCGCTAGTAATACGGCAAAGAGTCAGTAACATGTTGAAGCAGTCAGTCAGCAAAGGCAAAGGCAAAGGCAAAGGCAAAGCCAAGCAAATAAGCAGCAATAGTAGAATGAAAGGAGTTTGATGTCTTATGCCACCATATCATGATGATAATTATGATGTTGCTGCTGATGTTGATGACGATGATGATGATGATAATGATGATGGTGATGATGCCTGCCTGCCTGCCTGACTGCCTGCCATGCTGGAGCACTGATTCCAGCTTTAGTTGTGTTGCCATTTTGTTGCCTTTGGGAATTGGTTAGGCTGATTCTCGTTTATTTCGCTTTCAAGTCTCTCTTTTTTTTTTCCACATACTCGTATACATATATATTTATATACACACATACATACATACACACATATATCTATGTGTACACGAAATTTAAAGCTTTATGAATCACGAAATTGATATTGGCACGTGCAAAGAAGCAAACATCAGAAGCAGTAGCAGTAGCAACAGCAACAGCGGGAACAACAAAGGATTACGTGTTTTGATTTTTACTTCTTCTGTATTACGAACCATGTTCACTTAGGCTTCATTATCTTCATTTCATTTCATTTCATTTCCATTCTTTTCATTTCATTTCGTTTCTTTTCTTTTGATTTCATTTCCCTTCTATTTTATTCTATTCTATTGTTTTCTTCTATTTTATTTTCCTAACCAAAACCATTAGGTTAACCTTATCATCATACAATATCTTTCTTACCTTAAGTTCTTATTTTGGTTACGTTTTTTTTTTTTATATTCCTTTATAACTCCTAGTTGGAGCATAGGGCCTCCACAAGGCTTCTCCATTGAACACGGTTCTGGGCTGTTATTTTTGTCCGATCCCATTTGGTGTTAATATCCGCTAGTTCCTGCAGGGTTGACCTTCTCCAAGTATTCTTTGGACGGCCACGGTTTCTGCTTCCTTGCGGGTTCCAGTCTAGCAACATTCGCATTATGCTTTCTGACTGCTTACGTAGCGTATGGCCAATCCATCGCCACTTCCTACGTTTGAGTTGATTCCGTATGAGCTCCTCATTTGTTAGACGCCATAGTGCCTCGTTGGAAATAGTGATGGGCCAGAATATTCTAAATATGATCGTCAAATACTTGTTAACTCTGCGTGATGGAGTGCGATATCAGTCATGTTTCACTTCCATATCGTCAGCGTTGATTTCACACATGCGGAGAATATTCGTAATTTCGTGCGTCTAGAGATTTGAGAATTCGCCCATACCGATTTCAGCCGGACGAATGCTGCCCTTGCTTTACTCAATCTGCAGTTGGCATCTGCTTCACATCCTCCGTTTGTTGTTATTCTGCTACCGAGGTAACAGAAGCTTTCGACGAAATCAATTGAACAGCCGTCAATCATTATATGACTTGAACTGGAATGATTGATTCTTATGGCTTTGGTCTTTGCGATATTTATCTCAAGTCCGACCGTGCGTTCCAGCTCGACTAGTTTGTTCGCCTTTGCTTGTATGTCGGAGAATTTGTGCGAAAGGAGACAAATGTCATCGGCATAGTTCTTTAATTTTTCAATAAATACCTTCTTTCTTCTTTTCTCTCTCACTGTATCTTTGACTCCACCACTCTCTATTAGTTGGCTCTTATTGATTGATCTCATCAAGATCTTGCAATTAAAAAAAAAAAAAATGAGTCTAAACCAACAAGGAAATTAGAGTCCAAGTGGCTTCCAATATAACAACATATTAAATCTTTTTTTTTTGTACTCTTCATGCATGAAGTTTGTAATACACAGAAGGAGACATCGGAGACCCCATAAATAAATATAAATATTCTTCATCAGAGCGCCGAGATGAGTTAATCTAGCCGTGTCCGTCTGTCTGTCCTACTGTATGTATGCAAACTAGTTCCTCAGTTTTTGAGCTAGAGATCTTAAAATTTTGCAAAGAGCTTTCTTTTTACCAAATGCCATTTGTCGGAATCAGCCCAGTCGGACCACACAAACCGGGATCCAAATGAAAGTTCTTAATAGATTTTTTTTTTTGTTTTTGTACTATCGACTTGAAATTTATGCATTATAAGATTCTGACCAATATTCACCAACTATATAACCATATAAATTTCAAGACCTTCGAACCAATAGAGAGGTTACCCCCCATACAACCGCGATCGAAATGAAAGTTCTTATTAGAAATAACTTTTTGTTTTTTGGACTATGGAACTTAAATGTGGACAATATAAGTGTCAGTTTATGGACTTGTCGGACTTGATCATTATATACCAGCGCTTGGCCGCTTCATTAGGTGACTCTATACTTTTCGGCAAGTCCAAGATATAAACTGTGTATAGGACCGGAACGAGGAAGCTGCCTTGCGGAACGCCTGCTTTCGTGATCGTCTGGTGGTGGATTTCCTATCTCTGACGGGCATAGAGAAAGAATGTTCATTCAGGAAGCTGCAAATGAGTAGGGACTGCTTGCCAGGCAGAAGCGTTCTGAGTTTGTGCAGGAAGCCATCAATCCAGATCCTATTGAAAGTCTGCTTAACATCTAAGAAAACTGCGGAGGAATATTGTTTCAACTCAAACGCAGATAGCATGTGCTATACGACGTGATGTAGTTGTTCTGGTGCTGCCGTGCTGCGATTTAAAGCCAAAGTGGTGGTCAGGAATGAATTCCTGGATGCGCTTTACTGCCAAATATTTTGGAGAACGTTGGCAACAGGTTTATTGGTCTGTATGACGTGACAAGATTCTAAGGCTTTCCAGGATTTGAGATCATGGTGATCGTTGCACATTTCCACTGTGTGGGGAAATGGCAGATCCGCAGCATGCAGTTGTAAATAAGTGTCAGAAACAACACTTCCTTCCACTGGAAACAAACTGCTTTGCAAACTGATGGTGCCAAAAACATATTCATATAAATATACCATACATACATAGTTCTGCAATTAAAACCACTACAAAACATTCTAATCAATATGATATGATAAAATAATAATTAATTTATATTAGAAATTTTTATTTTTTTTTTAATAATAAATAAAAAAATATGATATAAGCGAGCTTCATATTCATCAAACAATGAAATTTCTTCTCTGGCAATATACGACTTTTCTACTTCACCACTGTACCGTTGGTTCCACAAATTGACCACAGCATGAATTGGCTCAATTTGTTAAGACTCAAGGAACCTTTATCAAAGGAGTTTAACTCTGCCTTCGGAAGGATTCGCTTGTGTCTATGGTTGGAACAGATCTCCTCTTCATCTCCTTAGAAAGTTGTTCAGCAGAACTTTGCTTTTCGATACCAGCAGGCGCTAATAAGATTGGAGTCCAAACTCCTGGATGGGGATATTCTTATTCCAATATATCTTAAATTGCAATACTCCTCCTTGATATTGTCAATCAATAATTGGTGGTGTGAGGAATGGTTCTTTGAAAAAATATTGATATTTTATTTTGTTAACGTTGTTATACTTTTACTTACATTTATGTTGTCCTCTTAATTAATGCGAATTATATTTTGAATTAAATAAAAAAAAAAAAAAAAAAATATATAAAAAACTTGAATCAATAAAATAAGATTGGAGTCCAAACTATTCCTTCTTTTTATGCTGTCCTGGATGGGGCTATTCTTATACCGATATAGCTTAAAATGCAATACTCCTCCTTGATATTATCAATCAATGGTGAAGTGAGGAACGGTTCTTTGAAAAGATATTGATATTTTTTTTGTTAACGTTGTTATACTTTTACTTACATTTATGTTGTCCTCTTAATTAATGCGAATTATGTTTTGAATCAAATAAAAAAAAAACAAAAATATATAAAAAACTTGAATCAATAAAATAAGATTGGAGTCCAAACTATTCCTTCTTTTTATGCTGTCCTGGATAGGGCTATTCTTATACCGATATAGCTTAAAATGCAATTCTCCTCCTTGATATTGTCAATCAATAATTGGTGGTGTGAGGAACGGTTCTTTGAAAAAATATTGATATTTTATTTTGTTAACGTTGTTATACTTTTACTTACATTTATGTTGTCCTCTTAATTAATGCGAATTATGTTTTGAATCAAATAAAAAAAAAAATTCCACAAATATATAAAAAACTTCAATCAATAAAATAAGATTGGATTCCAAACTATTCATTAATTTCATACTGCACTGGATGGGGCTGTTCATATTTCGATACATTTTAAATCAATGATCAGTGGTGTGAGTAACGGTTCTTTAAAAAAAAATATGTTTCGTTCCTGTAATGGATAAATTTGGGTTATTTTTCAGTGTGGAAATATGGCATCAGAACTTAAAAAGCTATTGACATTTTATTTTGTTAACGTTGTTATATTCTTACTTACATTTATGTTGTCCTCTTAATTAATGCGAATTATATTTTGAATTAAATAAAAAAAAAAAAAAAAAAAATATATAAAAAACTTGAATCAATAAAATAAGATTGGAGTCCAAACTATTCAATAATTTCATGCTGCACTGGATGGGGCTATTCTTATACCGATATATCTTAAATTCCAATACTCCTCTTTGATATTATCAATCAATGGTGAAGTGAGGAACAGTTCTTTGAAAAAATATTGATATTTTATTTTGTTAACGTTGTTACACTTTTACTTACATTTGTTTTGTCCTCTTAATTAATGCAAATTATGTTTTGAATCAAATAACAAAAAAAAAAAATATACAAAAATCTATAAAAATCTTCCTCCCAATATTCGTTGTTACTTGTACAAAAATATATTTTACTCTGAATGTATTTGACAGTCTTTGCAAAGCATGTAAACATTCCGACACCAATAGTATAATAATTTGACAGATAAATTCGGTAGGCTAATTGTTAATCATTATTATCGATAATTTTTTGACCGATATCTGACACTATATATTTAAAGGCGCAGTTGCGCAAACAACAGAAACATATTTGTGTCAACAAGTCACAGTAGCTTATGTCGACAATTGAGTGAATTGAGTTTGAACCCTATTATTATTATTATTATTATTATTTTGGCTAAAAAAAAATCTAAAAATATGGTAGAGAATCATAGATAAGAAATAATATATAGTTTACCCAGACCACTAGAAATTCGTATACCTATGATTTTCTCACAAATCCAATTTTCAATTTATTTTAAACAATTATTGGAATAAATAAACTAAATAAAATTTATATTTGTTAGAAAAAGGTTGTAAAATCTACTTTTATAAAAATATTTTACAAAATTTATTTAGCATGTGTTTTATTTTTTATAATTTTTGTATTTTGTGTAACAACTTATAAATATGAAATGAAACCAAACAGAACAACGATTTTCGATTTCTGACTTGTTGACACAGATATTATTATTATTATTTTATTTAACCCATGAATCCATATTTTAGTATGCAACTGTATAGTTTACAAATTTATAAAGTTCTAGCTGTGATAATAACTTTACTATTATACTAAAAAAAAAAAACAGATTATAAATTACAATGGTTTTACAAAAATATTTTACAATTATAAGGAAAATGGGAGAAAAACCTTATACTCGCATTTGATAATTTTGTATACAAAATAACTTAACAACTAAGACTAGAAACTAAGGATCGATAATTAAGACTAGTACGGTTCAACACTGGAAAGGTTTATCATTTGATTTCTTATATTAACATTATTTTTAGATTGAGCGAATTTAGCATCAATTAAGCAGATATCTGCCTTTACATGAAGGAGATGGGTAGAGTAGAAAAAGAGTAAGTTAAAAATCAATTTTAATAATTTATTTTGAGTTCTTTGTAATTTGCGGCGGTGAGTAGCTGCACAATCACCCCAAACTTCCGAACCATATAGAATAAATGGATTAATATCATTTTTACTAACAAAAGTTTATTTTTTATAGAGAGAAGTGACTTCCTGCTTATGAAAGGATATATTAGGTTGGTGCAAAAATAATGGCCGTTTTCAAACAGATAGTTTAAATGAACTTCACTCAGCTCAGAATAAACTTTATTAATCGAAATAAAAACCATTAAAATCAATACATTTTTGCCAACGAGAAACAAGTTTATTTATGCCGGTAGCATAAAAAACCGGAGTTCTGGAGGCAATGAAAGCGTTGAAGGCGTTTTTGGCGTCGTCTTGATTTTTGAAGCATTTCTCGCGCAGGAAGTTGTCGAGGTGTTTGAAAAAATGGTAGTCAGTGGGCGAGAGGTCCAGTGAATATGGCGGATGAGGTAGAGTCTCGTAACCCAATTCGTTCAACTTCTGCAAGGTCATTTTTGCGACGTGTGGTCGAGCGTTGTCATGGAGCAGATTGGTCCCTTCATATTGACCAATCTCGGGCACATACGTCCAAGCTTCTGGTGCATTTCGTCGATTTGTTGGCAGTACTTCTCTGCCGTGATCGTTTCGCCTGGATTCAGAAAGCTGTGATGGATGAGATCGGCTGCTGACCACCAAACAGTAACCATAATTTTCTTTTGGTGCAGTTTCGGCTTCGGGAATTGTTGTGGAGCCTCGTCGCTGTCCAACCACTGCGCGGAACGTCGCCGGTTGTCGTAGAGGATCTTTTTTTCATCGCACGTTACGATTCGGTCAAGAAACGGGTCATTTTTGTTGCACTAAAGAAGAGATGAATTTTTTGATTTTCGTTCAATTCATGCGGCACCCATTTATCGAGTTTTTTTGACTTCTCTATTTGCTTCAGATGGCGTACGACTGTTGAGTGATCGACGTTGAGTTCTTGTGCGACTGGTATCACCTGCGCGAAATTTTTCAAACCATCTACGTGTGGTACGTTCGGAAGCAATATCCTCGCCCCATGCTTTATTAATATTTCGTGTCATCTCCGCAGCATTGTGGCCAAGTTTGAACTCTTGAAGCAAAATAATGCGAATTTCTTGTTTTGATAGCATCACAAAAAGTGGTCGGAAATCAGAAACGTATGACGATAATAAATTTAGATAATAAATCTAAAAGATAGAGCGAAAAACGCGCTTTAAAACGACATATTGCATAACCACATTCATTAAAAAATTTATTCAGAAACTCATGCATAAAAATAAACAATATGGAAACGGCCATTATTTTTGTACCAACCTAAGAATATTTTAATTGTTCAATTGACTTTATCTATTGTTTTGCTAATATGCAAGCTGTATGTTAGTCTGTTGTCTATATATAATCCGAGATATTTGATACTATTTGCCCATACTATAGATTGGGTAGTACCAAGCTGCAAGTTCGAGTTTGGCAAATAGCTGGATTTTCTTCATCGGGTGAAGTAAATTGTAAGCAACAGAAACAGAAATATGAATGGGCATACTACACCTATATATTATAAGTATATATACAAGTATATACCACATACTAAACTTATATAAATAGAAATATAAGAGTGTGTACTATACTTATATACATAGTACTATTCTACTATTGGTAATCAAAATTAATAAGAGACAAATTGCACTTAACAGAAAATAAAAACAATTTTGCAGCTTTGTCGCCTTCTAACCGATTTTTCAATGGTTCGCAAATTAAATTGGCTCCACTAAATAGTCACTCGCTTGCAACGATGACCACCATATTAAAGGATCTTCGTTTAGTGTAAGCAAGGTTTGGGTATATGAGATATCATATGAGATACCATTTCGTCGTTCCTCCTCATCGTCACTTCTATTTTTCAGTATGTCTGCCAGATTTGAGTAAACAATTTGCATTGACGGTGAAATCTGGGAGTTCGTACAAGATTCATCATCAACTCGATGCAATTCAATTTTAGAAACACAAACATAATACTATTTCAGATTGAACTTTGCCCTTAATAAGTTTATCAGAAAAAATCTTCAATTTGTACCTAGGGTCCAGATATGTAAGCAGCGAATATAATGTATTACAGGTTACAAAATCTTGAATTGATTTCTTCAATTAGTTTTTATACTCTTCACGTTAGTGAATAGTATTATAAGTTTGTCATGAAGTTTGTAACACACAGAAGGAGACATCGCAGACCACATAAAGTATATATATTTGTGATCAGCTCAATGAGACGAGTTGATTTAGTCATGTCCGTCTGTCCGTCGGTCCATCTGTCAGTCTGTTCGCATTCCTAGTCCTTCAGTTTTTGAGCTAGAGAGCTGAAATTTTGTACATAGGTTTATTTTTATCAAGCGCCGATCAATTTCGTGAATCAGCCGAATCGAACCAATAGGGGGGGTAGCTCCCATACAAACCCAGTTTTAAATTATAGTTCTTATTAGAAAAAGTTTTTTTTTGTTTTTTGACGTATCGAAATGAAATTTGAACACCATAAGTTTCTGGTCTCTATCCACCAACCGTATACATTTTATAATCCTAGGGTTACCTTCCATACAAACCCCCTTTTAAATTAAAGTTCTTATTAGAAAAAGTTTTTTGTTTTTTAACGTTTCGAACTGAAATTTGGACACTATAAGTCTCTGACCCATATCCACAATTCATGAAAATTTCAAGACTACTAGGAGGGGTACCCCCTATACGAACCGGCATCCAAATGAAAGTTCATATTAGAAAAAATTTTTGTTTACTATACTATCGTACTATCGACTTAAAACCGATAGGCATCAACCTTATAAATTTCAAGACCCTCGAACCACTGGCTGGGGCGTGAAGAGTATTACAACTTCGGCATAGCGAAAGTTAGTCTTTCTTTATATTTTTTTTTTTTTTTTTTTTTTTTTTTTTGATAATGAGGGATGTAGTAGGGAGTAAGAAATGTGATGTCGCATGCAATGATAAAATATAAATAAACCTCAGCAAAAACTCCTTTAAAAAAGATGCAGGGGCGGTTGCTGATCCGACGAAATAGATATCCGTTTCATCTCTAATTTATACATTTTTCCTATACATAATCATGGGTTCTACATATGATCAACATCTAGCAATTTTGCCTCCAGTAACTTCAGGACTCTCTCTCTCTCTCTCTTTCTCTCTTTGTCTCTTTCTCTCTTTCTCTCTTTGTCTCTTTCTCTCCTTCTCTCTTTGTCTCTTTGTCTCTATACTTAAACATCTTTATTAAGGTAGCCATCGATACGTCAGTTGTTGTTGTTGCTTGATGCGTTATTTATCAACTATTTTATTTTTTGTTCGTCAAATGGAAAACTTTTTTAATTTTTAGTTCTATTTGAAGGCAGCAATAATTACACATAGCGAATGTGCGGCGGAAAAGACTATTAACTATATTTATTTATGGTCTTTGTGGCGGAAAAATCTCTTAATCTGATATAATTTTTCAAAAAATCTATTAACTAATAAAATTTATATAAAAATTTTTTAAATTTCACAGAATAATAATTTTATAAACAATTGAAATAATTAATAAAAAAATGATTATATTTTTAAGTTAATAGTTAATTTTTAATATTGTACATTTTAACAAAATACTACAAGATTTATTAATAATTTCAATTTATTATTAAATATAATTTTTTTTTTTGTTTTTTTTAACAATAATTTAATAAATTACTACATCACTAAATTTATTTTTAATTATCAAAATCATTTTGTTTTTGTTTGTTTTGCTACAGCAATTTGCGTTTCTTTTCTTGTCCGCTGTCAGCAACACACGTCTATTCACAACGACAATTTCATCACAATGAGATAATTTCGCCATCAACACATCTATGGAGAAATAAAGAGAGAGAGAGAGAGAGATAGAGAGATTTGAAGAAAATCAAAACATTTTGATTTGGTCAAGCGTCTAATGACCCCCATCGACACGTCATATAGCTTCCGCTCACTCTATTTTCGAAAATGTGATCAAGCATTGGACGAGTCGATGGCTACCTTCAGTAAATTACATTCAATTGAGTCAGCATAATTGACAAATTTTTCATTATTTTTTTTTTTTTTCTTCTTTATTTATTTATAAATTTTTTTTTTTTTCTTCTTATTTATTAAAATCAAATAAATTCACACTATGTAATATATTTTATATAATTTAATAAATCACACACATGTGTGTATATATGTATGTACTATATAAAAAAGTAGAACAGAATTTAAACGAAAAAAATATAAAAAAAAATAAAATAAAAAATAAATTCTGCGAAAAATTGCAAAGCGTTATTTTGTTAAAATTTTAATAAATGACTTTCTGCACTTACGGCCGCCTTTCGTTTCGTTAAATTTTATATTCATACATACATACATACATACATACGTGTATATAGACATATGCACATATACATCTATATATCTATAGTATAGAATGTGTATTTGGCGCCCTCCTATTTCAACCATTACAGAAACACTAAAAGCAACAACAACAATTGCTACATCAAATTTAAAACAAGTAAAAATATAATAAAAGACTAACTTTGGCTATGCCGATGTTGTAATACTCTTCACGCCCCAGCTAGTGGTCCGAGGATCTTTAAATTTATAAGGTTGGTGGCTATGGGTTAGGTTAAGTCGATAATACAAAACACAAAAAAGTTTTTCTAATAAGACCTTTCCTTTGGATCCCGGTTTGTATGGGGGGTATACCTTCTAATAGTCCGAGGGTCTTGAAATTTTCATGGTTTGTGGATATGGGTCAGAGACTTATAGTGCCCATATTTCAGTTCAAAAAGTCAAAAACAAAAAAAACTTTTTCTAATAAGAACTATAATTTAAAAGGCGGTTTGTATGGGAGGTACCCCTGCTGGTAACCCTGGGATCATGAAATTTATATGATTGGTGGATATGGATCAGAAATTTATAGTGTCCAAATTTTAAGTCGATAGTACAAAAAATAAAAACGTTTTTCTAATAAGAACATTAATTTAAGATGGGGTTTGTATGGGAGGTACCCCTTCTTGTAGTCCGAGGGTCTTGAAATTTTCATGGTTTGTGGATATGGGTCAGAGACTTATAGTGCCCATATTTCAGTTCAATAAGTCAAAAACAAAAAAACTTTTTCTAATAAGAACTATAATTTAAAAGGCGGTTTGTATGGGAGGTACCCCTGCTGGTAACCCTGGGATCATGAAATTTATATGATTGGTGGATATGGATCAGAAATTTATAGTGTCCAAATTTTAAGTCGATAGTACAAAAAATAAAAACGTTTTTCTGATAAGAACATTAATTTAAGAGGGGGTTTGTATGGGAGGTACCCCTTCTTGTCGTCCGAGGGTCTTGAAATTTTCATGGTTTGTGGATATGGGTCAGAGATTTATAGTGCCCATATTTCAGTTCAATAAGTCAAAAACAAAAAAACTTTTTCTAATAAGAACTATAATTTAAAAGGCGGTTTGTATGGGAGGTACCCCTGCTGGTAACCCTGGGATCATGAAATTTATATGATTGGTGGATATGGATCAGAAATTTATAGTGTCCAAATTTTAAGTCGATAGTACAAAAAATAAAAACGTTTTTCTAATAAGAACATTAATTTAAGAGGGGGTTTGTATGGGAGGTACCCCTTCTTGTCGTCCGAGGGTCTTGAAATTTTCATGGTTTGTGGATATGGGTCAGAGACTTATAGTGCCCATATTTCAGTTCAATAAGTCAAAAACAAAAAAACTTTTTCTAATAAGAACTATAATTTAAAAGGCGGTTTGTATGGGAGGTACCCCTGCTGGTAACCCTGGGATCATGAAATTTATATGATTGGTGGATATGGATCAGAAATTTATAGTGTCCAAATTTTAAGTCGATAGTACAAAAAATAAAAACGTTTTTCTAATAAGAACATTAATTTAAGATGGGGTTTGTATGGGAGGTACCCCTTCTTGTCGTCCGAGGGTCTTGAAATTTTCATGGTTTGTGGATATGGGTCAGAGACTTATAGTGCCCATATTTCAGTTCAATAAGTCAAAAACAAAAAAACTTTTTCTAATAAGAACTATAAGTTAAGAAAGAGGGTTTTTATGGGTGGTACCCCTCCTAGTCGTCCAATTTGGCTGATTCACCAATTGATCGGCGTTTGGTAAAAAGAAACCTATGTATAACATTTAAGCTATCTAACTCAAAAACTGAAGGACTAGGAATGCAAACAGACTGACAGATGGACCGACGGACAGACGGACATGGCTAAATTAACTCGTCTCATTGAGCTGATCAGAAATATTTATATACTTTATGTGGTCTGCGATGTCTCCTTCTGTGTGTTACAAACTTCATGACAAACTTATAATACTATTCACTAACGTGAAGAATATAAATATATGAGAATTCATACCAACACCAATGACGACAAACCTGTTGTTGTCACTGCACTTTACCTTATGCAATCTCTTTGTTGCCCTTTACACTAGTATTCGTTTTTTGAATATTTTCACACTAACACGCACACTCATACACACACACACACACACACACACACACACACGTGCACACATATGTATGTATGTTTGCACTCATACTGATACCTCATACCTTCTGACACTGCATTAATTACTGTGCGCGTTTGATTTATTTAAATGCCAGCGCGAAATATTTTGTTTCATACTTTTACACTTTTACTCACACATATTCACATGCAAACATATCCATTATTCAGGACTTGCATATACTTATGTATGTACGATATGTATGTATGTATGTATTGTATGTAGATGTTATATTCTCGAGGAAAAATTGTTTGAATTAAACACTTTTTTTATTCTTCCTATGTCACTTTAAATATAATTGATATTATGTATTCAGTTACTTTGTCATAATATTTGAACATATTCAATATCAATGAAATCAAATTGTTTATCCCAATACACATGTTTATAGTATAAAAGTAGTAGTATTAACCGATAATTAGGATTCAATTTTACCAAAAAAAAAAACAAAAAAATAGTACTGACTTAGTTTGATTACAGTTCTGCTTTCTACACTTGTAAAACATACTATTTTTTTTTTTAGAGTTTCACAAATTTAAATTAAAATAAAATAAAGAAAAATATTTTTAATATCAATTAAACTGGTTTTATTGAATAGATAATTTTATGATATTAATGTTTAAATATAATTTCATGTGGCCATGTGGCTGCCATGACTGGGGCGTACAAGCCTTAATCAGGAAGTCTAATTTTCATACACTTTTCGCAACATTTGCAGTTGTATTTCGCGAATAACTCTTCGAATGTTAATTCCCAGGTATTCAATTTATCGGCGTAGGCTAATGACTTTTCATATAATCCGAAAGAAACTAATCCAATGGTGTTGAATCACATGATTTTGGTGGCCAATTCATGTCTGTTCTTTTGTTAAATCGATTGTCAACTAAAGAAGTGTTGCCAACTCAAAGTGATGAACTTCTAAAAAACAAAAACACACAAAAAAAAAAAACACCCTTTAGTATTACTTATTTTGTTAGAATCATAATAATTGTATTGTAGATTTATTACAAGCATCATCTCTCAAATTATAATATTTTTCCAGTTTTTTGTTATATTTTTGAACAAAGAATTCTGCATTTGAAGTTTATGTCTTTTCTTTGTTTTCCATTTTTTTTTAATTCTATGAAAAAATAAACAAAATGGAAATGAAAAGAAAGGAAAGAAATGAAAGAAATGAAATGAAGAAGCAGTCATAACTCACACTTAAATAAAATTGTTACACGATCTTAGTTCTTTTTATTTTCCTCCTTCCTACTAATCGTAATCGCTTCAAGTTTGTCACTTGTTTACCCGCTAAAGTGACAAAATATTCTCACGGTTTTTCACGTGTTTTTTTTTCTTCCTATTTTTAATTTTTTTTTTTTTTTTTATTCATTCCCATTCTTTTTTGTTGTTCTTGTTGTTTGTTGCTTAGTTAACCCTACTATATGCATACCTATGACAAGGAGACTAGGACTATTAGGCCAAATTGCGACTCGCGTCATTGTCGTCGACGTTGTCGTTGTCGTTGTCGTTGTTGTTGGGTTATTCGCTTGTTCGTTCATTCATTCGTTGTCAAGAGAATAATTGGACGTTTATAAATAATTTTTATTAGGCACTTAAGGAAATGTGTAACAATTTAAATTTCCATGCCACACAAAGACCCTGTGCCTCGTGCCCTCTGTACCGTGTCCCATGTCCCATGTCATGAGTCCCAGACCCTATACCAATCCCATTATCTTCATAACCTTCAACTCACTTTGCGTAACACTTGAATTAAGTTAACCGTTCTTATGTTATGGTCGACGACGATACATTAAACTTTTGTACCTCTCACACAACCAACGAAACCAAACCAAACCAAACCAAACCAAACCAAACAAAACCCAACCCAATTCAATCCAACCAACTTTAAGTCTCTTTCATTTTATATGTCTTTTCAACTCACACACACACACACACACACACACACACACACACACACTTATATATGCATTTATGTATATCAAAAATATCATCATGAACATCAACATCAACATCATCATCATAATGGGAAGAAGATAAAAATATTTAAAAAGAAACACAAAGAAAACAAAACAAAACAAAACAAAACAAAACATAACAAAAATCAATATATTGTATCCACGAGATGTTTGCCAAATTGTCGTTTTGAAATATGTAAAATGTATTGCAATGAAACAAAAAACCTTTTTATGATTTGCCCAAAAATGTCCGATCATAATTCTTTCTTCTGCTCCTTCCATTTTCATTTTCATTTTCATTTCCACTTCTACTTATTTTACTATTTCAATGATTTACTACCTTCATTCTTTGCAGTAATTGAATTACTTTTATGTTAAAAAAAGGGAACAATATTTTAGAATATATTTATTAAAAAATTCTTTAATTATTTCATTTATCATCATATAAATATTTGGAAATATTTATTTAAAAATTTGTCCATTGATTAAAGTATATAAATAGTATGAGTATTGTACATGATTATGATAAAATTTAGTGGGCCAACTATTTGTCTGATTTTATTTTGTTTTGTTTATTAAATGGACAAAAGTTAAATTTTTTCAACGAATTTTACTTTATTTGATAGATTGATTCTTATGTATGAAAAATGATTTCACTCAAATGTTGGCCAAATTTCAAGCACTTTGTCCATTGTTTCCTGTTCAATTTGGGCAATTTCGTTCTGAATGTTTTGTTTCAGATAATTCAATTGTTTGCGAATTGTTGGCATAAACTTTATCTTTCAATGGGCCTCAAAGAAAAAAGTACAGTGCAGCTGTGAACCAATGGGCCAAGGGACATTGCCAAAACGACTAATCACATGGTTATTGAATCTTGTACTTGTGAAAGAACTGTGAGAAATCATTTAAAAGAGGCAGATTTTGTTACCTATACAGCCAGACCAATATCTCAAATTTCACGAAAAAATAAGCTGAAACGTCTGGAATTTGTCAAAAAATATGTACATCCATCATTTTGGGAGCAAGTATTGTGGACTGATGAAAGCTCCTCTCAGTACCATGCGTCAAATAAGAAAATTTTCTGCAGAATGCTTAAGAAAATGAGAAAAAAAGTGGCGCCTGTGTGTGAACTAGTCGCCCATGGTGGTGGGAGTTTAATGATTTGGGGTTGTGTTTCCTTCAATGGTATCGACGGATCAATGAATCAGAGTCAATATTTACATATTGTAAATGATCACGCGTTCACTTTGGGTGATAAATTGATTGGACAGTCATTTATTTTGCAACAAGACAATGCACCGTCTCACAAAGCCAAGATGATAACCAACTTTCTAAGGGATATGGGAGTAAATATATTGGATTGGCCAACTCAAAGCCCCGATTTAAATATTATTGAGAATGTGTGGGCTTATACAGGGTGGCGCAATAGAACGTGCATTTATTAAGTATAGGCTAAACAAATAAATACAAAAGGTATAGTTGAAATAAAAGATAGGATGATTAGTTACTTAAATGTAGTTTATTTTTTTAAAAATAACATCATCTAAATGACAGTAATCTCGAAGACGGCACTCCTCTAAACGCGATCGCAGATTTGTGAAAACTCTTGTCAATAATTCTGGGATGATTGCTGCTATTTCTCCATGGATATTTTCTTTAGTTGACTGATGTTCCTCGGATTGTTCATGTAGACTTTATGTTTCAGGTATCCCCACAAAAAAAAGTCAAGAGGCGTCAAGAAAGGGCTACGTGGGGGCCAAGGATATCACCTCTTTTGGAAATTAGTCTTGCAGGAAACATTCGATATTCTTGATTTCGCATGTTCTGGGGTCTAACATCGCAACATAGCGGTCGGTGTTAACGGTGATGTTTCGTCCTCGTGAATCTTCAAAGAAGAAGGGGCCAATAAGTCCTTTGCTTGAGATTGCTGCCCAAACCGTTACTTTCGGACTATGCAGTGGTTTTTGATGTTTCAATTTTTGGATTCTCGTCGTTCCAATAACAACAATTTTGTCGGATTACGAACCCATTCAAATGGAAATGAGCCTCGTCAGAAAAAAGTATGTGGAAAATCGACTAAGCATTTCTTTAGCAAATGCCAACCTTGCTCCGAAGTCGGACTCTTTTAATTCCTGTGTTAACTGGAGCTTATAAGGATGCAGTTTAAAATCCAACTTCAAAATTTGCTGTAAACTTCGTCGCGACAAGTTTAAAGCCGCCGATCGCTTCCGAGTAGACACTTGCGGATTTTTTCGTATTGACTCCTTTACCCTCTCAATATTGTCTGTGGCCCTAGACGTTCTGGGCCTGAACTTTTTTCTGGTGGCTTAAACGTGGATTCGGTCTCTTCAAATCGCTTTCTTCATATTTTAATTAAATTTTGCGCTCGGAGCTTCCATACTCAGAACAATACAGTCGCCTTGTAGAGATGTATGAACGACCGTTCTCGTAAAACGTGGGAACACAAAAAGCGCGACGCTTCCCGTCGAAGTGACTCATGGCTACTAAAACTCAACGAGTGCCACTAGCTAACCACGCTAGGATCCCCCCTCCCGCGCACTATTTACCCCGCGAAAAAAGATGAAGCAATATGCACGTTCTATTGCGCCACCTTGTATAAAAAGAAAAAGAAGTCCATGTTTAACAAGAACGCGCGAGGAAACAATCGCTGAAGTCGAAAGCCATTGGAAGGACATTTGTCCGCAAATCCTCCAAAATTTAGTGAAATCAGTACCAGGCCGATTGCAGAGAGTTATCAACGTTAAAAGAGACTTTATTTTTTATAAAATTGTGCCTTCATATTTGTAAATTTATCTTAATATACATTTTTTTCTGACCATTAAAACATTGAATAAAAAAGGTATATAAGGCATATACCAATTTTCAGCTCTACTATTTATCTGCCACAGATTCAGGAACATAATACTAATTGCAACGTTTCATCGAAGTCATTCTAAATATGTTTCAAGGAAATACTACAATACAAATATCAACAATTTTAGAAAATCTCTATTCCGCTTTATTATTTAATATTTATTCCACATTAATAAATTTGTGTTAAAACAAATTTAAGAAGAAAATAATATTAATAAATAATAAAAAAATATGACATATTAATCAAACAATGAAATTTCTTCTCTGGGAATGAACCACTGTACCGTTGGTTCCACAAATTGACCACAGCATGAATTGGCTCAATTTGTTAAGACTCAAGGAACCTTTATCAAAGGAGTTTAACTCTGCCTTCGGAAGGATTCGCTTGTGTCTATTGTTGGAACAGATCTCCTCTTCATCTCCATAGAAAGTTATTCAGCAGAACTTTACCTTTTCGATATCAGCAGGCGCTAATAAGATTGGAGTCCAAACTCCTGGATGAGGCTATTCTTATTCCAATATATCTTAAATTGCAATACTCCTCCTTGATATTGTCAATCAATAATTGGTGGTGTGAGGAACGGTTCTTTGAAAAAATATTGATATTTTATTTTGTTAACGTTGTTATACTTTTACTTACATTTATGTTGTCCTCTTAATTAATGCGAATTATATTTTGAATCAAATAAAAAAAAAAAAAAAAAAAAATATATAAAAAACTTGAATCAATAAAATAAGATTGGAGTCCAAACTATTCCTTCTTTTTATGCTGTCCTGCATAGGGCTATTCTTATACCGATATAGCTTAAAATGCAATACTCCTCCTTGATATTATCAATCAATGGTGAAGTGAGGAACGGTTCTTTGAAAAAAATTTGATATTTTATTTTGTTAACGTTGTTATACTTTTACTTACATTTATGTTGTCCTCTTAATTAATGCGAATTATGTTTTGAATTAAATAAAAAAAAAAAAAAAAAAAAAATATATAAAAAACTTGAATCAATAAAATAAGATTGGAGTCCAAACTATTCATTAATTTCATGCTGCACTGGATGGGGCTATTCTTATACCGATATAGCTTAAAATGCAATACTCCTCCTTGATATTGTCAATCAATAATTGGTGGTGTGAGGAACGGTTCTATGAAAAAATATTGATATTTTATTTTGTTAACGTTGTTATATTCTTACTTACATTTATGTTGTCCTCTTAAGTAATGCGAATTATGTTTTGAATTAAATAAAAAATAAAAAAAAAACAAAAATATATAAAACTTGAATCAATAAAATAAGATTGGAGTCCAAACTATTCCTTCTTTTTATGCTGTCCTGGATGGGGCTATTCTTATACCGATATAGCTTAAAATGCAATACTCCTCCTTGATATTGTCAATCAATAATTGGTGGTGTGAGGAACAGTTCTTTGAAAAAATATTGATATTTTATTTTGTTAACGTTGTTATATTCTTACTTACATTTATGTTGTCCTCTTAAGTAATGCGAATTATGTTTTGAATTAAATAAAAAATAAAAAAAAAACAAAAATATATAAAACTTGAATCAATAAAATAAGATTGGAGTCCAAACTATTCCTTCTTTTTATGCTGTCCTGGATAGGGCTATTCTTATACCGATATAGCTTAAAATGCAATACTCCTCCTTGATATTGTCAATCAATAATTGGTGGTGTGAGGAACGGTTCTTTGAAAAAATATTGATATTTTATTTTGTTAACGTTGTTATATTCTTACTTACATTTATGTTGTCCTCTTAAGTAATGCGAATTATGTTTTGAATTAAATAAAAAAAAAAAAAAAAAAAAATATATAAAAAACTTGAATCAATAAAATAAGATTGGAGTCCAAACTATTCATTAATTTCATGCTGTCCTGGATGGGGCTATTCTTATACCGATATATCTTAAATTCCAATACTCCTCTTTGATATTATCAATCAATGGTGAAGTGAGGAACAGTTCTTTGAAAAAATATTGATATTTTATTTTGTTAACGTTGTTACACTTTTACTTACATTTATTTTGTCCTCTTAATTAATGCAAATTATGTTTTGAATCAAATAAAAAAAAAAAAATATATAAAAAGCTTCCTCCCAATATTCGTTGTTACTTGTACAAATATATTTTACTCTGAATGTATTTGACAGTCTTTGCAAAGCATGTTAACATTCCGACACCAATAGTATAATAATTTGACAGATAAATTCGGTAGGCTAATTGTTAATCATTATTATCGATTATTTTTTGACCGATATCTGATACTTTATCTTTAAAGGCGCAATGTCGCAAACAATAGAAACAGAAATAGGAATGGAGACAATAGTCTCGCAATAAAAATGAAAAATTGTTTTAAAGAAGATTTTAAAAAGCGGCGCCCAAAAACTTTTCACATTCCTTTTCCAATGGAACCAGAAAATTGTCAAAAGTACTTGTTCAGTTCTTAATGGCATTTTGCAACACTGTTTTCTGTTTTTTTACTGTTTTTATTCTAATTTCAGGCGAAGATTTAGTGAAATCTGAAGATGCTTCTGTTGTATGCGATATCGCGCCTTAACAGTCTTAGCACAGATCAAGGATTAACAAATCGCAGACAATAACATTAGATCCGCGTTACAAATTGCATACAATTGCTTTATAATCTATAGGCATTCTAAACAAAGCATTTGTCTTTGTAATTAAAAGGACACATCGGGATAATGTGGATGATGTTGCCATAATGTCACAAAGAGCAAAATATGAGATGATGATACTGATATCTGAAGTGCTTATGACAATTTGATTAAAGAAACCCAAGACCATTGGTCATCCTCAGAGAGAAAAGGTGGAATCTTATTTAAGGTATCCGCAGATTCTAAGAAACGCATATCCAAAGAACAAATGGAGTAATGAAGATACGCAACTCAATTGTCGATTAAACTTTTCAAGAAAGATTATTTAGTGCAAAATGCTTATAAATTTATTCAGTTTAAGCCATTTACGCGTTTTGATGAAGACTCATTTTATTATTTAAATCATTTATTATTTCATAAGCTGATGATATTGATATCTGCATTGACGATTATTTACTCCAATAATGGAAATCGTTGTTGTGTGACTTTATTGAAAAGTTCTCTTTGCAAGCAATAATAATTATTATCATAGTAGTGTTTGTCAAATATTCATATCTGCATCTCATATTCATTGCTTGATGGAACATCAGAACCGTTTTGATTTTATTCCAGCATGAGGCCGTAAACGCCGCTGTTACTATCTCATTTACACCTTCATAAAATACAATTATTAATATAAAAAGAGGCAAATATTGGTAGACATCGTGGCAAAAAATAAAATTATATTAAACATTTCTTCACTTTCAACAAACACACAACTCTTACGCATCCTTATATCCTTTCTCGTTTCTTTGGAACAATTTTCTTTTAATAGTAAATGGCACAAAACTCTTAGAAAACCATTCTTCTTTTCACTATGAAATATTTAAACATTCCACATAACTAAATGTTCAGCATTTAGAAAAGGATGACACAAAACAGTGTCTTCTTTAAATCATCTTAAAAGAAATTGTTTGAGACTTTAAGTTCCTTTCATGAAATTACAATTACAATATGTAGTCAGTCCTATCTACCTACATCTCTATTATTATAAGTATTTATTTTGTTGTTTGTTGTTTGTTGTTTGTTGTTTTAATAAATAATTGAAATTGTTATTTTATGTTAGATTGCACAAATGAAAATCATCTCTTGCTTTTATTAAAATATAAAGAAATGAATGAATAAATTCTAATAGTTCAAAATAAGTTAATTTAAAATTTAGTAAAGGTAAATTACTGTTTTACAGAATCGAATTTATCGCTGAATGCATTGATAATGAAATATCATCACCATCACCATCATTATCTTTTTTTTTTTCATTATTTTTATCATTATCATTATCGTTATCATTATGTTCATCTTCATCTTCATCTTCATCTGTGTCAATAACAATAGTAGATGTAATACTTGTTGTTTCCGGTGTCTCTGGACTCATTAATTTAACAATTTTGACATCAAGACATACAAATTGTTCAAATCCTTGTGTTAAATACTTCAAATCATTAAATTGCACATTAAAGATCGCTTCTGGTTTATTAGATAACAAATGAAGGATACCATGGAATTCTGTTTGTTCTATTATTGATAGAGGCAAAGTCTTGACTTGCGACATATTCATGGGATAAATGCTCATTACAATCCTTATATTGATGTTATCTGGTATGGCATTTCCTATCGCCCAAAAGTAATATTGCACACCTGTTCTGCCTTTGCCATCCAATTTGCAGTACATAATCGTAATCGGATAATGATTCATTAAATCATCACATCCCTGTGGGAGGGATACATTCTGACATATCAATAATCTGTTTCCCAAGTTAAGTGCAATTATAGCCAGACAAAATGTATTCGAGCAATCTGGATAGAGGATGGGATTAAAGAAAAGAACAGCACGATGACCTAACCAAAGTTCTGTAAGTGATATTGCATGTTCGTCTATGAAATGTGCCAAGTGTTTGTTTGATTGAATCGAATAACTACATCCAGTAACTGGGCATGACTCCTTTTTTGATGGCAATTTGTACAATTCCTGCGGAGACAAATTCAAATTCAAATTCAAATTCAAATTATATTCAATATTCGATCGCACAGCTAATGGATCAGGCGGTGGTAGTTTCTTTTCATTATGAAAATAATCATAGGCCGACTGATTTAGAAAGCGAATAATTTCATCGGTTTGGTATGTTTGAATGGATGCCTCTTGTTTCCTTATACGCTCCTTGGGACCGACAGGAACTACTAAAACTTCATTTTCACAGATCCAATTCAGGAAATTCTCATACGATATTTGTTCTTTTGGCTTGTGTATCATGTACAACTCAAATGTGGTTATAGCAAAACTTTGTTTCATAGGAATTTTCAAGCTATTTTTTCCGTATAACAAAGCTCGATAATATCCATTTATCATATAGAATGCATTGACTTCGTTATAAAGGTGTTCCAGTGAAGCACCGCCGTCTTCATCATTCTCATGTGTTTTCTTTTCAATCCAATATTCCTTAAGTTGTTCATCTAATTGTGCAACAACTTCAGGACTAATTGGTAGATCACTCTGATGTTCAGGAACACCGAATTCGAGGAGCATGCATATCGGATAGTAACCTTCCAATAGATAAGCCTGTAGATGGTATCCATCGTCAATCTTTAATCGTTCCGTATAATAGTGAACCATATAGTACAGAATACGTATATTTATTAGCGGTACCTCTTTCACTTTGCTTTCATCTACAATATAGTACAATATTTTTGAATTGTTAAAGGGGTCATTAATATTTTAACATCTACATATTTATTCATAAATTTATATATTGAGTAGAGTAGAGTAGAGTAGAGTAGAGTAGAGTAGAGTAGAGTAGAGTAGAGTAGAGTAGAGTAGAGTAGAGTAGAGTAGAGTAGAGTAGAGTAGAGTAGAGTAAATTAGAGTAGATTTGATAAAATCTAAACTCTGTAAATTAAAATAAATATGAATGATATTTATTTGTATAACTCACCATTTGACCATTTAATATAATCTGGAATGATTTGCGCAATTCCTCGCAATATTTCTGTTTCATTCAAAATACCATTATTGATTTTATCCATGAAACGGTTCTGTTGCTGAATGTAATGGATTAAATCTGGGTTTGTGATATAGTTGCCATCAATGAGTTTATTGTCGATTTCTGGTATCGCATTACATTTTTCTGAGGAAGTTGCGTCACCAATTTTGGCAATGGGTTCCACATCTAAATGGGCCAGGCCAATCATTGTATTATTAATTTGTAATTGTTGTTATTTTATCTATTGTAGTTACCATTGTTTTCAAATTGTACTAGAGAAGGTTCAGTGGCCAAAAGTCTTTTTATTTCGTTGGTCAATTTGATCTCTGTGAATACCTTTGGGACTGGAAGTCTAAGGAGTACCTTCATAGGCACATACTGATGCCCTACAACTGCACAGGCGGAGTGGGTAGACACGGAACAAGGAAGATTTATGTTTTCGTCAAGATGCTCAGTTGATTTTACTTCAAAGTAACGTTCATCATCACTTGAACAAAGGAGAGACTTTTCTTTGGAAGAATCCGTTGATTTATCGATTTCATCGTTTTTCATTGGAATACTTGATTCCTTCTTGTCTTCCTTAGTGGTGACAATATTTTCTCCACTTCTCTTCTCTATAATAGTTAAAGTGTCTTTTTCAAAATCATACATGCGACCGCTTAAACCTATGATTGATGAACTAAGATTCTCTTGAACCAATTTCATTCGACATTCGTCAATATCCTTTTTTGTGACACCATCTTTTTCGAGTTTTACAATTTGACTTTCTGTTAAGTTCATTTTGTACAGATTAATTTGATCATCCCATTCTTCTAATTCTTCTGTTTCTTCTGTTTCTTCTAATTCTTCCGATTCTTCTGATGTTTTGCTTTCCTGAGCAACTAATTTTTCTCTTCTTAAGAGATTTTCACATGATACACGTACCGAGTCTTTCCCATTATATATCGTTCGCATTTTTTCCGTTCCATACAATTCAACGGAATCTGTGGCACTAAGGGGTTTATATTTTAGCCAAATACTAAGATAAGACGAGGCAACGGAACAAATATCGGAAGTGCAGGAATGATTTGATGTATCATCACTATAATCAGCAAATCCTATTTTTTTTGCAAAGATTTCTATCATTGAATTTGTCTTCTGAAAAAGGATCATCAAGTATAGAAGAATTTTTCATGTTTTAATATCAAATTCCATTGTTTTTCCAAAGTTTTGCAAATACATACCACTTTCGGTTCTGCTGCTACCGCTGCTGCTGTTGCTGCTGTTGCTGCTGTGATTCCTTTATTATTCGGTTCATTGGATTCTATATTTATGTTAATAGGAAATGGACAATGAACAACTTTTTCTAAATATTAACATAATTTACCTAATTGACTGTCACCATTTGCATAAGTAGTAGAACTACTCCCTGGAGCACCACTATTGGCTTCTTCTTTTTTTTCTACAAGAATTTTATTTGCATTAAATTGTATTAAACATCATGAAGCATGAAATGAAGCATTGATCTTACCATTTTCAAGAAGCATCTTCAACTCAGCTTCTTCTTGAAGTTCCCGTGCTCTAGTAGCTATACAAATATCAATATATTTTTATTATTTCATCACCATAGATTAATCACAATATATGATATACATGGACTATTTTCACTATTCACTATTCACGATTCACTTACCGGGAGACGAATCCCTGCACCATTTTTTATTGGGTATAAATTTTCTCCTAGACATTGTGGTCCAGATGTTGGACTATTATAATGGCGATTATTTAGTTTTTTAAATAAATAAAATTAGGGTAATAAAAAAAAAAACCAAAAAATCCAAATTCTTGCTTGTGTTCTTCTAATATCTTCTTCTAATATTTTTCACAATAACATAAACAGTTTTAACTTAATAATTTGAATTTAATTTTATAATCATAAGTTACTTTCTGATATAAAAATGAAAGCATTCTTGATGTTTGTGAATTTTTCAGTTTACTACACAAGTGTGAATTGTATTTTCACCCATTAAAATGTTTTATTATCTACATATAGTTTTACAGATCAATTTTTACACTCATTCTGATAGGAGATCTCCTCCTAGTAATCAGATTCGGTTGATTCCGACAAATGTACTGAGTGTGGTGAAAAGAAAGCTTTTAGATCTCGAGCTCAAACCAGGAAGGACTAGTTTTCATACATAAAGACGGACAAACGGACATGGCTAAATCAATTCGTTGGGTCTCCGATATCTCCTTGGGTTTGTTTCAAATTTCATGAGAAACTTTTAATACTATTCACTGCGTACAGTGTATAATCAACACATAGCGGGTTATCATTGCTTCTGTTGTTTCTGCATTGCTGTCCCTGTTACACTTCTCTTTGTCATCTTTGAAGTTCAATTACCTTTTGCTGCTCTCACTCTTTGTTCTCTTAAATGTAAATCGCTCAAAAAAAAAACTCATTCGCCCAACAATTTTCCCAGCTTTGAGAATGTTTACAAGATATCATCAAATCCAATGTCGACAACCTTATCTTCAGTCTATTGTAACAGACATCTACCAAACCACCTAAACCTGGAAACTCTCTGAAAGTATAAAAGGGTAAATTTAACATTAATTAGGATGTTAGACGAGAGGACAAAGTTTCATCATTAACATATCTTGTTAATTTATCCAACCCAATGAACTCGTTTTTTTTTTCATCTCCTTAAATTGAGCTTTTTTTTTTTTTACACACTCTGTGAAAATTTCGACTTTTTATCTATTACGGTTCATTAGATAGATTTCTGTGACGGACGGATGGACAGCGTAGGCTTAGTAACAGGGTCCCGTTTTCACCCTAAAACGGAGTGTCTGTATTTTGAGCTCTACCATGGAAAGCAATTGATTGTCCAGATTATCGCTTTGTCCGGATATCGAGTTCCTACTGTACAAATTATTAATTATACTCTTCACGTTAGTGAATAGTATTATAAGTTTGTCATGAAGTTTGTAACACACAAAAAGAGACATCGCACATCACATAAAGTACGAGTATATATATTTGTGATCAGCTCGATGAGACGAGTTGATTTGGCCATGTCCGTTTGTCCGTCTGTCCGTCTGTTGGCACTCCTAGTCCTTCAGTTTTTGAGCTAGAGAGCTAAAATATTGTACGTCGGTTTCTTTTTATCAAACACCAGCCAAGTTCGTGAATCAGCCAAATCGGACCACTAGGGGGAGTACCTCCCATACAAACCCCCTTTTAAATTAATTTTCTTATTGGAAAAAGTTTTTTGTTTTTTGACGTATCGAACTCGAAATTTGTACACTTTAAGTTTCTGGTCTACATACACTAACCATATAAATTTCATGATCCTAGGATTACCAGGAGGGGTACCTCCCATACAAACCCTAGATCGAAATTGAAGTTCTTATTAGAAAAAGTTTTTTATTTTTTAACGTATCGAACTGAAATTTGGACACTATATGTTTCTAGTCTATGTCCACCAACCATATAAATATCATGATCCTTGAGTTATCAGGAGGGGTACCTCCCATACAAACCATAGATCGAAATTAAAGTTCTTATTAGAAAAAGTTTTTTATTTTTTAACGTATCGAACTGAAATTTGGACACTATAAGTCTCTGACCCATATCTACAAACCGTATAAACTTAATGATCCTACGGTTACCAGGAGGGGTACCTCCAATACAAACCCCCTTCTAAATGAAAGTTCTTATCAGAAAAACTTTTTTGTTTCTTATTTTATTTAACTAAAATTTAGATACTAAGAGTCTCTGACCCATATCCACAAACCATGAAAATTTCGAGACCCTCGGACTACTAGGAGGGGTATCCCCCATACAAACCGGGATCCAAATGAAAGTTCTTATTAGAAAAACTTTTATGTTTTTTCTACTATCGACTTAAAACTATAAGTGTCTTAGCCATAGCCACCAATCTTATAAATTTCAAGATGCTCAGACCACTCGCTGGGGCGTGAAGAGTATTACAACTTCGGCATAGCCAAAGTTAGTCTTTTTTTATATTTTTCTAAATATTTTTTTTAATACATAAACACTTTACTTATTTAATTTATTTTTTTTTTTTTTTTTATGAAATAGAAATCATTCAAAATTATATAAATAAATAAATGAGTAATAGAAGATGAAGTGTTATAGAGAAATACGAGTACGAGTACGACTATGTAGAGTACAAAATTATATTTTCTAAATGATAAATTTAAGTTGATAAATTTTAACCACTAAACTATAGAACTTTATACTTGCTAAGTTGAATATATGTAAATCCTCATACTATTGTTTGTATTTTATTTAGAATATTTGAATGGGAAATCTGCTAAACAAAGTTTTCTGAGAATTTTTACCTGTTGTATTCAATTATTATGTAGTTGTATTATTTTGAAATTTTAAAAGGAAAAATTTAATTTGCCATGAAGTAGACTTTCTTCAGCTTTTTACAATCTACATACGAGTATTGTAAGTATGTTTGTGCATCAACTTCATCTTGTATGCTTTAACATTCTTTTCATATTTTTACATACAGGGTGCATCATTTGAAACTTATTAGACATGGAAACAGAGAATGAAGACTGGCTGAAACTAGAACATATTTGAACCATTGTAATGCCATTGACAATTGTCCATATACTTCAAATTATTAAGATCAATAAAGAATAAGAAACTAAGTTCTCTGAATCTATTAATTGAAAGCAATGTTTCGGAATGGAGATGGTGATATATTCTTATTCTTCTGACATCTTTAACCAAAATCTATTCAGAAGAGTCACCAATCTAATAGCATATCTGATTAAATTATTCAGTAACTGATAATGACTTCCCATTACGAGTGCTTGTTCTATTTATAATTACATCAAATCACATTAGATTTGAAAGAAGTTCTCCATCAGCAGGAGACAAATTAAGACAGAAGGCATTTTTGCAAATCTTCGAAATCAATGTTATTTTCTAATTTAAATCATACAATGATTTATTGAATTTAATGTCATTTATATATTTCTGATGCTGCACTATATTCTTGCCAAAACTGTATTAACGAACATGAACCCATTTATCTTGTGAATATGTTAAGTTTATAATAAAATTATTGGTCTTGGTAAAATGTTGTTGTTGTTGTTGTTGTTGTTGTTGTGGAGAAATGTTAATAAAATATAAGAAATTGTTTTCAATTCAAAAATAATAATTGTTTTTATACATTTTAGAAAGAGATAATTTTTGTAGAAGGATGGCAAACCCAAATTTTTCTATGTATGTGGAAATTATCTCAACAAAATTATTGAAAACAAAAAAAACAAAACAAAAACCCAATAAGATGCAATCAAGAAAAAATCAATCGAACAAGTTCTCAAATTCATGTATCAGGGTAAAAACCTAATGAAAGAAGCTAAACTTTTAGCCAACAAAGCAGTATATCAATATATCAGGCTGCCTAAGAAGAACACAATACATGGATATTTTTCTTTTTTTTTTTCCAGTTTTCAAATCACTTAGGGACTCGACATTTATTGAAAGACTTTAAATGGATTATTTCCATTTATTTAAAGTTAAATTGAAAAAATAAAATGTATTCTTGCTGAAGGTTCTACAATATTTCAGAAGCTGGAGGCTTTGTTGTTAGTTTTGCAATAGGCGTCTGCATTTTGTGAGACCAGATAACCACACCAATTCATACCTCCCGTATTTCTCTACTATTCTTATAGCAAAAAATTCTAACGGAGTCTTCTGGCTTCCCGTTCAGACTCCAGCAGTGTCAAAATATCAATCTTGCGGACGGGTCCCTTGACATTACGTATAATCTGACGGTTTTGTTCGCCAAGAAATTCAACCTTGACTTGGGTACACTGACCTTGGGAGCCAGTGCGACCCAAAACTTTGATTACATGTGCCCAAACAACAGGTTTATCCATGTTTATTAAGAATTTGCGTCTAATGCAACAGAACTCAAAGTGCGCCACACGCTCAAAGTGACTATAGGCTGCTCTATACGTTTTTTTGACAGCCTGGGACTGTTGGCTAAGGTGAAGTCTATTCTTGCTTCACCTTAGTTCACTTCGGATACATTCAATCATAACTGAAGGGGCGCCTTTTCAGCGTCAAATCGTGGACAGTTCTGTCGGATATTCACCCCATCCTATCTGGGGTTCCCCAAGGCTGCATTCTGGGCCCAATACTTTTCTATATATTTTCACCAGAAATGCCAGTCCTTTCCGCTGATGAGATCCAAGCAAAACAATATTGGCTACTTACGCGAGTACAAGTCTGCAGATGGAACTCAAGAATACCTCCATCTATTAGAGACACGGGCGAACTGATGGAACGTGAGAATAAAAGCAACAAATGCGCCAACGTGTGCTTTACTCTGAGAAGGAATGTTCCACCAGTTGTATATCTCTGCGGGGATACAATCTCACAATTAATAAGGTCAAATGAAGAGAGTGCAAGTCTTGCAGAATAAGATATTGCGCTTAGTGACAGGATGCCCATGGTATGTTGGGAACATAATCTTGCATAGGAACATGGAATTGCCGATAGTTGAAGCTAATATATTGACCATTTGTTGGCTCACAACAACCGTTTGGTCAGACCACTGGCCAATGCAACTCCAATCCGGAGACTCAAAAGGCTATTTTGGCTCCTTACTGCAATGGAGTAGCAAACACCTCAGGCGCGCCAGGCGGCTACCGGCCTCCCCAGGTCATAAGCAATCACTTTCCTATAGTCTATTAAATAATATTTTTCAAAAAAACCTGGCGATATATTAACGTAGAAACAAAGCACATTATAGGATATTATGAGCGTTGTTTGGCGCTTAAATAAAAAATAATAATAATAATAAAAAAGAGAATCAAATGTTTGACCATTGAAAAAATATTGAACAGCGGTTAACAAATGTTAATCTGGGCTACATGGTAGATGTACCATCACTTTCCAATTCAGCCCCAATAATTTTTGCCAAGTGACCGAAGATGTATGCGGTGAAGCGTTGTCATGATGAAAGATGACACTTTTCCGATTAGCTAGTCCGGGGTGCTTCTTTTCAAATTCTTTATCCAATTCGGAGAGTTGACGATAATACACAACCGAATTGATGGTTTAATTCCGTGGTAGCAGTTCAAAGTGAACGATATCAGACGGTATTGGTGCCACCCACAGCTCCAGATTTATTCCACTTAGTAGACATAGGAGATCCCATAAAGTATATCTATTATTATATTATATATATTCTGGATCAGCGCAATGAGACGAGTTGATCTAGCTATGTCCGTCTGTCCGTCTGTCTAAGCTAGAGAGCACGCAGCTTTGTTTTTACCATACGCAAAACATTTGTCGGAATCAGCTGATTTGGACCATTATGGGAGGTACCTCCCAATACAAACTTGAATCCATATTCATGTTCTTATTAGATTTTTTTTTTATACTATTGACTTGAAAACAACCGTGAGAATTTCAAGACCCTGGGACCTCTAGGGTGGTACCCCCCATACAAACCTAAATCCAAATTCATGTTCTTATTATATGATTCCGGATCACCAATTTGGGTTCAGGAGATCCCACGGGACCCCAGAGCAGTGTCAATGCGTTGTTCAACAAATCCTCAACACCTTCGAAGACCGACAATATTGCTCAGCCACTTTTTTGGATGTACGACAAGCGTTTGACAGAGTGTGGCACCCCGGGATCTTGTTCAAATTCAAAACATTATTACCAGCACCTCATTACTTGGTATTGAAGTCCTTTCTTCATAGAAGAACATTTTAGGTAAAATGTGACGATAAAGAATCGGATATTAAGGCCATCCAAGCTGGAGTACCCCAGGGCAGTGTGCTAGCACCCATTCTCTAGACGCTCTTCACTGCTGACCTACCTATTTCAAGTGCAACATATGCAGATGACACTGCTTTTTTTAGCTACTGATAGCGATCCTGGGACAACTTCAACCATTTTGCAGAATCAGATAAATATTCTGGAACCGTGGCTCAAAAGATGGAACATTGCAGTGAACACAGATAAGTCAATTCATGTAACTTTTACCATGATTCGCAAGAGCTGCCCTCCTATAATTCTTAATGGAGACACGATTCCGGAAAGCACAACAGTAAAATACCTTGGATTTACTCTCGATAGGAGGCTAACTTGGCAGTCTCACATAAAATTGAAAAGGAAACTTCTCGACCTAAAACTAATAAAAATTTCCTGGCTCTTAAGATCAGGTTCGCTCGCAGCTAAGCCTGAAAAACAAGCTGTTACTCTATAAATCCTGACATAAACTCAACTCTATACAGAGATCTATAGGCACCCACGATCCGTCAGGAGATCGCAAGAATCAGCAACAGAAATATCTCCAGGCTGGAAAGTCATGACAATCACCTTCCAGTCAACCTGCTTGACAACAGCCAGCACACCCGGAGATTGAATCGGCTGCACCCAATGGATTTGCCGTTCAGAGTTCCTATTTAAATTAATTTAGTACAAAAGTCATAAGGTTGTACAATCAAATTTGCTTATTGTCGTTTACGATAAATCGCAAATAAATAAAAAAAAATGTTCTGTTATCGACTTGAAATATGAACACTATAAGTACTTGACTCATATCCACCAACAATATTTCATATTTCAAAATCATCGGACCACTAGAAGTGTCTTGTAGAGTACATTCTGTCAAAAAAGTACCGGGAATTTATAAATAAAACAACATTTTTACCTTTAATCATCCAAATTTATTGGGTCGCCTTCAAAATAGGCACCATTTGCTCCAGTACATCTATGCCAACGGCATTTCCAATCATCGAAACATTTTTTATAGGCGCTTTCCGGGATGGCCTTCAGTTCACGCGCCGAATTTTGTTTTATGGCTTCAATGGACTCAAAACGGGTGCCACGAAGCGGCAATTTTAGTTTTGGAAAAAGGAAAAAGTCACAGCGGGCCAAATCAGGCGAATACGGTGGTTGTTCAATGATGTTAGTTGAGTTTTTGGCGAGAAAATCCTTCACAATCGTAGCTCGGTGAGACGGCGCGTTATCATCGCGCAAAATCCATGAGTTGTTCGCCCACAATTCTGGCCGCTTCTTACGGATACGCTCACGCAAACGTCTCATAACGCCTAGGTAATACTCCTTGTTTTCCGTCTGACCCTCTGGAACGAATTCGTAGTGCACTACGCCACGGATATCGAAGAAAACAATTAGCATCACCTTGACTTTCGAGCGGCTTTGGCGTGGTTTTTTCGGTTTCGGCACATTTTTTCCCAACCATTCCGATGCTTGCTGGCTTGTTTGCATGTTGTATTCATACACCCACGTCTTGTCACCAGTAATGATGCGTTCCATGAATGTGGGATCGGAATTACAGTGATCCAGCATGTCCGAAGCGACCTGTTCGCGATAGCGTTTTTGAAGAAAATTCAGCTCTTTTGGCACCAGTGGCGCAGCCACATTTCTCATGCCCAAAATATCAATCAAAATCGTACGTGTTGACGCGTGGGATATGTTGAGCTCATGTGCTATCTCTCTCAAGCTGGTATGATGGTTTTCGAGCACCATTTCCTTAATTTTATCGACGTTATCATCGGTAGAAGCCGTCGATGGGCGTCCGGAACGAGGCAAGTCTTCAACCACTTCACGACCGTCTTTGAAGGCTTTGTACCACTCATATGCCCGATTTTTCGATAGAGCATTATTGCCAAAGGCCTTTTGTAACATTCTCAATGCATCGGCACACGAAAATTCATTCGCGACACAAAACTTTAAACAAATTCTTTGTTCAACGAAATCACCCATAGTAAAAAATCGGCACGCACTATTGACATCGACTTACTTAACCAGCTGCTGTAAACAAACTAGTTGACAGATCCCGCTCAAACTTGGCATAGTAATTAAGGACAGTTGTACCAACCTAGGAAAAAAGCCTAGATTACCCCGCCAGATTTAAATCGACAATTCCCGGTACTTTCTTGACAGAAGTATTACAACTTCGGCATAGCCAAAGTTTGGTTTTTTTTTCTGGTTTCTTGATTTTATTGTAAGCAATCAATATTATGATTTGCTTCAAAAATGTATAATTTTCGTTATGTTTTAAGCAATGAATCGCAAATATTGAAGCAAATTGTAAGGTGAATTTCCTTAAACTCATGCGGAAACAAAATTTAGTGATACATTAGGTTATTATTCTGTGTTGTGCCCATGAGTAGTCATCACTATTAGATGACGTACCCTGTATGATGTTGAGTCTCATACTGTACTAGTAAAAGTTTTCAGTCTTTTTTCATATTCCAATTGTTGCGTGTTTTTTTTTTTTTTTTTAATGAATTTTTGTTCTTGTTTTTTTGTTTTTGTTTTTTTTTTTTTTTTGTGTCTTATTTATGACAAAAAAACAGCAACAAATAATTTTTGTATGTCGTCAGGAAGTTATAGTATGATGTTTTCTTGTTCAAGTACCTTTTCTTACACAAATACATTCGTACGAATTCTTGTTAAAAGTTCTTCACTTTAGCGGCGGCAATCATAAAATTAAGTTTACGCCTCATCATCACATTGTTTTGTGTTGTTGCTGTTCATGTTGTTGCTATTGTTGATTGTTGTTGTGTTGATTGTTGATTGTTGTTGTTGTTTTGGAAGAATCCTTTAGAAAGCGACACTATTGATATTTGCTAGTGTATGTGTATGTATGTGTGTGTGTGTGTGTGTGTGTGTGTTTGTATGTGTTGTTGCCTCAAAAAAATAGAAGCTTACTGCAAGGAGATGATTATAAACATCTGTGTGAAAATAAGTGGGTTGGTGGTGATGGTGATGGTGTTTATGGTTGAAATACTAGAAGCCAAAACAATAGGCCAACAATATACCAATTCTCACACTTACATATATTATATACTAATACACACACACACACACACACACACACACACACACACACACAGACACACAACATAATAAAATAGCAACAGCAACTGCAACTGCAACTGCAACTGCGACATCGCCATCGCCATCGCCCATTGACAATTTTTAGACGTTTAACATCATTTTAAATCCAACTGTCATAAAGTCAATCTCTCTCTCTCTCTACTATGACTTCTTATGTTGACAATAATAGTAAAAAAAAAAAAACAAAAACAAAACACGGCCAAAACAAAAAATAATTAAAAATCATAAAGAAAGAAAAAGAAAATCTACAAAAAAAAAAAAAAAAAAAAAAACTAAACTAAACTAAACTAAACAAAAAAAAAAAAAAGTCAATCGTTTGGGTTGATGGATCGTTGACTCGGTCATCCGGGTTATATTTTACTATACTTACATTCATACATATGTACATAAGTATATTTGTCTGTGTTATGTGACCCTTGTATGTGTATCCTTCCATAGGCGATTGCAGTGTATTACAATTTCGTTTAAGCCGTAGGTGTTGTTGCTTTGCACTTTTCCTTGTCTTTTGTTTTTATTTTCTATTTTGATTCTTCTTTTTGTTTTTGTTGCTGTTGCTGTTGCTGTTCTCCATTTAAATCTGCACTTGTTCTTTTTGTTTGCGCTCATTTCCGCGATGCATACGATGTTGATGATGATGTTGATGATGATGATGATGATGATGATGATGATGATGATGATGATGTTGCCACCATTTTATTGTGCTCCCATAAATACTCATACTTACAAGTGCATTCATTCATTCACTCATTCCTTCCTTCATTGTTCATTTTTGTAGTAGTTGACGTCAGTTTAATGCTGGACGCAAACAACAATAGCAACAACAATACTAAGACATATAGACTAAGAGAAATTTGAAAACTGAAAAGGTCCTTTCCTAAAGCATAGCAAAATAAAGCAGCACTTAACTTTTGTTCGCTTCCGGTTACGTTTTGGCACGTTCAGTTGACGTTTTGCAATAGAAAATAAGCACAAAAACGATGAAACAAACTTTCCTACTAATGGGTGGATGGATGGATAGACGAATAGTTGAATGGATAGTTGAATAGATGGTTGGATGGTTGGATTGTTGGATGAATGAATAACATAGATTGTTGAAAAGTTGAATGCATAGATGGATGGATGAATGGCTGAATGGCTGAATGGCTGAATGGATGGATAAATATATAAGAGTATAGAATGTTGAGTTATTTAGTGGAGATAAATGGATATTAATTATAATTTCTACTTTCATATATTATATATAATACATATGTACATACACGTATGTACATACTTGTATATCGTTTATTCCGAGGTTTAGAGAGGAGTTCCAAACATCATTATTTTCATTGAATTCATACTGAGGTCAAGGTTGCCATTCTCATTCTGTTATAGACTTGTTTTGCATATCTTCTTTCTTCTCAAGACATCCTTTACAAATTTTGTCAATGCATTATTCTACTACACAACCTTTTCTGTAAGTTCTTTTAGCCATTTATGTTTCAATTTGGTACTCCAATGTTGATTACATAATGTGTATGAAATTTTTAAAAATGTGCATTTGGCATCAAATAAAACAAGAATATGAATGATGATGAGATGATGATGATAAGAATATATGCAATGATAATAACAATAGTCGAAATAATAACAGTGTTGATTATCATGATGATGATGATGATGACAATGATAATGATGATGATAATTGTGTTAATCATGATGATGGTGTTTCATAAGTTTCGCGTTGGTGTCTTATAAAGAACAATTGCAAGTTGTCCTTGTCAATTTGCTGCAAACTTTAATAAACTCTTAACACTACAAACAACAGCAACAACAACAATAACAACAATAACAATAACAAAAATGAATATAACAAACAAAAAAAAACAAAAAAAAAAAAAAACATTCAAATAAAATAGAATAAAACTAAACAAAAGAAAAGGAATGGAAAGAAAAGACAAGAAAGCAAAACAAAACAAAATATTATAAAAAATGCATAAAGTTCTTTTTTGTTTAAAAAATATCAAATTTTAAAGATGTCTATGTTTAAATAAGGATATATGTGTTTGGATAATGTACATAATATATATATACATATGTATGTGTGTATGTGCATGTGTGTGTGTGTATGTCTGTGTGTGTGTGTGTGTGTGTGTGTGTGGGTGGGTGACAGCATTTACTGATATTAGTAGAACAAGTGAAGAAAAATTACAAGAAAAAATCAAATACTAAAATAAATAAAAAAATTATAAAAAAAAAGACTAACTTTGGTTAAGCCGAATTTGTAATACTTTTCATGCCCCTGCTAGTAGTCCAAGGGTCTTGAAATTTATAAGGTTGGTGGCTATGGGTTAGGTTAAGTCGATAATACAAAAAAACAAAAAAGTTTTTCTAATAAGAACTTTCATTTGGATCCCGTTTTGTATAAGGGGTACCCCTCCTAGTAGTCCGAGGGTCTTGAAATTTTCATGGTTTGTGGAGACTTATAGTGTCCAAATTTCAGTTCAATAAGGCAAAAAAAAAAACAAAACAAGATTCTAATAAGAACTTTAATTTAATAGGGGTTTGTATGGGAGGAACTCTTCCTGGTAACCCTAGGATCATGAAATTTATATGGTTGTTGGGTATGGAATAGAAACTTATAGTGTTCAGATTTTAAGTCGATAGTAAAAGAAACAAAAAAGTTTTATTAATAAGAACTTTCATTTGGATCCCGGTTTGTATGGGAGGTACCCCTCCTGGTAACCCTAGGAATATGAAATTTATATGTTTGTTGGGTATGGAACAGAAACTCATAGTGTCCAAATTTCAGTTATAATAAGACAAAAAACAAAAGAGTTTGTCCAATAAGAACTTTAATTTAAAAGGGGGTTTGTATGGGAGGTACCCCTTCTGGTAGCCCTAGGATCATGAAATTTATATGGTTGGTGGCTATGGGTCAGACACTTATAATGTCCAAATTTAAAGTCGATAGTCCAAAGAAACAAAAAAAATTTTCTATTAAGAACTTTAATTTAAAAGGGTGTTTGTAAGGGAGGTACCCCTCCTGGTAACCCTAGGATCATGAAATTTATATGTTTGGTGGATATGGATCGGAAACTTATAGTGTCCAAATTTCCAGTTCAATAATAAGAACATTAATGTAAAAGGAGGTTTGTATGGGAAGAACCCCCCTTAAGTGGTCCGATTGAGCTGATTCCGACAAATGAGTAGCGTTTGGTAAAATGAAACCTATGTACAAAATTTCAAATACTGAAGGACTGGACTGACATGGCTAAATCTACTCGTCTCATCAAGCTGCTCACAAATATATTTACTTTATGTAGTCTGCGATGTCTCCTTTTGTGTGTTACAAACTTCATGACAAACTTATAATATTATTCACTCCCGTGAAGAGTATAAAAATGGGAAGGAAAATACCAAATAGAAAAAAAAACTAAACACTTGAAGCACTTATTTTTTATACCATTCACATTAGTGTAAATGTAAAGGGATTATTATTTTGTCATAATGTTTGTAACACATCCATGGATGAAAGGAAAAACCATAATGGAAGGGTTTTGTGTTTATAGAAATTATCAATGATTTAATGTTCCTTAGCAAAACTCTCAATTCATATGCAACTTTTGATCCATTAGCTTCCTGATGGGGGGATCAACACAAATTGCCCACAATTTTCACTTTAAATTTAAATTTACGCAAATAACGCATATTTTAAAAAAAATATGTAAATTTTCCTTATTCTATTTTGTTGTATTTATATATTGGAATTTCTTTACCGGAAAAAATCTTCATAAAAATTTCGTAGCTATAATAATTGATGATCTTGTTGAAGGGTTTAGTAAACTTTGTGATGTTCTCATGTGATTGCATTGTCAATTTCTTCTATTGTTTATTGTGTTTCAGAATAATTTAAGGTTTGGGCTTACGCTTGCATTTCAGACTTTGGACCAATCCAGTGTGGGAGTTCAGGAACCTGGCAGCACTTATGGTCAGAGAGGAGAGTGAGGACACGCAATTCAAAGGGTACAGCAATGCAATGACATTTATGGTATGATTATGTTATGTATAACATTGAATACATAAAGACGAGAGATCAAACAGCTTGGCTGGTCATGCTTAATTTTCTGTGAGATTTACCAAACCTCGAACAGCATTGTAAAAAATCCTTGATGAAGCATAAATACACCAAATATTTAATCTTGTTTCTGTAGAAAAGATAGGAAAAGAAAAAGGGGTTTAACTCAGCGCAACTTATAACTGCATCTTTGTTTGCGCCTTGTAGCAAAAACTTGGCAACAACGGATTCCAAAAGGTATAGCAAATGGATATGCGACCTTTAATAACAACGATTCTGTTCGTTGAAACAGTTGATTCTTAAATTATTTATAACAGTATTTTATTTCTTAGTATTTAACCGATTAATAAATGCAACGAGACGAGTTGATCTAGCCATGTCCGTCTGTCCGTCTGTATGTATGCAAAGTAGTCCTTCAGTTTTAAGCTAGAGAGCTTTCTTTTTACTATACGCAGTACATTTGTCGGAATTAGTCGAATCAGACCACTGGAGGAGGGGGGGGGGGGTTAACCCCCCATACAAACCTTGATCCAAATGAAAGTTCTTATTAGAAAAATTTTGTTTTTTGTATTAACGACTTGAAATCAGGACAATCTAAGTGTCTGACACATATCCACTAACCATTAAAATTTCAAGACCCTCGGACTACTACTACTAGGATGGGTACCTATATATACCTATACAAACCTAAATCCAAATTAATGTTCTTATTAGAAAAACTTTTTTGTTTTATCGACTTAAAATTTGAACACTATAAGTGTCTGCCTCCAACATATCCACCAACCTTATAAATTTCAAGACCCTTCGCATAGAAGTCAAGGGCATGAAGAGTACTACAACTTCGGCATAGCCAAAGTTAGTATTTTTTTATTTTAAATTTGTATTGAAAAATTTCTTACAATTTTAGATTTACCATTCTAACGTTAAGCATTCATTCAATTTTTCTCCTTTGTGTCCATAAGTACGAGGTATGCCTCTAGAATATTCGACTGTCATAATCAATTTTGAAATAAATTCCAATCAGTTTGGAATGAAATCAATAGACACACTATTAGAGACAATGATCAGCTGATCTCTTACAAAAATCCATTTGCTGCTGAACTGATTAACCATAAATGCCGTAGACATCTGAAAAGGTTTCACCCAGCTGATCTCCAAAGTGGGCGCAATTGTCCCAATATTTGACTTAGTACACTTCAGAATATTAACACAATCCCTGGTGAACATTTGAGTTTACGTTAACATAAAATAAAAATAAAAATCTTTAAACTCAAGAAATGTTGTGTTGAAATTATTCAATAATCATGCAAAAAGCAAACAAAATTAGTCACACATTTGACATGTTTACTTCTATGCGAAGTTCTTCAATTCAAAGTCCATCAGAACAATTGGAAAATGTTTACCAATCATGACAATATGATTGAGAGCCATTTGTGAGTTCTTTTGTGTTCTCCAAAATTGAAAATTTTATTTAAAAGGCATCAGTTTGACGACATTAAGGTGACTGATGGAAATATGTTTTTCAGTCAATTTCAATGAACCATTAGACAAATAAAGATGTATAATGATTGCACTGAGTTATGAATGCAAGTTGGATACTTTTGTTATGCACCTCGTATATCAGAAGCATATATAACATGTAAGTATGTGATTATGTGTGTGTGTGTGTGTGTGTGTGTGTGTGTGTGTGTGTGTGTGTGTGTGTGTGTGTGTTTAGTGGTGTTTTTTTTATGCTTTTAATCAATGTCATTTTCACTAAAATGATGATGACAAAAAAAAAAAACAAAAAAAAAAACGAAAACAAGGAAAAGGAAAAGAAATTGGAAGCACAAAATAAACTGCTGCTTGACCAAACCACCAGCAAACCAAACCAAACTAAAGCAAACCAACCAAATTGATGTCTTTGTCAATGACAGCGAGCAAGCGACCAAGTGTCCAGGCGACCAAGCAGCCAACAGCGGGAACGTTTTGACTTTCACAAAACGCCCACGCCCAATGACATCCATTATTATTATTATTGTGAACTTTGGCATCATGACAAGCTATGGTGACGACAACAAAAATAAGCACAACAACAACAACAACTGTTGTGGCAATAGCTTCGATGGCATCATCACCACAGTTGGTCTATAGGCGCCCCGTTGACTGTGGCTACAAGCATTTCTTCATACACACACACACACACACACACACACACAAATACACATATGGATAGGTGGATAAATGGAAGAATGAATAGATCGTTAAATGAATGAATGAATGAATGAATGCAATAATAAGTGCTTTGATATAAAATAGTACGAATAGAGTAAAAACCAGCAAGACATCACAATTCAAAAAAAGTCCATTAAATTGTTTAAAATTTCATTTTATTTCATTTTAGTTCATTTCAAGTTCTTGTTACTTATTTGCTGCTTAATATTTTACTATTCTGAAATTCTTTATATTCATTAACCTCATGCATTATTCTATTATTATTATTTTTATTATTATTATTGTTTAAGAACGATTATTTCTACAACACCTCCAGCTTCTTATTGATAATCTAATGATTTTCTTCACTAAACTTTTAACAAATGTTCTTCATTTTATATTGATTTATTTTATACTAAATATCTACTTCGCCTTCGTCTTAGATTCACCGATATGTTCTGTTGCTTTAAATTTTACAGACTAAGTGATCATTCAACTGGGAACAGCAATCATTTGATTTAAAAAAATAACTTTTCTTCCAATGGTTTGCTATCAATAGTTTTGTCACAATAATTTCAATTAAGTCTTTCATTCCCTCCATACTCGTCTTAAGTTTCAAAAGCAACACCAAATGGATGCATAAGTATATTTCAATGTATTCAGGACTATTGAAAAATAAATGTAAAAATAATATAAAAAAAGAAAAATCAGCCAAGTGTGAGTCGGACTCGCACACGGAAGGTTCCGTACCATCGTACAAGATTTTTTGCTTAAAATATTAAATTATTTATTATTGAATTTTTAGTATTTGTCGTTTTACTCTGTGAAAATTTCAACTCTTTACCTATTACGGTTCATGAGATAGAGCAGGAGACGGACGGACGGATATCGTAAGCTTAGTAATAGGGTCCCGTTAGCTCCGTATGGGTACGGAACCTTAAAAAGGACTAACTTTGCCTATACCGAAGTTGTAATACTCTTCACGCCCCAGCTTGAGGTCCGAGGGTTTTGAAATTTATAAAGTTGATAGGTATGGGTTAGACACTTATAGTGTCCAAATTTCAGTTTAATAAGTCAAAAACAAAAGAACTTTTTCTAATAAGAACTTTAATGTGGATCCCAGTTTGTATGAGGGGTACCCCTCTTAGTAGTCCTAGGGTCTTGAAATTTTCATGAATTGTGGATATGGATCAGAGACTTATAGTGTCCAAATTTCAGTTATAATAAGTCAAAAAACAAAAAAGTTTGTCCAATAAGAACTTTAATTTAAAAGGGGGTTTGTATGGGAGGTACCCCTCCTGGTACCCCTCCTGGTAACCCTAGGATCATGAAATTTATATGGTTGGTGGATATGGACTAGGGACTTATAGTGTCCAGATTTCAGTTCGATACGTCAAAAAACAAAAAAACTTTTTCTAATAAGAACTTTAATTTAAAAGAGGGTTTGTATGGGAGGTACCCCTTCTCGTAACCCTAGGATCATGAAATTTATATGGTTAGTGGATATGGACCAGAAATTTATAGTATTCAAATTTCAATTCGATACGTTAAAAGACAAAAAACTTTTTCTAATAAGAACATTAATTTAAAAGGGGGTTTGTATAGGAGGTACCCCTTCTCGTAACCCTAGGATCATGAAATTTATATGGTTGGTGGATATGAACCAGAAACTTATAGTGCCCAAATTTCAGTTCGATACGTCAAAAAACAATAAACTTTTTCTAATAAGAACATTAATTTAAAAGAGGGTTTGTATGGGAGGTACCCCTCCTAGTGGTCCGATTCGGCTGATTCCAACAAATGAGTAGCGTTTGGTAAAAAGAAACCTATGTACCACTCTCTAGCTCAAAACCTAAAGGACTGGGAGTGCGAACAGACGGACAGACGAACCCACGGACAGACGGACATGACTAAATGAACTCGTCTCATCGAGCTGATCACAAATATATACGAGTATACTTTATGTGGTCTGCGATGTCTCCTTCTGTGTGTTACAAACTTCATGACAAACTTATAATACTATTCACCAAAAGTGAAGAGTATAAAAATGCGGAGGCGGAGATACGATTTCTTGCGGATATTCTGCAGATGCGGAGGTGGATGTGAAATTCCGTTACAACCCTAAAGAGAACTGCTACCAAATTTAGTTTTGAAGAAAGCATGGATGTAACATGCATATGTTTTTTGATTACATATGTGGTCAGTGAACTTGCATGCGTAAGGCATTAAATGACTAATCAAAGCATTGCGTATATAAATTAATAGGTAAAGAGTGTTGTGGATATGCCAATTCCATGCCTTATATTTATTTTCTAATATGTAACATGAAGCATGTTGTTTGCAAGCCACAAGCAAGCAAGCATTGACCTCAAGTCAACACTAGCAGCGGACCACACAACGGGACTGCAGTTAAAGTGCGAGGGGTGATAGTTGAACTACGCTACTCAACAAAAAAAAAAAAAAAAAAAAAACATTTTTACAATACATCAAAAATCAACACAAAAAAGGCTCCAGGTGAAAATGGTGTGGACAACTTTACACTAAAGGCTATGCCGATTAAAGTTGTGCTATTTCTGGTCCTTATTTTTAACTCGGTGCTGAGATTGGGATATATTTCAAAACAGTGGAAGAAGGTGAGAATTTGTTTGATTCATAAGATTGGCAAGAGCGCTTACGCTTTAAATTCGTACAAGCGAATCAACCTGCTGCCCACAGTAGCCACGTTGTTTGAGCGTTGTCAGCTTATGAGCCTCCTGAAATTAAAGAAGGTAAAGGATATAGTTACTCCTTTTCAAGTTGGGTTTCCGCAAGTCCCATGGAACTCCAGAACAGCAGAATAGGGTTGACCACCCTATCATCCTTGAAGGATTTGGGGCCAAGGAGTGCGTAGTGGCAGCGAGTCTTGTCATTAAGCAAACTTTTGACAGAGTGTGGCACGACGGGCCGCTCAGTACACTTAAGAGCCTGTTGCCGCCCCAACTATGCTTAATAGTACAAACTGATAGGCGCAAAAATATTACGATAGTATGGCTATACTTATCCTGTTTTTTTTTTTTGAGATATGAGTTCGCTTAAAAAACTTTTATATTTTTGATGTTTAACTTACTTACCCATGTATTATTAATATCAATCCATTTTGTTGTCCATTTTCAAATTTCATTTAAAACAATTTGATTTTTCCAAAACACTTACATAATAGAAATCTGCATGAATCCGTTCAAACTAATCGCCACTCAAAGTACAATTGTAATGAGTGAAACTCAAAAACTCGTATAGGACATGCAACAAATACTGACTTGTTTTGTTTTGAGTGCAAAATTTTATCAGTTGTGCGAGTAATCAAACAAAATGAATAAATTCGAATAAGTGAGTTGTTCATAGAACAAAACAAACATTCAAAAGAATTTGAGTTAACTGGATAAGTCAGTAACTCAGATAATTCAGTGTTTGCGTAGAAGCAAAATTTTGTTTTGCGAACACAAAAGGAACGCACGTTTGTTATAAAATTTATATACAAAAAAATAAATATTTCTCTTCTTCTTTTTCACTCAAAATTCACTAGTTATTATCACAATAGAATAGCAATGTCGTCCACCACATAGGATCCATGCAATTCTTTTGATTTTGGTTACTATAAGCATGATTACTCTCATAACCGATTACAAAACTCACTCACACAATTTTGACATGAGTAATTCACACAACGCTTTGAGTGCACTCATGCAGTTCTCTAATACATATTTAATAATAAAAATGCTCGTTTTCTTTTAATTTTAATTAAATTTTATTTTTCGATCACTTTCTTCTATTATTTTGCATTCATATTATTATTATTATTATTATTATAATTTTTAATATTAATATTTTCTTTTAAATTTAATTCTTTTGTTTACTTCGAGTTTATAATAATTTTTAAAGTTTGGTTGTTTCTTTTTTTTTGTTTTTTTTTTTTTTGTTCTTGTTCTTGTTGTTGTTGTGGTTTTTTTTTTTGTTAATGTACCTAATATTTTATATATATATATATATATGTATATATAATAAAGCTTTATAATCTACTTTAAGTCTCACAAAAAAAAAAAAAAAAAAAAAAATTTATATTTTAAATGAAGTAAATAATGTTTGTGATTTTTATTAATTTTTTTTTTTTTTTATTTTGTATTAATTATGTATTTATTTTTATTAATTTTCAGTTTATCTAAACAGTTTCTAGAATGAATCATCATGAATGAGTTTGACATAATTTTATTTGATTTAATTTAATATAATTTTTATTCTTATAATTATTAATTTATTTATTTTTATTTTATATATTTAAAAATTGTCTAATTTATTTGTTTTTCTTGTTTTATTATTAAGTTTTATTAATATATTTTTTTAATAAATTTTTTGCAAAAAATTTAATTTTTATTTTAAAATGTTACATTAAAAAAAAAAATCAAAAAAAAAGAAAATAAAATAAAAAAAAGTTTTTACTTATACAATTTGGTTTTTATTTATTTTGATTCTCTTTTCTTTTACTAAATATTTTTTTTTTATATTTCCATTTTCATCATGCATACATTTTCCTCTTAAACGCTTAGAAATATATTTAGACTTCATTTATTATTTTCAATTAATTTTAAAATAAAAAAAAAAAAAAAAAATTGATTTATTAGTTTCTTTAGAATTTTGTAGTTTTTTTTTTTTTTTTGTTTCATTTTTTCTTTTTGAAAGGCGAAAGAATGAAAAAAATTTTGAAAACAAGTTGAAAGTTGAAGTGTTCATGATGAGAAGAAGTTCCCTTTTCCAAAAAAAAAGAACAGTTTTAAAGTTGTTTTCTTACGGAAAACATATCAGGAAGAAAAAGTAAGAATTTGAACTACATAAAATTTAAAAAACATGCATTCTCTCATAGTAGGCAAGTGGACTCCGCCATTAATCTACAACAAAATACTACTTACTTAGGGTAAAAACAAATAATTAAAACCTGTATGAATTTATGGTATCCAATTATGTGACTGTTCATATTCCAGCAGCAAAGGTTTCAGAATGTGTTTCAATGTGCTGAGATGTTCCGCTTGAATGCGATCTTGGTATCAAACATTAGCAGTCTCATATGAAAAGGCTAAATGAACAAACTAATAGCGAAGCTTCAAGTCTTATGGACCCAAGTGGTTCGAAAGAACAAAACTTTAATGCATAAAGCCAAATATAAATACATTTGTATGTATTGATTTTGCTATAAAAACATTTTGATTCCTTCACTTCCTTCACTTCCTTCTAATCTTCTCCTCCTCCTTCTTTCAGTTTATATTTGGGTTTTTTGTTTTAAATTTGTTTTCTGTTTTTTTCTTCTTTCATTTATTCATCCTTTTCTGTTCAATGTTTTTTTTTTTTTTTTTTTTGTTTTTTTATTAAATTTTTTTTATTATTATTTTTAATTTTGGAAATATTCTTAAATGATTTTATTTGCTATTTAAGTAATTTAGTTTTAATTTAAATTTGTTTTAAAAACTTGAAGGATAAATGCATTTTTATGAATTTTGATTTGATGTAAAATATATTTGATTTATATCTAAGAAAAAGTCTATAGGCGCTGTTCAACTATAATAATAATATTATATATATATATATATATTTATGTATATTTACTATATTTCATCTCTTTATTATATATTTATTGTATATTATTTATAATTAATTTAAAAAAAAAAAATCAATTCTTATTTATTCTCTGTGTTTCTATGCTCATTTGTCTTTGACATGCAACACTAAAAAAAAAAATTTTGTTATTTTTATATATATAGTTGTTTAATTATATATGTATTTACTTATATTATTTTAATTTTTACAATATTTTTTTTTTTTGTTTACACACACATAGACATAGACAAAAACACACATTTACATACACACACACAAAAATTGGAAATTTACATTTATTAAATATTTTTATATAAAATTTTCATATAAGCGAAGTTTTTTAGTCTAAAATTTAAGTTTCCTTTTGTTATAAGTGATAAACACACATACACACACACATACACACACGTAATTATATATGTATGTGTGTAGAGTTAATCATGATAATAAAGTGAGTGAGGGTTTTCAAATGTTTGTTGCTTAAATTTTCATTTTTCTTTCACCATAATTAATTAATTAAATAATAATGATTGCTGTGAAGAGTACTCAGATTGTTGACAATGGTTTTATATAATCATTCATAATTAAGGAATAAATTAAAATCATTTATTAGAGAGCTTGCTACTATATCAGTTCATTGATAATACTTAGATTTTGATAAGAACTTTACAAGAAAGATAAATGTTACATTCCCATAACTTACATAAATCCCAAAATGCAATCTCAGTCAATGTCATTCTATTTCTTCACTTTGAATTTGGCTTTTTGTTTCGTTTAAGGGTTTAAGGAGCCACTAGTATTAAAATATATAAGGTGTATTTCATAATCATAAGGTGCTCAGAGTATTCAAAAATTTTGTACGAGTATCATTCTAATAGTTGGCAGCAAATTATTAGTCGCATTTTAATAGATTTAACTCACAAAGTCGTACAGCACATAACAACTGAATTTTAAACGCAACAATACTCTGGTCGGCTTTCTTTTTGGACATTATGGAAGCCTTCGTCAAGATATGGATAAGCGGCTTACTTACTTCATAAGTTAAGCAAAACACTCCAACGCAAGACAGAACATTTTTCATCAGAATCCGCAACTAAGACTTCAATATTAGGAATATGAATGCTGTAGTAAATCAAGGAAGCGTCCGCTCTCCTGTCCTCTACTCACTATACATTGTGGATGGATAGGTCAATGCCTGATAATGACAATAATATGTTGCTGGTCGGTTGTTACCTATGCAGGTGACGTTGCCATTCTTTCTTCATTATCTCCCGTTAAATCAGCAACTCTGGTCCAACGATATATGCAAAGATTTAACGCCTGGACCAATCATTGAAATATTTGTATAAATGCCTCTAAATCAACAAATTGCACTTATACATTTAGGTGAGATGTTTGTCTATTATCATACCACAGGTTAATCAAATTCGTTATTTACAAGCGTCTAAGTTGGCACGCCCATGTAAAAAATATAAAAAAAGACTAACTTTGGCTATGCCGAAGTTGTAATACTCTTCACGCCCCAGCGAGTTGTCCGAGGGTCTTGTAATTTATAAGGTTGGTGGCTATGGGTAAGACAATTATAGTTTTAAGTCGATAGTACAAAAAACAAAAAAGTTTTTCTAATAAGAACTTTCATTTGGATCCCGGTTAGTAGTTCGAGGGTCTTGAAATTTTCATCAATTGTGGATATGGGTCAGGGACTTGTAGTATCCGAATTTCAGTTCAATAAGACAAAAAACAAAAAAGTTTTTCTAATAAGAACTTTAATTTAAAAGGGGGTTTGTATGGGAGGAACTCCTCCTGGTTACCCGAGGATCATGAAATTTATATGGTTGGTGGATATGAATCAAAAACTTATAGTGCCCAAATTTCAGTTTAATAAGGCAAAAAACAAAAAACTTGTTCTAATAAGAACATCAATTTAAAACAGTGTTTGTATAGGAGGTACCCCCCCTAGTAGTCCGATTCGGCTGATTCATGAACTTGATTGGCGTTTGATAAAAAGAAGTCGATATACAAAATTTTAGCTCTCTAGCTCAAAAACTGAAGGACTAGGAGTGCGAACAGACTGACAGAAGGACCGACGGACAGACGGACATAGCTAAATCAACTCATCTCATCGAGCTGATCACAAATATATACGAGTATACTTTATGTGGTTTGCGCTGTCTCCTTCTGTGTGTTACAAACTTCATGACAAACTATAATACTATTCACCAAAAGTGAAGAGTATAAATATCAAAAAAAAAAAAAAAAAAAAAAAAATGGACTGTTTACTGTGCGCGAAAAGCAAACCACGGATCAACAACAAACTGCTTATATTCAGACAAGTAGTGGCACCCAAATTTGGGGGACAATATCAGAAAAATTCAAGCAATGCAAAATAAGGCACTGCGACATATAACGGGCGCAACTTAGTTTGACATGGAAATTCCAATGATACTCGAGCAAATCAATTTATTTAGCAGCCGCTATGCAACAATAACATCCCAACACCCTAGAAAGGTCCCTAAAACACAACACAACTTCACGACGGCTAAAACGACTTCAAGCTAACGGCCTCACCAAAAGGAGATAGATATCACTTTCTTTTTAGCACACTTGACAAATCCCAAAACTGATGATACTATTGCTTAAAAACCTTCTGGTTGATTTGATGTTTTTTATGAAAAAATAATGAAAAAAAAAAATAATAAAATAAAGAAGTAATAAAATATATTATTATTTTAAGAGAAAATTTTGAAAGAAAAACATAGTTTTAGATATTTCATATTGATAAGAAACTATTTATTATTGAATTAAATATAGAAATTTAGCAAGAAAATATATTTTTAGATTTAAATAAATATTTTTATTAAAAAGCGAATATCAAGTTTATTCCATTTAGTCTTAAGATTTTTAATATTGTTATACTGGCGATACATCTTACTACAAAAATAGTCCCCTATACATTCTTCAAATGATTTAAGTTTGGAGAACAAAGAAATCTATCCATAGAATGGAAACTGCCATTTTCCATATAAATAAGTTTGTGTCTTTACTCATAAGAATATGAGGAATATCCTAATTGAAAATTAATGGCTTCTCAACAAAAAGAAGGAAGGAGATTGTTTCCCAATACTTGAACATAATCCCTATTGTAATTTAAGTGTGGATTTCGATGTAAAAGTACCTCTTACTATTACGAAGGTTCCAATAGAATTGTGAAACATTTGATTCATCAGAAATTGTTATTAAAAAAAAAAAAAAAAAAAATATTTTCCTACAAATATTCAATCAAACAAATGATTTTTGAGATCAATATTGTTATGTACTCGTATCTGCATTTCTTCAAACTAAAGACACATTGACTTCTGCTTTTGCTTTTGCAAATTTCATTATATTTTCATGCGATTTGGCATTTATTACAAGATTTGTCCGATTTTCACTTCCCTACTGAGACCCATTGTATGCCTTTATTTTTACCCTTTCATCAACCAACAATATTGTCCCGATATGTATTTTGATTAAAAATGAATTAAAAATGCATTGAAACAAAATTGCCTTATGATTTCGAAATATAAAGAGAGCAGAAAAAAAGGAATTCCCAAGCAAAGGATTTGAAAGATTAGAATTCTGGCAGCAACAATTGTTTATCTTAGACTGATAAATTTATTTTGGTGATGCAATAAAATAATTTTTACTAATCATATTTGAAGCTGAAAGCAGTAATTTTTTTAGGCGCCTTATGATAATGAAACACAATATATATGTATGTATACATTAATGTGTGTGTGTGTGTGTGTGTGTGTGTGTGTGTGTGTGTGTGTGTGTGTGTGTGTGTTTATGTATGAATGACTTAGTGATGTTCATATGACAAAATGACAAAACAAATACATTCAATAAAAATTTAAAAAAAAAATGCATTCCCAATAATTTTACATTGCATACTTTTGTGGATAACTTTTTTTTGTGATTTACTCTTTTTTTTTTTTTTTTTTAATAATAAATAATATAAAAAATATAATGTTCAATAAATATTTGTCATAAAATGAAATTAAAAGTTAATAGAAATATAATAAAATAAAATTTTATAGCAAAAAACAAACAAAAAACAAAAAACAAAAAAAAAATCACATAGAAAATAAATATAATTTTATTTAATTAAATTAAATTAAATTTATTTAAGTTATGTAGAAATTGAAAAAAAAAAAAAAACACAAAATACAAAACAAACAAAAAAAAAAAATTAATAATAATAATAATTGAATTATTGCAAATAAATTTTACAAATTTTTTGCGTTACAATAAAAAAAAAATATCAAAGAAAAATTAAAAAAAAATACAACTATCTCTAATCTAAAATAAATGTTATAAAACAAAGAAATCATTAAATTAATTTAAATAAAAATCAAAGTAAATTGAATTTATATTAAATAAAATATATTCAAAGAAAAACTTATTAAAATTTTAGCAATAAACTTTTTGTTTTGAAATATGAATAAAAATTCTTTAAATGAAATATTTGGTTACAACATAAGTGAGTGGGTGGATTACATGAATGGATTGTTTAAAATCGTTGAAATGTGATATGTGTCACATCGTATGAAAATTATTGCAACTAATAACTGATGAATACTTCAAAATATTACCAGAGATAATTTAAGGTATAAAAGTTTTCAATTAGCTTAAGAATATATAAAATTCATATTCAATTACCAAACTACTCTTATTCTTATTTATTTATGTCAACTCAAAATATGCGACATATTGATTGGTCACTGTACACTTTGTTACTTATTGAATAAACTGTGTGTTGCCTTTGATTTTTAGTTGTAGATTCTTCTTGAAACCTCATTGCAAATGATAACAGAACAATTCACAAGATAGATGACCTATTAGAATGTCTCGCAAACAAAACGATTTTCACAAAACTAGACTTGATAAACGGGTTCTTCCATGTTTTTATGTACAAGGACTCAGTTAAATTGACATCCTTTGTAACTCTTTTAGGTCAACTTAAGTTATGTAGTTAAGTACTCTGTTTAGTTTAAGAATGTGTTTAAAAATCACAGGGTAACTGTGATGCGAAATGAGAGATCGAAGAAAAGAACACAGTCTATAAAATTATTATTTATTTATAATTTACTTATATGTCGCATGGTAAATCCAGCTGAATTATATCTTGAAGCTGTTATTCTGAAAGTCTGACAATCATATTGTAAAATCAGATGATCATGATATAAGTAAAATCAAGTGATTGTGTGAGAAAGAGACCACTGCCAACTAGTCGATTAAGCCGAGGCAACTGTTTAGCACCTAAGGGTACAAACTAGACAGCTGCGTGGCTTCATTCACAACTGAAGTCCAATGGAATGAACTTGAATTGAATTGAATTGAATTGATTGAGAGCGAAACATGAAATGAATGAACATGAATGCGACTGTGCGAAACCAACCTCTCATTCGAACTCATTCAATTCGTTTTTCATTGTTTCAATGTTGTGCGACTGAATCTGATGTGAGCGCACAAATTCACTCGAATTCATTCGGCATCGCATTCTATTTCACTCAATGCATTTTGATCATTGTTAATTCGAATGTCGTTTTTTTGCCTTCATGCAGACCTCTAGTACAAACATAGTCATAGTCAAAGCCAAAAATAAAGTGAAAGCGGAAGCGGAAGTCGAATTGCTTGCTTTGCGAGAAAGCTGAGTCAGTAAGGTTGAGCGCCTTAAAAGAGAATTGGAAAATAGAAAAAGAAAAACCAACTTATTTGTAACTGTTAAAAATCTATATTATTTACTATATATGTTTATCATATACTAAATAAGTCGCTCACAAAACATGTGGTCATTCTCAAAATATTTCTTGATTTTGTCTAAGACAAAGAAACACACGAAATAATTGATAAGAAAAAAAAAAACGCTTACAGCTTGCGTTTTGGCTTTAGCTTTGGCAACGGCATTGGCTCAGCATGCACTATCTTTGTAGCCTAAGCTTGCGATACAGCGAAAGGTTCTGTTATCCGTTCATAGTCTGTTTGGTGATCATTTGTTAGAAATGCATAAAAATAGGAGTGGTCTAAGGATAAAAGAGGACCCCGTTGAGGGTGAGATTTTGAAGATAATAGCGATGGTTGCCTAAATCATTAAAGATTGGTTGGGTGGGAGCACCCAATACCAATAAAAACTTTGATCGTGTGAGTCTCTATAGAAGATGTGGGTTATGCATTTGAAGGAGTTTTCATTTATTGTGTGATATGAAAGAAAATAAAAGGGCTAAACTCTGTTCGGACCATGGAAATAGGGATTTGTCATAGATATTATGAAATTGGTCTCATTGAGAATCTCATTTATGTTAAGAAGAAAACAAAGGTATTAAACTAAATCTCTATGACTGTTCAGTTTAGTTTAGTTTACTTCAGTTTAGTTCATTTTCATTGATTCATCATATTAAAATGATTTGAGTATAAAAGTTTTCATATATAAAATACCAAATGTCCAAAAATTAACAAACAAAGAAATAAAAACAAAAAACAAAAAAAAACCCAATAAAATTTAAATGAAACTGACAAATATTTTTATAGAAAAAAAAAGCAAATAATAAATGCAATTAATTTATTATAAAGAAGAAATGAAAGCAAATTATTGACATATAAATTTCAACAAAAAAAAAAAAAAATAAAAAATAAATAAATAAATAAAAATGTTTTCTATGAACAAATTGTTGTGATGCAAAATAAATAACAAATAAATATCACAGCATGATGATTGAATGAAACTCATAGTAGACCACAACAAACACAATCACATTAAAAAAAAGAAAAAAAAAACCACACACACACACACAGATACAATATACTAGAATAGAATAGAATAGAATATTTGTATGCTTTGTTTATTGTGGCATATTGAATCTGTGTACTACTATTGTGTACATTAATTGGGTATTAACATTTTGTCATAAGGTTTGTAATGCACAGTCAATTTTGTTATCCATTATCTAGTTGAACTAGATGCACTGATTCAATTGGAAACGGGAATTGTAACATCATCATCATAACAAAAAATATATCAATTTTTACAATAAGCTTAGCTCTTCTTGAGATGATTATTTTTGTTGGTTTATGTGTCAATTTTGTCTTTACTGATTGCCAAGGATCACCTCATCTGCAACTAAGAATTATAACAAAACACAATAACAAACTATGCTGGTAACATATAACTTTTCTCTAAAAACAAATACATTTTATATAAAAATTTATGAAGAAATATAGAAAAATAAAATGAAAATACGAAAAATATTTACTTAAATAAAATTGAAGCAATTAAATCAGAATTTTTGATATTATAAACATAACTTTCTGGTAAAAAAAAAAAAACAAAAAAAAAAAAAAAAAAGAAAAAATCTTCATGGGTTTGTTAGGATGACAGTTGGATATGTTTTTTTTTTTTTTGTTTTTTTTTATTAGTTAAAGAAATCACATCAAAAGTGTTCACATTTTGAATGGATATGACAACAACAATATAGTTATGAGTACACATAAATCCAATTTAAATATCATCAGCTAGGATATGAAAGTCATGTAAACCGAACTCAATAAGTGTTGCCTTCTCTTGTCTTGTCTTGTGTGTCCTGTGTGTCCTGTGTTTTTGGTTTTTATTTTATTTTTGTTTTTTTTTTTTTATAAAAAATATGTAAAACAATTCATTTTATTATTTGAAATGTCAACAATGGTTAAAAACAAAAATGTACGTATATTTTAATAAATAAAATAAATGTGGTGAATTCTTTGTTAGCCTTTGTTGTACCTTTCACATGAAGTTTGAATAAAATCATTATGCCTTGATGTCCCATAAAGTATACTACTATAGGAAAATTACTTAAAAATATTATATTAGAAAATTAATGACATTTATTTATGTTTAATTGTTTGTCATCATTCATTCATCTATCTATCTATCTATCTATCTATCGCCAAATCGATTCAATTGTTATTTATGTGTTAAAATATTGGTAGTTGAAACAGATAGAAACTAAAAGGATCTTAAAGTTTAGAAGACTTTGTGTCAAAAACTACAATAATACCTAAGCAGAGGTTGGCTTGCCTCTATTACCACCAAAATATTAATGAATACTGCTTGACTGAGTTGATGAAATTGTTTTATTTTTTTCGATTTTTTGTTTCTTTTTTCGAAAGAGTTCCTTGGTCTAATGGTGAAAACCATATGAAAATCCGTTTGGTAGTTTTTGAGTTCATTGCATTCAGACAAACAAACAAACGCAGCGGGAGACTTTGTTTTCATTTCTGACCAATGCAAAAGAGTGAAAAAATAACAAATTTCTTTTCGGTTCGGTTATACTCGTAGTAGTTGGCAATGCATTTCATTTTTTCATCAGTTCATCTTTTGTCAATGGTTTGGTTCGATGAAAGTTGATAAAAAATGGGACATATATTTTTTTTTTTTGTTGGAGATGTGAATTTTTTTTTAAGTTTTGCTTTTACGAGGTTTGATTTCATGCCATGAATATCCTTAGTAAGTTGTTATTCTCTTTTTTGCTTTGGTTTTGTTTTGATTTTCTCTTTATTGTTATATTTTTGTCATCCAATATTTTCATGCATATGAGCAATTTGTATTTGTCTTTTTTTTTCGCTCATAACATTTTATTAAAACTTTATAAATTAATAATTAAATAAAATGCATTTTTGTAAATAAGTCGAAATTTTCTGATAAATAACAACACTACTAAACGAGTATACAGCAGCAGGTTTTCGTTTAACATGGTTGAATGACGAATGAATTTTATTTAATATAGTTTTTGGATTCAGTTTAATGCGATTGTAGTCTTGACTTAAACAGATCTGATTTATTTTATTAGAGTAAATGCAAGTGAACATATGATTGCCCCAAAATAGTAAGAGAGTGCGTTGAGGGGATTATGGATCTGTTGAAAAATAAATAGAGCAGTTCAAAACAACCATAAGCAGCAGACCAAATACTCATACAATATTTAATGCAAACGAAAATACCTTATTTTGGAAACGAATGCCTAAAAGAAGATTTATTTCCAAAGAAATAGGCAAAATAACTGGCTACACTATACTGGTTGCTAGTGATTGCCTTACATTACAGTGCTTCAGTAGATTTTTCCTTAAAGCCTATGGTGGTGTTTTTTTAAGTCACAAAATCCACGTGCCTTTAAGGATATAAACAAAGTTTGGAAAAGACACAAAAAGATACTTAGATACTATTAACTCCATTTAACCAGTTGTTGAGCCTTTGATTTGTGCCCGAAATGAAAGAGAGAGAGAGAGAGACAAAGAGAGTAATAATGAAGTCACCTTTCGAATTCAGCCAAATGTCCATGCTTCAACCGCTTGCTTGTCAAGGTGTAATCCCAAGTCTTAAAAACTTTTACATAGATGAAACATCCCCAAGTACCCAAGATTGGATTTTAAATGAAACTGAAAACCAGTAATGTGTATTTTAGATGTTTGGAAGCTCTTTTCATTAAAGTATTGCGTCAACATGATTGGCTTAGCTATAAAAAAAAATACATATAAAATTATCAATTCTAAATAAAAGAAATTCAAAATATTTTAAATACTTTTAGGATAATTTTTTTTCTTTTTTGTTTGAGTAAAACATTAATTGGGTTATTAAACCTGGAGTTTTTCTCGAATATGTCAACCGCCTTAAACAATGTTGGGCTACGGTACATAATAGAGTCCTATTTACACTAATCCTTTCATATGCCGTTTCGAATACATTCATGCAAGCAAATAACGAGTTATATACTACATATATGAATGAATTAGGAAAGGCAAATGAATGGATATGTGCAGTTCTCAAAAGAATGAATGCTTTGTAACAATGAAATACCTACGAAAAATACCATTATGCCATTTCGAATACATTCATGCATGCAAATGACGAGTAATCTCCAACAAATGAATGGATTAGAAAAGGCAAATGTCAATGTGTTCATGCAGTTCTCAAGAACATATTGATGATATTTTTATTCAAGTGCTTTTTGGAAAATTAAAGTGATATTTTAGTAATTTTTTTGTAGTATACTATTAGGAATGGTTTGAATATCCCGGGTCTTGGGAACCAGAACACATATCAGGATCAAAACTATACTATGTTCAAACCGGAAACCAAACATACAAATTCACAAAAATTCATTGCAATCAGATGAATTGTATGGCAGCGCATAACAAACGAACAAACATATATATATATATATATATATATACTAGAAGAGAAAGATATTTCTGTATCTATACATGATATCTATGTCTATGTGTTTGTGTGTGTGTGTGTGTGTGTGTATGTGTGTTGGTGTATGCATATTATATGCATATACTATAATATAAATATTTATAAATATATTTTATTATTTATTTTTAAGTAAATATTTATGTATGTATTTTGGTTTTATTATTTTATCAAGCTCATATATATTAAACACTACGGGCGAAAAATATGCACCTAGTTTATCAATATTCTATATATACAACATGCATATAACTTATGTATATGTTTATGCAATTATGTATATATGTATTATTTATTTATATATATGGGTAGTACATATATTCATGCATGAACTATATAAATATTATACTAGATACATCATGATGATGTATCATCATCATCATCATCATCATCATCATCATCATCATGTCCACTTAACTTCATGTCAACTCAACTCATCGCATCGCATCTCATCTCATCATATCTCATCATAAATACATAATGAATAATACTGAAAATGATTATTAATTTAAATTTCATTTATATTTTCTATTTAATTACTCATTGAGCTTTTTTTATTTATGTGTTTATTTATTATAATTTAATTTTTTGTTTTAGTTTATTTGATTTGATTTGATTTCATTTATTTCTTTTTTTTTTTCTTTAATATTTTGTTGCTTTCATGCTGAGTTTTTGTTCTATTAATTTTTTATATATATATATTTTTTTTTTTATGCTGACATACATTATTCTTGATTTTTTTTTTTTGTGTTTATTTCATTCAAATTTTTTTTAATTTCTTGATTTTCTTGATTTTATTTTTACTATTTGTTCTTTTTTTATATTTTTATGAATATCTTTTTCTAATAATTTTTCTTATAATTTTTTCTTTCTCATAAATATTTTGAATTAATTTTGTTGTTTTTAAATTTTCAAAATTAAATCTTTTAATTGTTCTACTTAAATAATTGATTTTTTTCTTTATTTAGAATTATTTTTATATACAATATGTTGTATTTTTTTTTTTTTTTTTTTTTTTTGTTTGTCAAAAGTTTTATTTTTCTTTAAAAATACTATATGATTTACCCTGCACCCAAAGGCAAATATGATATAATTTGTATTATATCAATCAATCAATATCAATTTATTTTATTTATTTAAGAAAGAGATTCTGTATTGTACTTACATAAGTACATATATATATTATAAGGTACTACTAACATTGGCCATAATCTGATAAATCATAGGCACAGATACAAACGATCATCTTTTTCATTACAATTATTTCATTGATTCATTCATTTTCTGCAAGAAATTTGTTCTCGTTATTATGTAATGTACTAAAACATTGGATGAATGTATTTGACCAACTCATTTGTTTCGTTATGAGTGTAGTAAATTTCAAGTACTTACACAACCAAATAGAAGGAATAGAGTTTCGTGCCGACATAAAGATTTTGTTAATTTCATGAATGTTTCAGTAGTCTTGTGACTGCAGCGAAAGGAATACGTGAATCTTTTAATACATCGCATACATCAGTTTCGTATCTATTGCTGCTCTCTTTTGAAATTCTTTCAAAAACGCATCGTTCGTTGTGCTTTCTTTTAGAGAAACTCACATTCTCTTTCTTACACTTATACAAATTTTTTTTTTAAAATTTTTTTTTAAACCTTCACTAGCTCATTTTTGCCCTTCGCTGCACATCTCTAATTAATAATTAATGAGAAGTATGAGAAGTAAATTGTGTACATAATTAATTGCTATTAACTTCTATTATCAGATGAACAGACTTTTAATTTTTGCACATTGAACGAACGTAACTCATTTGCTTTAGTTGAAGGTTTTGTTTCTTGCAACGTATAGATTTGATGTCGATCCAATATCGACTGATGTATCGTCGTTTCAATGTTTTTTTTTTTTTTTTTTTTGATTTTATGGAACCACACTTAGAATAAAATATTTTGCTAGATATGTATGTACTTATGTGCTTCAATGTATGTGTGTGTGTGTTTTATTTTTTTTTTGTTTTTTTTTTTTTTATTAATATAAATATTTATGTATAAATTTTCTCATAATGAATTTTCCTTGGAAATGTGGCATTTTGGGTACAAGGCATCCTCATCGTTTGTCGGACTTTACCGACAATAATACAAGAACAGCATTCTTACTCTTTGTTTTTTGAAATTATTTTATATATGTACTTTGTTTTTTGTTTTTTGTTTTCTTTTATCTATTAGATATTTTTAGACTTAATTTAGTACAACATTATTGTTTTTACAGAGAATTATTACATTTACATATATAAATAATATTTAGAATGTTTCTTTCTTTATTTCTAGAGAAAGCATGATTGAGAAATGTTTAAGAGATACAAGAAGAGATAGAGATAGAGATAGAGAGAGGGGGGGAATGATAATAACTATAGAATGATAAACAGTATATGGAAGGCATGTGTATGTATGTACATAGTATGTATATACACGATTTACAGAGTATGTATTCATCTTATCCAAAAGAAAAAGTTTATTTACTTTTGGTCTTGGTCTTGCTAAAACTTCAATACACTTCACTTTAGATAGGAATTTTTTTTTTGTATTTTTTTATGAAGAAATTTTTTTTTTTTTTTTTTATTTATTTTTGTATTCATTGGTTTTTGTTTTTTTCTTTTAAATTGTCTTTGATCCAAATTTCTAATGGATTATTTTTTGAATGAACTAAAAAAATATACTCGTAATTAGTAGTCAAATTTCATTTATTTATGAAATAAACTAAAAGACTAATTCATTGTACTAAAGAAGTTAGAGGAATGGAGTAAAGAATATTGATTGGTGAACATAACTAGATCGACAATATTCATTCATATACTAAATTTATATTTCTTTCAATGCTTTACAAACTTCAAATGAAGTGGTAATGCCATCACCATCACCATAACCTAAGCAGTAGACTACATGTAAAGTGTATGTGCAAAATGAAAAAGAAAATCTAATGGAAATACACGCAATTTATTTATTTATTTTCTTTTGTTTTTTCTTTTTTTTTTCTGTTCTTTTTCTTTATTTGTTTTTTCATATTTTTTTATTCAAATTTCATTTGTAAATTTGTTTTTTTATTTTTTTTTTTTTTTTTTTTTGTCCATTTTTCTTTTATTTTGTTTTGTTATTTTAATGGTTATAATTTTCTTGTTTCTTTTAGTGAAAGAAAAGATGAAATGTAAAGAAGCCCTAGAAGGAAGGTAGTAGTAATTACAAAGGTAAAAAAGGTAAAAAGGTAAAAAGGAGCAACTATATTTCATGTCTTAGGTGGTTTGAGTTATGTATTGTAGTTACATAGCATGAAATAATAAAGACAAACAATAAGTTTCAAGTGACCTTGCATCAGTCACAGTCAGTCAGTCTGTCAGTCTGTCAGTCAGTCAGTTAGTTCAGTGAATGGGAAAAATAATAATGAAATGAAATGAAAAGAAAAGAAAAGAATCTTTATAAATTGAATGGATTCATTATTATTATGGTTGACCTTGTTATGCATAGTTGGCCAAGTACGAGTATTGCAACTAAGTAAGTATGAGTACAATTGTTTAATAAGAACTTTAATAATTCACAAGAAATCATTCGTTCATTCGTTCATTCATTCATTCGTTCGTTCGTTCGTTCGTTCGTTATTTTCATGAAATTATAATGCGGTGAATTATTGTAATTTAATAACCTTGAAAATGTCTAATTACTTTGTTACTTCATCACTTAAGTCACTCAACAATAAAACTACAATACCATTGAGCACATTGAGTTTCATGTTACCTACTAAGTAGTACACCATACTAATCGATTCAAAAGAACTATACAACTATACTATATTATACTAAGTACTAGTATATTGTACTATAGTAATAAAGTTATTTATGCAGTGTTTTGTTATATTGTTCCATCTCTTAACTTCTGAAGTTTTTGTGAACTATTTATTTGGTAAATGAACATCAATGACTTAATCTTCTGAATTGGATTAAATCCTATCTACCTCAAAGTGTGATGTTTAAGAATTCTATATTAGAAACTGAATCTAAGTCCACTTCTTTTCAACCAATCTATAAATTATCTTCCTCTTTGCATCTCACATTCTCATGTGGTCCTGATGGTGTCAAATTTTGCTTATTGTTTAATGATTCTGCTACTCATTTTATTATGTAAGATGATCTCAACTCATTGTATTCTTCTCAGTATTTTATATTTGTTTCATCATAAGAAAGCTTTAGGGTTTTATTTTCTTCAGGAACTTATAGATGTGGCAATAGATTCTTCCGATCTCTTAAATCAGCTTAAGTTTTTGTATCCCTAGACTTTCTATTGGAAACTTCGTTCCCTGATTAAATGGAAAACTAACTATGTCCTACAAAATCCTTTACGAGTTGTATGCTCTTTTTATAATAAGTTCTATCATTTTTCTATAAAACGAATTTTAATTGAAATTCTACTTTTATTATTTTGACATAGCTTTGGTTTTAATATTGAAATCGTTCTCTTTTAACATGGAAATTCAAGTTTGTATGTCAGATAGAGCTACAATACCCGCTCGCTTATATGAACTTCCTTTTTTCTTTTATACAAAAGGTTCTAAAGGATTTAATTTTATTGAATTATACTACCAATCGTCATTGTTGGTTTCCATATTAGATGCTTCTATTAAACAGTGATGACTCTAAAGATTTTTGAAAAACCAAAAAAAAGTTACTTAAGTTAATTTAATGTAAGTTTAGCTTGGATTAAGCAAATACTTATCCATCGGCTATGCCGAAGTTGTAGCACTCTTTACGTCCCTCCTAGTGGTTTGAGGCTGTTGAAATTCACATGGTTGGTGGATATGGGTCACATACTTATAGTGTCAACATATCAAATTGATGATACAGAACACAAAAAAGTTTTTCTTTAAAAACATGAATTTGTGTCTAAGGTTTGTATGGGAGGTGTCAATTTTGGTGGTCCGAGGATCTTGAAATTTACATGGCTGATGGACATGGGTCAGATACATACAGTACCCACATATCAAGTCGATAGTAAAAAAAACAAAAAATTTGTTTCTAATAAAAACATGAATTTGGATCCATGTTTGTATGGGAGGTCCCACTCTTGGTGGTCCAAGGATCTTGAAATTTACATGGTTGATGAACATGGATCGGATACTATAAGTATAATACTATAAGTGTCCAAATTTCAAGTCGATAGAATAAAAAACAAAAAGTTCTTTATAATAAAAACATGAATTTGGATCCATATTTGTATGGGAGGTACCCCTCCTAGTATTCTGAGGGACTTGAAATTTACATGGTTGATGGACATGGGTCAGATACTTATAGTGTCAACATATCATATTAATGGTACAGAAAACATAAAGCTTTTCTATTAAGAACATAAATTTGGATCTAGGGTTTGTATGGGAGGTACCCCTCCTGGTATTCCGAAGGGCTTGAAATTTACATGGTTGACGGACATGGGTCAGATACTTATAGTGTCCACATATTAAATTGATGGTACAGAAAACATAAAGTTTTTCTATTAAGAACATAAATTTGGATCTAGGGTTTGTATGGGAGGTACCCCTTCTGGTATTCCGAGGGACTTGAAATTTACATGGTTGATGGAAATGGGTCAGATACTTATAGTGTCAACATATCAAATTAATGGTACAGAAAACAAAAAAGTTGTTCTTTGAGAATATGAATTTAGAATTGGGGTGTATGGGAGTATCCCTCCTGTTAATCCGAGGGTCTTGAAATGTGAATGGAGATGAATCAGGCAATTATAGTGCTACATGGGTAAGTGAACTCATCTCGTCGCACTGATCAAGAATATATATACTTTATGGGATCTCCGATGTCTCCTGTTGTGCGTAACAAACTTCATGACAAATTTATAATCTATTCACTATTCACTGCATGAAGAGTATAAAAACCAAATGTGAGTCACGAACTAAGTTTAGGTTTCCTTGAGTTATCAACTGTAGCTTGGTTGAGATTTCTTCAAAGGCAGAGTACTGATTATACTTATGCGTATATTTAGTACAACACATCACAAGAAATCTGCGGCCAACCGAAACAAAACTTCTACAGTTTACAAATGAGGAGAGAAAACAAAATTAGCTATCAGATTTCGTGTGTTGACCAGTGAAATTAAAAAAAAATATTTTAATAATTTTTTTTATCATGAGGGAGATCAACAGTTAAATACCATAACATACATATGATACATGTGCATAGATATAACTCTAAATGACTGTTATCTTGTATACGATAATTCATTATCTTAAGGGATGTTTAAATCAGTTCACATAACCGAGCGGGAACTGTATAAAAACTTAACTGTGCCATATCTTTGCCATACATTTACAACACTTTAGTACTTAGTACTTATTATGGTAATAAATAGACTTTGAAGGAAGACTCATAGGCAATGGATCTAATGATTTTATGAGTGGAATAAAGAACCTCAATTTGATTTGAGTATTAAAAAAAAAAAAAAGGATTTTAATCGTAATTCTATTCATATCAACTAACAACATTTAAGTTCAAAATTGAGTAATTTTGCCATACATGTATTCTAATTATATCATTTAATTACTTTGCTTGCTTCAGGATAATGGCAATGAATCGAAGAATTGAATAAAATCCTCAATTTATTTCAATTTTTCTTGTTTCTCATCATGTGATGATTTATCTATCATAATCTCTTTGAAAACTATCAAAATTATGTAAAGTAATCTAATCTCATGGTAAATTAGTTATAATTCTAAGTAGTAGTATAAACTAACATAGTATTCTAAATAAATACTCGTACTTGGCAGTAAGGAATCATCCTTTGAATTTGTTTCAATAACAACAAAACAAAACAAAACACAACACAACACAACACTACCAACAATGCATTCCGATTCCGATTTTGTTTAATATACTCGTACATTGTGGTCATACATACATAAGCTAAGTATGTAGATATTAATTCATAAATGCATATGATAAATATATATACTCGTACATACATTCATAGTACTTATGGTTTATCAATTTTTGTATTTGTGTTTGTTTTTGTGTTTGATTTCCCTTTCTTCGTTCCTTTTCTTGAGCAAAGGAATTTGTATTCATTCATTGATTGATTCATGTTGTTATTTACATTTTAGAATAATCGTAGACTACGAGTCCTTACCATATTTTCTACATTTCCACTTGTCGTTCATTTGTATTGACATTACGACATACATAGTACGTACGAGTTCAGATATACAAATAATATCAATATCTTGTTCCGGAATGGTGAGCAATAAACAAGTACAAGAACAAGTGAAGTCAGCAGGATGCGTCTAAGGTTGCATGTGATTTTCTTCATGATGATGATGATGATGATGATGATAATAATGATGCTTACAATGATGCGGATGCGGATGCTGATGCTGATGTCTGTCAAGTGTTGGCATTTTGCGGTTTTATTGTTGTTTAAGGGGTTTAAATGATATGAATGAAACGATTGCCAAAAATTTGTATTAAATAAGCCTGGGATTCGAGATTTTGGGTTCGGGTATTTGGTGTCATTAAGACCATTACATTATGTATGTACTATATGTGTATCCTTGTTTGGTTGGGCGTACGCGTGGAAGCATTGCTTACACTTGCGTGCCATAATACTAGAGAGACACATACTCTCCTCCTCCTCCTCCTCCTCCGACGACGCCACCACCACCACCACCACCACCACTACTACTACCAGCTCCACTGTTTCCACTGTTAATACTACCTGGAGCATTATTTGATTGTGTCTGACAGTCATGTTGTTGCTGTTGTTGTTGTTGTTGTTGTTGTTGTTGTTGGGATTGCTGAGATTGTTGTTGTTGCTGCTGTTGTTGCTGCTGTTGTTGTTGTTGTTGTTGTTGCTCATTAAATAAAGTTTCATTCTCCATTCGTTCCTCATCTGGCAATGATAACGTTGAATTACCACTGGCCGTTATTCTTAAGCCCATATTATCATATTTTGGATACGAAAGTCCTCCAGTGAGAGTATTTTTACACAGTGGACGCATTGATGTCACATCCATTGGCGGCGTACTACATGCCACTGGAGTACCACCTATGCAGCTGGCACAATTCTTTGATGTTGGTGCTGTCGTTGGTGCCACTGCCACCTGATGATGACATTGTGCAACGGCGGTAATCGCTGGTGGCAATGGCAATGGTGGTGGTGGTGGTGATGGTAGTTCGGTAACCGTATTTGCAATGCAATGCAATGCTGATGCATTGCCAGATTGGTGCTGTTGATCCTGATTGTATGTGGATGTCTGATGTTGACTGTAGCCTGTTTCTAAGTTATGGTATGCGATAATTTCATTATGTGCATAAAGATTGGCAGCTGCTGCCGCTGCTGCTGCAGCAGCGGCCTGTTGGTGATGTTGTTGTTGTTGTTGTTGTTGGTGCTGCTGTTGCTGTTGCTGGTGCTGATGTTGTTGTTGTTGTTGTTGTTTTTGTTGTTGAAGTGAAGTATCCTTTTTAAGGATACCACGACGTGTTGTATGACGTGGCAATGTTGCAAATGGTGAGATATTAGCAATACTTGTCACTGGCATACCACCAGTAATAGTATCTGCTGTTGATGTATTGCAAATGATACTTGAGGGTGTTGCACCACCCGCTGCTGAAATATCCTGTAATCGTTTAGGTATATTTAAGAGATCGGGATACATATTGATGTCGGCACCATCCAACATGTCTTGCGTTACTGAGACGCTGATGAATATATTGCCGAATGTTGGATTCGGTACAATATTCGAACAGAATTCAGGTGGCGGCGGAAAGACACCCACATTCAATGGAAACTCATCCTGCATTTGATTTTGAGTGGAATGTGTATGCGAGTGGGCTGACGAAGTTGGTATGCCGACAATGCTGCAAGGGCCATCATTGATCAGCTGTTGGCGTGTACCCGAATTGGTCATGTGCACATGTTGTGACAATTGTGAGTTTTGTTGCTGCTGTTGTTGTTGTTGTTGCTGTTGCTGTTGTTGATGCTGTTGTTTTTGTTGCTGGTGTTGTTGTTGTTGTTGTTGCTGAGCCACCACCATTTGATGATGAGCAGCTGAACCCACCAATATGCCACCATGACTATGACTCTGTCGATGATTATCGACAGCATGTATTTCGATGGGATCAAAACCAATCACCGAGTCCGTTTTACTCATTGAAGTTGTATTGTTGTCAATGCCGCAACTATCACCGCGATCATTAGTTGTTGTCGTGATACTCAAATCAAGCAGCTTCTTTTCCTGATCATTAAAACTGACACTCGATTTGACTCCAGATTTACTGGGATGTCGACGCTGACGCGTAGTTCGTTTACAAAGGCATACGACAAATGAAATCGAGATAAGTAAAAAAACTGTACCAAATGTACCCATAATTAAACCGAAATACCAAAATGTTTCGGGTGTTTTAATGAGAACATGTTGGACAATCTCTGTTAGATAAATACTTATGTTTTGTGTAACCGATGCAATGCTATTCGATCCAGTGCATGCATAGGTGCCCGCATCCAGGCTACTCATATTAAAGACAGTCAGATTACTCCATAGTTTATCTGAAGCAATGCTTTCACTATCAAACAGTACATTGTCGTTATCAAGTATTTTTCCATTTAGTTCCCAAGAGACTTCGGGTAACGGATCACCATATACAAGACAACTGAATGTCGTATTGCTGCCAATATCAATATTTTGTACATCTTCATTGTTATAGATTTCGACACGTGGCGCACATCCAAAAAGCTCTTCATCGACTGTTTCCCATTGTTTGTCTTTCTGTGCCGGCGGCCCTTTGCACAGCAAACTAACGCTATTCAATCGGCTGTTCACATACCATTTTCGAAACTTACGTAATTTACAATTGCACTGCCAGGGATTCTCATCTAAAGCTAATGTCTTTAGATTCGCCATATGTTGGAATACATATTCACTGAGACTTTCTAGTAGATTATTCTTTAGATAAAGAAACTCCAAAAGATTGAGATTTGCCAATGCCATTGGATCAATATGCGATATAAGACAATCATGGAGATCCAATGTTCTCAAATGTGGTAATATAGGAAATTGATAGGCAGCCAAACGCTTCAATGGATTCCCATTCAAATAAAGTATACGCAATCTGTCATTGCCCATGAATGTATCCTTATCGATCATTTCGATTTTATTATCTGACAAATCGATCTCAACAAGTATCTTTAGATTGCGAAAAGTCTCCTTATGTATATACTGTACTTCGGATTTCTTCAAATAAATACGCTGAAGATTGAGTAAGCCCAGCGTTGTGAATTCCTCACGATTCAAATATGGTATATGATTATCATTCAACACAAGCACCTGCAGTTCAGTGCTCAGTGTTGTTGGTATTGCCGAAAGTTGCAATGAGCTGCATATTGCTGATTTTTTACCATTTGTCCATTTGCATGTGCAATTGGAGGCACAACTCAGTGACCAGTCATCACCAAAAGCTGGTGATGATAGCAACAGACATGTGACCAAAAATATAATGAATGCTGAAAGTAAACGAAGTAAAAAGATGAAAAAGTGAAAGAAATCGAAATTTGATACAAATAAGTAAATTAATTACATTTTATTTTCTTTTTTGTAGTAGATATTTACTTATACAACTACTTTACTAAAACTTAGAAATTATCAATGTAATTTAAATAGACATACGAAGAACAGACAAAAAATTATACGAAAATTTATAGGTCACTATACTCTCTTTAGTTCCATTGACTCTTCATTATTTTTTTTTAATGTTTTTGTTAATACGAGGTAGGAAGGAATATAATATACTATTTGCTGATCAAATGCCAACGAAATGCTACATCTAATGATGGTCACTCTGCATAGGTTTTGCCATCATTTAACATCTGATGATTGCACAAAACAATTTAAAGAAATTTTTTTTTTTTAATTTTTTATAAAAAATTCTAATTTTCACAAAATTTTCAATTTAAATTTCTTACAGTTTGCACAATATTTCATTTGTGTGTATAATCAAAAAAAAAAAAAAAAATAAAAAACAGTTGTTCAAAATGTAAATGCGGCACTGCAAACGACAAGTTGCATTTCTATTGACATGCAGCCTAGAAGGTGCTTATCAAAATTATAAGGTACTTCGAAAATATTACGTACTTCCAACCAACGACAAATCCGCGTTGTTTATACGAAAAATATATTGGCTAAAATAAAAAAAAAAACAAACGGAATGAAGGTACAAAAAATAACCAGCAAAAATCCGTTCAATTTCTATGTTTAGTGCAGCAAAGGAAAAGAACCGTTAGTTTTAGATGGAATGTTGGAATTTTTCGTTCAAAAAAAAAAAAAAAAATAATAATATAAATCAAATCCCCCTCCTAGTGGTCCGAGGGTCTTGAAATTTACATGGTTAGTGGATATGGGTCAGACACATATAGTGTTAAAATTTCAGTTCCATAGTATAAAAAACAAAAACAGTTTTTCTAATAAGAAGAAGAATTTTGATCTGGGTTTGTATAGGAGGTAACCCCCTCAGTGGTCCGATTCAGCTGATTCTGACAAATGTATTGCGCATGGTACTCTCTAGCTTAATAACTGAGGCACTAGTTTGCATACATACAGACGGACAGACAGACAGACAGACAGACATGGATAGATCAACTCATCTGGTCGCGCTGATCAATAATATACAATATATTTTATGGGGTCTCCGATGTCTCCTGTATATAATTGAAAAAGTAATGAAAAGTTTTTGTATAGTCATTCAAACAAATTGACAGACATGTGAGGGCTTACAACTTACTTTACTTACTAAGTCAGAATCGGAAGTGAGTCGTCAAGCCTGGAGATATATGTATAATAACATATATGACATATGAAGACAATTGAAATTTCAGCCAATATTCGCAAAACCTTAATGAATTATACACCTTAAACCTTACTCATGAATCATTTCGCCAATTGATGAAAACTGTATGAAAATCAGATTGGTAGTTTTTGAGATTATCGTGATTAGACAGATAATCAGTAGCTGCGGGGGACTTTGTTTTTAATATGTATTAATTATGGAAAACTACGTTAGTAGTTCGGGAAGAAAAACAAGCAATTTCAATGTGTCGTGTTCTTATTTTTTCATGGATGACAGTGGTAGTCACCAAACAATGGACTTTTTGACAGAGTGATCTGTATAGGTCATGGACTGGGTGGCATGCTCACTGGTCTAAAACCCCATAGCATAACGTTGGGGGAGTACTACAAGTACTCGTCGATAAAAGGTGGATTTTAAATAAATCGAACAAGAAGCTTCAGACATAATTTTTTGTCAACTTTATACATTTTATGAGACCCCGTATTTTTTTTTTTTTTTTGAGGTGGTCACATTGCCTATTCCAAATAATATTATATTAAATGATTTTATTGTTTAAAGACTGAAAAGATGAAAAGTGTCTTATAATTTTGATAAGCTTCTAATTACTGTCACAAATAATTTTGATTCTTATTTCACCCATCTGTGTTTGGTTTGTATTATATAAAGAACCTTAATTGGATTACCTCCCTTAGTAAATCTTTACAAGTAGATTATGTTGATCAAATCAAGTGAATAAAAATAAATTTTACAATATAAGAAATATGATAATAAATTCATAGAAAATCATTTAATTGATTGTTCACTTACCTTTATGCATGAATATGATTAATTTTGGTTTCATTTTGGTTTTATTGAAGGTTTTTTTTTTTTTTTTTTGTTTATTTTGTTTTCCTGCGAAAATGTGCCTTTCTAACAAATTTATCCTACCACCACTGGTAATGGCAGTTTATGTTAATTGGTTGATTTATATCTTTCAGGCTTTGTAATGGTGACGATGATGCTGATGATGCTGGTGATGCATACTGTTGGATGCCACTTCAACTGCTTCAATTGATCATAATCCAATCCATTTAATTTGTAAGATATGATAATAATAAAGATGATGGCGATGGTGATGGTGATGACGATGATGATAATAATAATAATAATAGTTGTTTGATTATTATGATTATGATGATGATGAAGAAGAGTTACGAAGTCTCTTTTAATATTAGTTTTTGGATGTTTTATTATTTTTTTTTTGTTTTTTGTTTTTTGTTTTTGATTTCAAATGTCGTTTGAATGCTTTATTTTTTTTTTTGTCTTAAATTTGTTCTGATGATATAAATTGTCCTTTTCAGAATCCTTGTACTATTAGAAGATGTTGTTGCTGCTGTTGATTGGACCCATTGGATTTAATCAATTTTTCATCTGAAATGAAAGAATATTTGAAGAATTTTTATTTTTAAAATACATTTATACATATAGTAGATATTTGTAAATTTGGTCCTATCCTTTTTACCATCATCATCATCATCATCATCATCGTCGTCAACATAAAAATTTGAATTTTTTTTTCTTTTTGGTTTTTGCTTGGTTTTATGTTAAAATTGAAGTTTTGATCTGCTTACGCTCCCTTCTTTTTCTTTTTCTTTCTTTCTTTCTTTCTTTCTTTCTTTAGCCTCTGCTATTCTACTTTTACTCATATGCTGCGTCATTTTATTGGTTTCGTTGGCTTTGATACTACAATTTTGGCAATGCGGATAATATTCTATGCAATTTTGTTCTATGGTCATGAATATTATACACTTATGTATCCATAAATACACACACACATACACACACACACACACACACACACACACACACACAGATTGAGAGACAGAAGCTTATGAAGCAACGTGTGCCAAACTGGAAACAAACACACACACACACACATACACACACATACATACACCTATCGAACTGCCCTCATACAATGCAGTGAAGTTACTATATGAAGACCAGGACAAGTGAATGTATCTGAGTTGAGTACATGTTTCTCTGTGTGTGTGTGTGTGTGCATTTACATTTGAGGGCATGCATAACTCAAAGAAAGCATGAAAAACAGGACATTTTTCCTTAATGTCAGGATGGCTTTAACACTGAACGTAAAGCGTTTCTATATTTTGTTACTGGTGCTGCTGGTATTTCTGCTGTTGTTGTTTTTATTTTTGTTTTTGTTATTTTAGTTTCGGTATTGTTGGCAAGCACAATATGCCTTACCCGGTCTTTATACTCATAGATACACACAAAGTAACTGCAATTCCGTTCAAAAATACACACTCAGAAATACATACACAGTTAGAGAGATACTCGTTTATATACAAATGGTTGTCTGTTTGTCTATTTGTCTGTCTGTCTGCCTTCCCGTTTTCCTACTGACTTTGGCAGCTTTACAACTGCGGGCTGCAACCAACCATGTACGATGTTGATGATGATGACGATGACTGTGAAGAAGCAATTGAAGCAACAAAAGCCGCAATAGCAATAAAAGCAGCAACATCAGCAAAATTCAAGTTATAGAGAAATGCACGCAAACGTTTGCCTCTTAACTCAACTCAACTGAACTTAACTCAACAACAACATTTTGAGGCTAGCAAACTCATAAATGTCGTCTACATATGCGCTATCTAAGTGTATCTACCTATTATAAATACGAGCCGAAGGAAAGAAGTATAAAAGGAACAGTCAGTCAGTTTGTCAGTCAGATACAAATATAGTAGTGTACATACATTAATGCAACATCCTTTGGTATCTCTAGCGGAATATGACAAACAAACAAACAAACAAACAAAAAAAAAAACAAAATACTCAAAACCACAAACATATACACAGACATTCACAATACACACACACACACACACACACACACACACACATACACACACATTCACACACATACACACACTATTACAAATATTTGTAAGAATTTACAGAGACTATTTACTATGATGAAATTTGTGAAGGAAACCAAAGAGCCAAGCGAGGTTGCATCATTTAAAGATGCCACATAGTACGGAAATAAATGACAAAAATAATGTTAACGCAGATAAGGAAATACAATAATAACCACAACAATAATAACAACAACAACAGCAGCAACAAGAATGACAACAATACACATAAGTACAAATATATGTGTATGTCAACAAATAAGATTTTACCTATGAGTAAATCTTTCTTCTATTTGAATAAAGTAAGTGAATGAATGAGTAAGTGAGTGAGTGAGTGAGTGAGTGAGTATTTATTTATCTACTTTGGTCACAATGAAAATGCAATTTTCTGGTTAAATTCTTATTGTTTAAAATGTTTATTTTCTGTTAAATCGTTTTAACTTACATATTTTATTGGATAAAAGGACATAGAGGGAGGACATAGAGGGACGACATAGAGGGACGACATAGAGGGAGGACATAGAGGGAAAATGAGTTTCAATCATCAATAATATTTATACGAATAATATTCTTTTATCTAAGAAATACTAAAACAAATATAGAAAAACCATTACACTAGAAACTGGTGATTTGGACAATTCCAGTATCAAATTATAAAAATATTGTTTTGACTGTTGATTATGGCATCCGAAATTTGACAAATATTACGAATAATGTGATGACAATAAAACAAATTGATTGTAAAACAGTCATGTTACACATTACAACAATAGTTGCATGCATTTTCCAATCTATCTATACTATACATATATAAAATCGTGAACCTTTTTCTGTATGTCTGTGCACGCTAATCTCAGAAACGTCTAAACCAATTTGAATGCGGTTTTCACTGGTATATTGTAGCAAGCTTCCTGTAACATATAGCGTATATTGCATCCAAATCGATCTATAAAATCAGTCAAAATTAATAGATCAAATTTTGCATATCATTCTTTCTATTATTTCCGTTCATAGTTGATTGTGATACAATTTTTTTCGGAGCATAGCAAAGCACGCCGATACAGAGAGTAACAAATATAAATATTAATATTATAGGAACAATTGATTCATTCCGACGGCAGAGGGACTACAGTCAATAGTCACGGTCATGAAGACCAAACAGTCCCTGAGTCGCGGCGCATGATGACTGTCCACAGCCTACCGTGCACGATATGATGAAGAAGTAATGTCACTCAATAGTGAAGTAGAGCTGCTCTCTGCGGTGAACCTAAATGTAGGTGCATAGAAGATGAACCTCTAATGTTCTTAATCTTAGAGGGAAGCCTTGGACGCCTACACTGAAGTAATACATAAAGCAGTTCCGGAATAGTTATACTGTCCAGTGGATGAGGAGGAAGGTTTACGTAGTCATGATAGTGACTATAAGTGCGAAGTGATTCTTCTCTACCACATACATCAGTAAAAAAAAAAAAAAAAATAATAATAATTGATTCATTCGATGTCCCAAGCATGGTTCGATGCTAAAATCATATTAAGACTTACAGAGCATGATTTTGGTATCAGGTAATTACATACATATACTCGTATATCTGTGTGAACAAATCAAATTAGTTTATGTCGAAAATTGATTCAATTGAGTTACAACGTAGACATCCCCCTTGAAGCCATTTATTTATTACCAAAAAAAAAAAAAAAAAAAAGTTTGCAACGACAAAAAGAGGAGGTGATAGTCGCTTGGCGCCAAATCAGGACTATACGGTCGATGCCTTAAAACATTAAAACTCCCTGAATACAAAACGTATGTAGTCTGACGTTGTCCTGATGGAACACAATTCCTCTCCTATTGGCTAATTCTGATCGCTTTTGGGCTATCGCTAGCTTCAAATCCATTTGGTCCATTTGTTGACACTAGAAGTTCAAATTCAGTATTTGACCGGAAGATTCTAAACAAATTTGTCTCTAATTTCTCTGGATGTTGTAATTACGTACATTTGACCATGGGTGATCGAAAGGGAATGCATTGATGTGCATATTTTGTTGTATAATTTCAGGGGTTGGGGTTGTTTGAATACTCCAGATCTCGGGAATGGGAAAACATATCGGGACCAAAAATATCCTATGTTCAAGCCGCGAATCTTTCATATAGATTCACAAAATTTCAATGCAATCAGATGAACAGTACGGCAGTGGATAACGTACAAACAATTGAAAATTCTAATTTTTATATATAACATAGCAACAAAGGCCTTCAGTTCGAAATTTTAAACTTGTTGTTAGTTACCATATTTGAAATGAGATTGAGAAAATGAAGAGGTTATTTGTAGCCAATGAGTTTGCATATTAAGAGCCTTGGAGCCAAACTGTATCAAACGCTTTTTCAATATCATTGAAACAAGCACTCGTAGTATGTTTTTTATTTTAGTTTCAGTTTATTTCGGATTACTAAGAGATTGATAGTATAAATTAAGGTTAATACATAGAAATTATAGAGCTGCATGAGTGCACTTAAATGGCGTTTGATTTACTAACGTGAAAAATGAATGAGTGTGTTTTGTTACCGGTTATCTGAGTACTCATACTCTTAGTAACCAAAACCAAGCGAATTGAATGGAATGCCTCGTATATTTAAACTAGGGTTCGACTCTCGTTCGTTCCTTTGTATTCGAAAAACGAAATTGTGTTACTGAACAACACTGAGTTCATGAGTTATGAATCATATGAGTTATTCAATTAACTCAATTTTTTTTAAAATGTTTCTTTTGTTCTATGAATAACTCACTTATTCGAATTCATTCGTTTCGGTTGAATGCTTGCACAACTGATAAAATTTCCACTCATACCAAAATAACTCAGTATTTGTTATATGACCAACACGAGTTTTTGAGTGTCACTCATTACTACTTTGAGTGCCGGTTATTTTGAGTGGAAACATGCAGATCTCTAATAGAAATCTTTTCATTGCAGTTCTGATGGTTCCCAAAATAGATTAGACACAAGGATGATTTTTTTCTTTTATGTTTCTCTGTAAACGAGCATTTGGCATTACAATTTCTAAAATTACCCTCGTAGCAATGTAAATTCAGTATATTCAAAAAAAAAAAAAAAAATTAAATAGACCAGGAAATTATCAATGACATGTAATTTTACGTACTCATATGCCAATCAAACTCATTTATTGATGGAAATGACAAGTCAGTAAATGGAAATGAAATTGAAAAATTGCAATTTGTATTGATATTCCTTAAGAAATGAGTAACCCAGTTAGATAATTAAGTTAAAGGCAAATATGTAGTTTTTTGATCAAACACAACACACTCAATAGACACTCTGGTTTAAGCAACGTTTACACCATTGGTAGATCTACCAATATTACTAGATATTTAGTCTGAATATCGATTTACCAATCGAAAAAAAAGTCAAAAGACAAGAAGAAAGTTGAACAGCAGTGGTCAGACGCGGACACATTAAAACTAATCAAAGCAATTGAAAAACAAACTATTCTTTGGAATATTTCTGCGGCAGAATACAAATTTTCAAAAGACATCAAGAAGTTGCTGATTTTCTGGAAGTCAGCATCGAAAACTGCAATAGGAAATGGATTAATCTGCGCATTTCGTTCAATACAAATATAGCCAAGATGAGCAAGAAGAAATCAGGACAAGGTGCTAATAAAAATAAACTAGCATTAGTCCATTGATATCGAAGAAAGTAGTTCGTCATCCATGAACCAATGTCCCCAATATCTACATCAACTGTTGGTGTCCGAAAACGAACAGCGTTGAATCGCTGTATCACACCGTCATCAGAATACAGTCATTGAACTAAATTGAAGGAAATGCCAGTGAACGCATTTCAATCATTGGAATCGAATTTCTACAAAGGACAAATATTCGGCTTTTGGTGAATACCATTGAACGTAATTAAAAGAAATGTCAGTGAACGCATTTCAATCATTGGAATCGAATTCCTACAAAGGACAAATATTCGGCTTTTGGGGAATATCATCGAACTAAATTGAAGGAAATGTCAGTTAAACCACTTCAATCATTGGAATCGAATTTCTACAAAGGACAAATATTCGGCTTTTGGTGAATATCATCGAACTAAATTGAAGGAAATGTCAGTTAAAGCACAGTAAAGCATTGGAATCGAATTCCTACAAAGGACAAATTTTCAGCTTTTGGTGAATATACTGCAACTGAATTGCACAGTCTCCAACCACAACAAGCTGAAATGGGTCGCTCAAAGCTCATAGTTGCATTCAACAATATCATTGACGAAGTCCAATCCAATCAATTCAAACCATAGAGAATATAAAAATAAATACAATACAACAACAACAACAGATTTAGTATAATACCTTCAAAAATGTATCAATGAAGACTTCATAAATAGCATCGATTGAAGAGAATGAAAAGTATTAACAGTTGCAAGAAGGCGCAGTGTGATTGCATGCCGTTCTCCAGGACAAATTCTTTTACGAAACACAATGTCTTGCTTTTGAATGATGGGCGTTACGAAATCTAACAAATAATCAAATTGCTCAACATTTATTCCCAAAAATATTTCGATATAAGTTCGGCTCTTCATCTTTCAACTCAAAATTTAACAATTTAGCATAGAATCCTTATTTTTAAGGACGCAATAGCCATTTCTTGGTCTACTCTACATCATCTTCGTCACTACTACTGTCCAACACAAACATTTGCCAAAGTGACGACATCCATGATTATAATTTCTTTTCTGTTTTTCCTCAATAAATCTCACAAAGTACTATAGGTTTCTACATATTTGCTCGCACAACTTGAAAACAAAAATTCAATATGTCTACCAATATGTATTCATAAGTATCATACTAAGCGGCAAATAATGTGAACGGCAATTTTTCGAACCAACCAACGTTGGTAGATACATTTTTTGGAGGGTATTTGTCAGTAAATGAAATTGGAAGATAGCTAATAGTTAAAAGGGCAAATTTTGTGTTGAAAGTTCTAATAATGTTTGCCTATCGTTTACAGAGAATTTGCTGAGTTTTAAAGTTCTACAAACTTTGGTAGATCTACCAATGGTGTAAACTTAGCTTCAGTCTTTCTCATAAACCTTTGACTGAGACACTTTAGGTCCTTTTAGTTATATTCCTGCATATGTATGTATTCGAGTTTTGTACGAATGCATTTGAAACGGCAATCAAGTCATTTGGTTCACTATGAGTAAAGTAAATTTCAAATATTTGGTCGACCAAATAAAATGAATAGAGTTTCGTACGGACATTTGGAAATACCAAGTTCCAAACTCAGAGAAGCAAATTTTTGAAATGTAAATACCAATCAAATGCAAATGAATCAAGTTTTTGGAAATACCAAGCTCCAAGCACAAAGAAATAAATGTTTCAAATATAAATGCCAACCAAATGGAAATGAACCGAGTTTCAAAAATCAAATGAGCAAATGGAAAACTTCCAAGCACTTGGAAGTTGTTGTTGAGCTCAACGTTGACTTTTCGGCTCGAGCAAGAAGTTACACGAAGTAGGCCGAAAATAACAATGTCAACTGTCTTTTTCGCATGCTCTGCTTTGTGTGCTTGTTTTCCTCATTCACTCATGCTGATTTCTTCAGTTAATTATTTGCGAAGCACAACATTTATAAATAATTTCGTTTACTTCCAATTACTGCTTGCAAATGCATTTGTGCAAGACTATAGTTTTTTTTTTTGTTCATTTATTGGAAAAAAAAAAGGAAAAAACTATTCTTTCTCTTTTTTTTGTTAATCTAATGTTGTCTGTTAAAGGATGGGGGTGTACCAGGACCTTGCGGGACTGCCGATTAAGCAAAGCTTCATAAGGCTGGTACTGTACTCATTAGCCGACATCTATGTTTCGGCGGGATTTCTCTATGCTGCGAAGCTTCTTCATGACCTCAGCTGCAAACTTCGAAACAGTATTCCACTTGTATTGGTTCTCCAGCATGTGACTTACTAGGTTCGCAGCCGATGGCTGATCACCTACGGCGTCACTCAGCTCTTGCCGCTCCCTATCAAATCTTCTGCATCTGCTTAATACATGTTCAGGGTCTTCCTTGCACTGATTGCCGCAATGTGTGCAATGTTGCAAGACTATAGTATGTGTGTGTGTGTGTGTATGTATGTTTCTTACTTTTAATACGAGTAATGTGTGTGTGTGTGTGTGTGTGGGTGTTTAGTTGAAATATTCAGTTTATAAAATATGTTCCCGGAATTTATTAATTATCGTATTAATTGCTTTGATGCCTTTTTCAAAATGAAATGAATTCTATCGAATAAAATGTTTGTATGTACACGAGTGTGTGTATGTGTGTGTGTGTGTGTGTGTGTGTGTGTGTGTGTGTGTTGTTCATTCAATTTGTGGAGAAATCTTTGGCAAAACTAACCTCCTCATTTAACCACCATACTCGGAAAACCTTTTACTAAAAATTCAAATTCAAATTCAAAATTAAAATTGAAATCGATATTCAATTTCGAAGAATTTGTACAAAAGAAAAACAAAAACAAAAATAAATAGAAAAATACATTCAAGAATTTTATCGTTTGTCGGTTGTCTGTTAGGCTTCTTCTTCTTCTATGCCAAAGGAATTGATGATAAATGCATTTCCCATTTCCCATTTCAGATTTCCCATCATACTCGTACTATGATAGTAAAATGTTCTGTACAGAAACTGATTTCTATTTTCAACAAATTAAGTTTATTAAAATGTAAATTGATTGGAAACGTTCAAAGGTTTCCACAACAATTTCTTGGTATTTACTCGTCATCTTTACTTTATTATAATTTTAAAGAAAATTTTTGCAATTTTAAAGTAAAAACATACATAAGAATATTTAAAGAATATCATCATATCATAGAAATAGTATAATAAAAATAAAATTGAAATTGAAATTGTAATTGAAATTTGTTTTTAGTGAAAATTACAAAATGAAAACCTAAAAGTTTTCTTTTACTACAAAATATTTTCCCATCAAATATTTGACTTTAGTTTACTTTACTTTACTTTACTTTACTTTACTTTACTTTTAGTTTATTTTCTTTAATGAATTTTGTAGAATTTCTAATAAAGATAAGAATGAACAACTAACCAAAAGAAACTTATGTGGCTTCTTTTAGAGTTTTTATAAACATTTATTTTGTTTGTATATCTATGATTATTGTATTGTTCTTAAAAGAAATTCTTTGTAATTTTTATTCAGACCCTTTATTTGTGTCTGTCTCCCTTCATCTTAAAAATAAATCGCTTTGTATAAATCCAAAGATTATTAGATATCAAAAAGGATGTTAAGTTTGAAGGCAATTTGGTGGGCTCATTTTATTTAATCCGAAACATATTTTAAATAGATAAAAGTCGCATATAAAGTTGAACAGTTTATGGCATCATAGATAGATACTAAATTGTTTGACTGACTCCCTTATATACTTATGCTCGTAATACATGGTAGATAGATAGATATATAGATAGATAGATAGATAGATATATTTGTAGTAGTAGTTTTTCTGTTGCCCTCAAAAGTATGCAATAATAAAATATTCAAAATTGCTTTCTGCTTTATATTTTGAGTTATAAAAATAAAATAAAAAAAATATATAATAAAATATTAAAATATTTTTCGAAACCTTTTTCTTTACTCATATCTATTCGATTGAAAATACATAGTATTAGTATTATATTAGTATGTGTATTTGTATGTGTATATACTCGTATGTCATGTATTTATAAGAAGATGAAAATGTTAAGAAGTCAAAAAAGTAAGCAACAGGTACAAAAAGGGATAAAACGAAAATATAGGAATCACATTCTCCCTTCTGATCATGACACAATGACACCATGCACGAATAACATCAATTTAAGGTTCAAATAAATTTTGAAAAAGGAGTAAAGACAAAAGTAAACAACTATAGGTGGATAGATAAATATACTATATATATAGTGGAGTGGAGTGGAGCGAGAATTATAATAGATAAACTTATGCAATATACTACTTGATATAAACATACATACATACTTATGTATCTAGTTGCCAAGGGGCAAGTGATGGGGAGGGAGAGAGAGAGCGAGTGAGTCCTTTAGTGGGTTGATTGGGTTATTGGTGATGTGATGTGGTGTCTTGGTTGTTTAGTTGCTTTGGTTGCTTGCTTGGTTGGTTGGTTGGTTGGTAGGTTGATTGGTTGAAATAGAAGGAAATCAAATATTTTTGAACATTTATCGGCTTAAAGAAAATGACAGCGCGAGATGTTGACGTTGAATAAGATAAAGTTGGCAATCACTGGTTATTGTTTTTGTATTTGTTCTTGTTGGTGTTGCTGTTGATGTTGCTGTTGCTGTTGCTGTTGATGTTGATGTTGGTATTTGGTGTTGCTTTTGCTGGTGTTGCCTAAAGCGTGTGCGACCAGAATATCAAAAAACATGCTAAGAAGATATTCATTCATATGTACAGTAACTAAATACATACAAAAACAAATATGGAAAAATCTAAGTGTATGTGTATCTTATATCTAATACAACATATATACAGACAATGTTTGTGTATGTGTGTGTGTATGTGTGTGTGTGTGTATGTGTTTGTGTGTATTTGTGTGAGCTTTGTTTTTTTGTACTTAAATAAAGATTTTCATGGTGGCGGCGATATTATTCGCTTTGAAAATGGCGGATTCACGCAACGTTGACTTTACGAAAAACAGCTTTTAACGAGAGAATTGTTTTTGCTTTTGCTATTGTTTTTGTTTTTGTTTTTGTTTTCATCGTTATTGCTATAAGTATATAGAAATAAGTACATATGTACAAATATTTACATGTCCTCAAAACACACATACACACACACACACACACGCACACACATGCAAATAAACAAATGCAAATGTTAATATACAAATATATGTATTATATATCTATGTATGTATGTTTGTTTGTATGTATGTATGGATGTCGCTTTATTCTTTGTGAGTAAGCAAATAAACACAGACAAAATATTTAAGTGTATTTACTTTGTGGTATATGTACATATGTACATAAGTATATACATACATATGTATGTATGTGTATATACTATATCATATATGTATGTATATATGTATGTATGTATGTGTGTATATCTAATAGATATCCTTAGTAGCATAGATTTGTATATTTTTTCTGAATTTTTCTTTGATTCACTTGAATAAGAAACGCTCAAAGTAAAACTTTTGTATTTTCTTACTACTTCAAATGAATAATCAATACGCACACACACACACACACATACACATAGATACTCATACATACTCATATATGTAGTAGTAGTAGTAGTAGTACTATGTGCCGTCAACAGATATTTCTTAAAATTGAAGTTAAGTTAACTTGACTTGACTTGTCTTGACTTGAATTGAGTTGAGATGAGTTCAGTTGAGATGAATTCAGTTAAGTTGCTTTGCTTTGCGTTGCTTTATGTTGCTTTACATTAAGTTTATTTGCCTTGAGATGATTTAAGTTTAGTTCATCTTTCGCATAAAATGTATACTTTGAAAGCAAATGAGATGCGCGTAAATGTCATGGGCCTAAGTGAAAAGTTAACCAGAGTTAAGCCAACGATAACCAAATTAAATGAAAGCGCAAAGTGCCACACACCCAAACGAAGCAGTCATTAGCTTCATATGCATGAATATATGCTTGTGTGTGTGTGTATGTGTGTGTGTGTGTGTAAGTGTATATAAAAAAAAAAAAAAATTATTGCGAAAGAATCATTTTGTTAGCAGATTTTGTCAAAACCACCCATCAAACCCAAAAACTCAAGCCCAAGTTCACAACAGTTTTAAAATCTTATCTTTAATGTAAATTTTACACACACACACACACACACACACATAGAGAGAGAGATACGTACACATGTCTCTCATCACTGATATGTATAAATATATTGGTAGTATCTGTGTTTGTTTGTTTGTCTGTTTGTTTGTGGGCGTGCGTGTTAAAGTACAAAAACCGATTTATCTCAATTTACATACTAAATGAGACTGTTTCGTGCAATCTGTGACGGATCGCAACAAACGCAACGCAATGAGGCCAAACACAACGACTAAAGACTAAAGACAACAACAACAACAAATAACTACAATAATAATAACAACAACTACAACTACATCAACAACATCAACAACATCAGCAACAACAACAATAATAAAAAGAAGAAACAGTGCCGATGAAGAAAATGATGATGATGATGATGTCGATGAGATGATGATGATGATGATGATGATGATGATGATGATGAGAAGAACATTTTCGTTTCGTTGTCATCAGTCATATTTAATGAAGGCTTTCGATTAAAGCAATGCAAATGTGTAAAATCTAAAAGGAGGCCTTCATCTCCCCTTCTACTTTATCTTCTTTCTCATCATCATTCTCATCAACATCCTGTGAAGTTTGTTTCTTCGTTATTGCGATGAGGGTCGTGGATTATGAGTCGAAGGTCACCTAAGGGTGGTATTAGTGATGGCATTTATTAAAGGTGATGATGCAAAGACCATTATACAATACAATATATTTTACTATATATACGAGTACCTAGTAATACATGCATATTTATTACTTATATATAAATAGTATCTCTTTCCTTTCGTTTCCTTTACATTTCTTATATTTATTTATTTATATGTAAAAATGTATCTAAATATTAATGTATGTACGAGTTTGTATATACGACAATGTATATGTAAATGTTTCCTTAAGATGACAGCATAACAAATTTTGAAATTTGTTATACATTTTGGCCAACAACGTAAGTAAGTAACGCGATTTGTGAACGCTTGCCTCGCGTACAAACATACACAAATCAACAAACAACAAACGTACAAATGTTGCCTTCTTTGTCTTGTCTTTTTTGAATTATTCTATACCAGAGCCCAAACCCAACTCAACTCAACTCAACCCAACCCAACCCAACCCAACACAACCCAATCCAATCCAACCACATTTTGGCAAGCAAAATTATGACTGGCAACGCGTTTAGATTTTAAAGTCCAACAAGGCAGGAACTGCGTGGCACACGTTTTTCATATACATATGTCATCGTCATCGTCATTGCCATCGTCAAAATTCTACTAATAATATTACTACGATGATGCTTCCCACGAACGTCAAGTCATGTCAAATAAGCAAATGATTCCCAAAAGTATTGGCATGCGCTTTTTAATAAATAATAAAAAAGGCAACGACAACAGCGACAAAAATGACAACAAGAATAATAACAACAACAACAACCATACAACAACAACAACAACAATATATAGATAAATAAGAAAAAATAAAAGCGCGACACGTTCAAACACATACGCACCCACTCAGTCACTCAGTCAGTCAGTCATTCAGTCAGTCAGTCACTTACTCAGACACTCAATCACTAACCCACTCACTCACTCACTCACTAACCCACTCACTCACTAACCCACTCACTCACTCACTCACTCACTCACTCACTCACTCACTCACTCACTCACTCACTCACTCACTCACTCACTCAAATTGAAAAAAAAAACCATTAATAAAATAACATTTAAAATAAGAAATTTATATACAAAAAAAAAAATAATAAGAAATTTATGAAAAATGATTTTGTGCAAATACCTTAAGCCAGCGTTTCTCAAATTGTAGTCACCCCTGAGTTTTCAATATTTTACAAATATTTACTTAAGATATTTTTTGTCATTTTCATTCTATTCTTAAAGCTCCTTAAAATATTCATCTTTACATATTCGTACAATAAATTCGTAGACTTTATCTGTCTGTTTGTGTGCACATCACGTAAAATCCACTCATTTGATTCAAAATCGAATTACTAAAAAATAAGAATGTATTTATATTGTGTCTAACATTTAGCGTTTATTTCATCAAAATCAACATGCATGCAGAATCAATCGAAATTTATGAATCAAAATAACATTTAAAATAAGAAATTTATATTAAAAAAAAAAAAAAAAAAAATTAAAATAAATTATGAAAAATGAATTTATCAAAATACCTTACAATAAACTGTAGTCACCACTGAGTTTACAGAATTTTTTGAAATACTAGCGGAACCCACGGTTGACATTCCTTAAAAAAACATTTGTTATTGTTAAATGTTAATAACTTTTCTGTAAATATTCTACTATCATGTGATAAATGGTTTTGATCTATTGTTTCCGAAATATAAAATCGCAATCCATTCAATGATCGAACTCTATTGGCCTCAACATACAATTGTCCGTGACTAAATACAGGTTGTCTCAATAAAATTTAAAACGTTTGATCTTGGGATTTATTTATAGTCATCGGAAAAGTTGGAATGCCTGGAAATTGAGTTCTTTGAAATTTTGAATTTTGAAATAAGTTAAATGAATACGGGAAATTAAGATTCGAATATTATGTACCTCGCATTCTATTGAGTGGCGTACAGTTTCACACAAAATTGATCTCTCGTCACGCTGTGTGTGTCCGTTATTATACTATCGATCCGAACAGCAAAACTCTCACTTAATTTTTGTGTTTGTTGAGAAAGGAAAGTGCGTGGGTCGTTTACCTTAGAATAACAACAATAATATGGCTTCACACAACCTACGAGCATTGAGGTATTGAATAGAATAGAAGAGAAAGGCACACAAACCTCTCCATTCTTTCATTCTACTGAGCTGAGAGTTGTTATTGTTGTTATAACGCAATTATTTTTAACCCATTTTCATACCTAAGCCTCTGGGACCGATTTTGATAAAATTTGATTGTGCACATCTAGCGAAGAAGACCTTTCAATTGGTAAATTTTTATAACAAATCGGTTCAGTGTCTTCAACAGGAAACGGAACACAAAAAAATGTCTTTACGAATAGAATGAAAATACAAAAAAAAGTAAATCTATATTGTGACACCTTAAGAGATTCATCGGCACATACTATAATAAAATCATAGATTTTGTCCATCTGTCTGGTTGTTTGTTTGTGCGCGTATCACATAAAATCCACTCATTTAATTTAAAATCGAATTACTAATAAATAAGAAGGTTTATTGTGACTAATATATATCATTTATTTCATCATAATCGATCAAGAGAATCAATCGAAATTGATGGATCAAATTTTGCTTTGGTCGAATTTTGGTTTCAATAAACACAGTATATATTTTATTTGTTAAGAAAATGGAACTCTTAGATCAATGTGGGACATAAATGGCCAGAAACATTGCTTTTGAAATTCCATTTGTATGCTTTCATTTTATTTAGTTTTATAAAGCAGCGTTGGATGAGGTGCCACACGAAAGCAATACACTGCAATTCCTATGAAAATTTTATGATTTATTGCAGCAATCTATGGCAATTGTACAATAATATGAAAACGATAATTCGGACACTCGCTAATCGGGACAATGCACTAATCTGGACAGCCAACTGCATTCCTTTCTAGACTCTGTAATCGGGACAATGCACTAATCTGGACAGCCAACTGCATTCCTTTCTAGACTCTGCAATTCGTAGATTGAGTTTTTTGTTTACCTCGACACTTGTTTGTTTTCATCATTTTTGTCTGCTATTTTTAAAACCGGGGATTTCCCTTTAGTTAAAAAAAAACAAAACACAAATTTTTAACAATTGATTTAAAATATAATTGATAAATAAAAGACGTTCACTTCGTCAATTGACAATAGAATAAGCTGTAAGAAAATCTAGAATTTACAATTTAAAATTGAAAAGAAAAAAGATTGCTAACTTAAGATAATTGAAGACTGACAACATTAATTGAGTTCATAACTAATTCCGTTGCAGTTTTGGAAAATCTAATCTGCTGATTACCAAATGATGGAAGATCGCTCATAGTATAATTGGGTTATACGGTAAGTAAAAGACAACAGAATTCATCAATTTTTCTGTAATTGGTTAAAGAAAAAACCAAAGATTATATGCTGAAATTTATGGATCAAGTGCTGATCGGTTGGCTTAACATATATTGTTTAATATATGGGATAAATTTCCTTAAAATATATGATGAAAAACTTTTAAAAAGATCATGTAGCCATACAACTAACCCCATTATTGAAGAGATCCGCGTTCAAATTTTAGAAATAGGCTGCATATTTTCTCAAATTTATAATGCGAATGAAAGTGTGATATTTTGGAAGAATCTGGATAGAGTATCTCTTCTGATTTGCTCCAATGTCACCCAGGGCGCTTAAAATCGTATAGAATATGCTAATTTAAAAAATTATTTAATGACTATTTAAAATATTTAAAAATTAGTTTAAAAAATCATTTATGTCTAACAAAGCATTTCAACAACTTGTCATTTACAATCATTAAACACATCGATGAGGGAAAATCATATACATTCTGTTTGTAACCCCAACCTAGGAATCTATTCGAAATTTATCTTTTATTTCGTCCAACTCAATAAATATTTTAAAGGAATTTTAGAAAAAGCTTCTGTTAATATGCATTGTCTTTTCAGCATCAAACGCTTGAATGTTATTGAGAAAATGTTTTAATAATTTTTTTTTAAACGGATAATAAATTCAAATGAAATAGTTGAACTAATTGTTGAAAATTCAACCGAGAATGAGATACATACTTTTTATTATGAAATCTTTAATCATTCACTTACTCACTTACTCATCGATTTCCTCAATCTTTTTCTGTCATTTCCTTTTATCATTTCCTTTCTTCTATTTTTATGAATGTCAAGATAAATTGGCTCTTAGAAATGCTTCTATTTCTGCTTCTCCCTCTCCCTCTCCCTCTCTCTCTCTCTCTGTTTCTGCTTTTGCTTTTGTAAAATATTTTAGGTTATTTTCCCACCACTTCTTATCTCATTAAATAACTTGTAACTTGTTTAGTTTGAGGAGTAGCCAATTGAAAATTCCAAAAGGGATAATATGTATTAGCTGATTGTAATCAGTTAAAGTGAATCTTTTTATATATGAATTCAATTCAACATGAAAAAATATAAGTATAAACTTTAAATTTTAATTATTTTTTTTTTTTTTTTTTTTTTATACGAAAAATCTCTTGAAAGATGCATTTAATGCGATAGGATTATGTTTGCATTACTGAGATTAGGATGAATTTTTGTTTGTTTAAATATAATTATAGCTTTTGTAGTGAATAAGGAGTCCTCATGGAACATAACGTGCAATGGAGGATTCTCTAAGTATTTGTCAAATCAAAACTAAGATAAACTTCCCGTTCAACAGATAATTCTCTATTTCTTCACAAGGAATTATTTTATCAACTAAATGACATTCTCATTTCCCTTCTTTCTTCTGTTTCAATATTTTCTGTTTGCATCTATAATGAATCTGCAGCATAATTGATTCAATTGTTAATTGATTTTGAGATGTGCATCATTTATTATGTTTAAGAACTCTTGAATTTAATTTTTTATAATTGGATATTGCAAGTGAACAATTTTCTAAACAGTTTTCATATGACTTAAACATTGTTTTGCCACAACTATCAATTTTGTCGTTGAGGTATTTCATGTTCTCTATATCAATTTTTGTTGAGTGATGCCATTTATTAAAATTAGAAATAAGCTAAATTTGTGCGAAAAATATGAAAAAAAGAATTAAATTTGACAAAAAACAAATAAAAAACTGTTGTTTTATTTTGAGAAATTTGTTTATTTCTCTTTTAAATTAGATCAATTATTTGATTTATTTTATCAATCTCATCCTACGAATTGGTATATGTTGGTGTTTTTTAGTGCCCACCAAGTTTAAATATTTCTTTAAGGTAAAACGATAATTTACTTAATTCACAAGTGTGTGATTTACGAAACGTAAAATGCTAAAGACTCTTAAATTAGTGGTGGCATTGCCCACAGCCTTGTCGACTTTGTGATCTTATCAAAAAAAAAAAAACAGATTCAGAAGAAAAATTATAAATAGTCACAATTACTGGGGAAAATCTCCTTAAAAAAACAACACAATTTATGTTTTGTAATATTCTTTATTTATAAATTAACTATATGTGCTGTGGCCAATGCTGGACAGAGACTATTAAATATGTAGATTTGACAACTCAATCACGAAAGTTCGGAGCTTTACATATGAGTATATGCATAATTTAATTAAAAAATTTCCATATTTACTTAAAAAAAAAAATAGATATAGCAGGAAAATAAGCTGAAATGACAACACTGTCAGCAATATCGATGGCCTCATGCCCATAATCATAGTCATGATCGTGTGATTCTTTTAAATGGTGAATCATGATTTTAAGCTTAATTCCAAATTTGAAGAAACTTTCTTGCTGCTATCAACAATAATTGATACAAATTTTGCACTACAATTTATTATATAAAATATCCAAAGGATTCGTACATATTTCATAACCATCATCTAGTGCATTTAAGCGATCTGTAGTGATAGTAAGTGCACTTAAGCGAACAACTTCTTATATAAAATGACTGATGATGATGAAAAATCTTTTCATTATTGAATCAATTTTGTATCGTAGGCATATAAAACTTACATAAAAAATTATCTTAATGTTAGTGAAAAATGTATTCAAATCGATTGCTTGGTTTAGAAGAAGTAAGTAAAACAATAGACGTGAATAGTAATTCTATTAAATATTATTTAATGATAATGATAGCATTTTAGGAATAATAATAGTAAAATTTTATTCATTCTGTTAGTTATGATTCACTTCACTTTCACTTTAATAGATACTTCTTAACTTTTGAAAATATTCCTCATAAAGTATGCAACACCATCTCCATTGAAATAATATTTTAGAAAAAAGATTAAACCCATCATTATCATCAACACATCTTCATCATTAAATTAAGGTTTTTTTTTTTTTTTTTTACTAAGAACTAAGTGAGATTGTGATTCATTTATTTAAGTTTCTATATATACTAAGTATATAACATAGAGAAGAATACAAATATTTAAAAGGATTCCTTCGAGGTTTCCCTTGTGTATTTATGTATATGAAAAAATAAAGATGATGATGATGATGGTGATGATTGGGTTGCTTGGAAAATCATTTAACAAAGAAGAAGAACATTAAACATCTTTCCGTTTTCTTTTTTATTATTGTTATAAAAATGGAATATTCTACGAAAAAAAAAAAAGAAAACAGAAAAGGTAAGTAGTAAAAAAAAGAAAATATGATAATTTGATTTCATTGAAGATTTGAAACTTTCCTCGAAAGCAAGAAAATTTGCATTTTAACAACTTGAAGAGTTCGAGTAACTTACATTTAAAGCTTAGATTATTTGTTTAGTTGGTTCAATAGTTGATTGTTTAGTTGGTTGGTTATTGGATAGCGACAGTTTATTTAAAGGCTATGGATCTATTTTTTTTTAACACTTGTTGCTGAAATGAATAGCTAAACTTCCAGCTAAAACTCTTTTTTTACGGAGATACTTTTACTATTTTCAAGATGCTTAGAGTTTTTATATGGATTCTATATGTGCTCAATTTATAGGCATAATTAGATAGATTGATTGATTCGTCTAGTCATGTGTGGTCATTTCACCACTTCCTTTTTCTCTTCCTCTTACTAGAGGGAAGTTTCTTTATTTTTACCAAACAAACACACAGAGAATTTTAATATATCATCATTTTATCAATTTATGATGGATATAGCAGCAGCAGCAGCAGCATAAAAAATATGAATAAAAAATACATATGTTTATGTTATGGTCGTCGTAATTTCGTAAAGTATTTCTAAAGATGCCTTTGCGCATCATTTCCGGTTTAAAATTGAACATAAAATAAAGTGTAAAAGAAAGTGAGTACAACATCAGCATCATTAACAAAAAAATATATATATAATATAAGAAAAATAAAATAAAAGAAAAGAAAATATAATAAAAATGAGACCACATTTCAATTGATGTTGGTTTTCTGTTATGCAAGGCAAATATTATGTATACGTCGAGTGAATATTCAAACCAAAATATATTTTTGTATTTCGTTTTAGTGCAAATTAAGCAGAAGAACCGAAAAGAAAATGTTTTAGAAAAAAATGAAAAATAAAATGAAAAGTAAACGAAAAGAAAAAGGTGGCAAAAATGAAATGAAACGAAATAAAATATTAAATGTTCGTCGTTGTCGTCATCGTCATCGTCTTTACCTTCTTCTTCTTCTTCTTCTTATTTTATTTAGTGAAACAAACAGATGCACGCGACCTCAGCTGAGCCAGCTGCTAAACCCTAAAAGCACGCACTTCCATATATCCATCAATCTATCCATTTATCCACCCATCCATTCATCCATCTATCCAAATATAACTGAGCAGCAGCAGCAGAAGCATCATCAACCAAACAAATACTCCAACGTACAGGACACACAGGAGGCCGCAAACACTCGCCCGTAGACACTTTGACGCCTACACGCATACAATACAAATACAAATACAAAGACATACACATAGATACATACAAAGATGATACACACAGATACTCGTATTATACATTATAGGTACATGGTAGTTGGTAGTTGGTAGTTGTACATACATACAATACTTATATGCAAGGCACGTCGTCGTCACGTCACGTTGAAATTGAAATTGAAATGCACGAGTTAAAACAAAAAAAAAAAAAACAAAAAAAATACAACAAAACACGCAAAAACAAAAACGAAAACAAAAAAAAAAAAAAATAAAGAAAATGAAGGCAAGAAAAAGGAAAATGAGCAGAAAATGAAATGAAAAGCACAGACTAAGCAAAAACAATTGGGATTGGGATTGAGATTGAGATTGGAATAGGAATAGGAATAGGAATTGACATCGCTTCTACTAAAGACACAAAACTCATACTAGTGGTGCTGGTGATGCTACTGTTGCTGGTTCTGATTTTGATGCTGATGCTGATGTTGATGGTGATGCTGGTCGTGCTGCCTACAAATGTTTCTTGTTTGCTTTCTGTATCTGCTACTTTCTGTTGGCTTTTATTGTTGCTGCTACTATTCCTTCCTCCTGACTTCTCCCTGTTTAATGTTGCCATACGCAACTGAATTGTATCGTACTCCACCGTATCCATCCATCCATCCCTGATCACAGCCATCTGATGGCAATGGCATGCGAGTAAAGTCGTGCTCAAGCATTCAAGATTCACATTCATGCTCAGGGCCCAGTACGCGCAAACTTTCCACTCCACTTGGAATCACTACACTTCAGTTCACTGCACAACCGTGTTCAATGAGACATTTCACACCATTTGCTTGCTTTGCTTATGTCTATGTGCCAATGTATGTATGCCAGTGCGTATGTGTATACACAATTTCATAAGACCTTGCAACAGCACACAACTTAAACTCATGCTCTAATGGGAATTGTCATCTTATGCATAACAGCCTCTAGAGTATATTGTCCTTGCTATATTTGATCTTCTTCAATGCTATACGAGTACGTACATATTCGTATGTATAAGTATATTGTTTTGTATTTGGTTTTGGTTTTGGTACTACTTCCGTGCTTATCCATACTTTTTATTATCAAAACCTTCACTCATTCATTCACTCACTCACTCACTCACTCACTCACTCACTCACTCACTCACTCACTCACTCACTCACTCACTTACCGATTTACTCAATCTCTTTCTGTTTTTTTTTCTTAATTTTCCCCTTTTTTTTCCTTTCTTCTATTTTTATGAATTTCAAGTTAAACATTAAGTCTCCTAATTGATTCTTAGAAATGCTTCAGCTTCTGCTTTTGCTTTTGCTCCTGTTTCTTACTTCTTCTGCTTTTGTAAAATAATTTTCAGGTTATTTTCCCACCACTTCTTATCTCATTGAATAACTTGTAACTTGTTTAGTTTGAGGAGTTGCCAATTGAAAATCCCAAAGGGATAATATGTATTAGCTGATTGTAATCAGTTAAAGTGAATCTTTTTATATACATTTCAATTCAACATGGGAAAATATAAGAATATATTGTTATTAAACGAAGTTTTTGTTTGTTGTTTTTAATAAGAAAATGAAAATTTTAATTAAATTATCTTAAACTGAAGACTATTAAAAGATGCATTCAATGCAATGGGATTATGTTTGCTTAACTATGAATGTACGCTATATTTTTTAAACCATTGCATTTATTAGTTTAAAGAATCAACGTATTATATTGATATGGAATGCTTCTGAACTCTGTCAATACTTAGATAGATGCCATGTTTCTTGCAATCACCATACAAACAAAAAAAAAAAAAAAAAATTGAAAGAGCAATTAATTGTTTGAAATTGTAGTCATGACAATCGGATATTTTATTGACATATCTCACGACTCTTTTCTTTTTATATTAGCCTTTGATATTCCTTATTTCTCTTTCACCATTACACTTAAGAAGAATCCAATTCAATTCAAGTCAAAGTATCCAATTCAAATGATGATGTTAATTATTTATTATTTATTTATAACATTGAAAATAATACAAAAAATATTAAAAATGTAACAATTACATTTAAAAGTAGGCAAAACAATATTAAATAAAATGAATTTAAACTAAAATAAATTAATTACAAAAAAAAAAAGAGAGAAAAACAAAAATATTAAAAAAAAAAAAAAAAAAATAAGAATAAGAATAATATGAAATATTGTACTAGGTTCTGACCCAATGGGAAAAATTTATTTGCAAATAGTAGCGAGCTATGCCCCTACTCACTGCCATGTGTGGTCAGAGACATATAAACAAAGATGGCAAATTGGAAATAAGATTCCAGTTTAGGGCAAACAGAAGGAATTGTTTCTGTACAGACTCAATTCAATCTTGATTCTTTAAATATTGCGGTGACCAAATACAAGAGAAATAGTCGAGGAGTGTATTCTGTCAAAAAAGTACCGGGAATTGTCGATTTAAATCTGGCGGGGTAATCTAGGCATGTAAATTTTTTTTGGTACCTAGGTTGGTACAACTGTCCTTAATTACTATGCTAAGTTTGAGCGGGATCTGTCAACCAGTTTGTTTACAGCAGCTGGTTAAGTAAGTCGATGTCAATAGTGCGTGCCGATTTTTTACTATGGGTGATTTCGTTGAACAAAGAATTTGTTTAAAGTTTTGTGTCGCGAATGAATTTTCGTGTGCCGATGCATTGAGAATGTTACAAAAGGCCTTTGGCAATAATGCTCTATCGAAAACTCGGGCATATGAGTGGTACAAAGCCTTCAAAGACGGTCGTGAAGTGGTCGAAGACTTGCCTCGTTCCGGACGCCCATCGACGGCTTCTACCGACGATAACGTCGATAAAATTAAGGAAATGGTGCTTGCGAGTCATACCAGCTTGAGAGAGATAGCACATGAGCTCAACATATCCCACGAGTCAGCACATACGATTTTAATTGATATTTTGGGCATGAGAAAGGTGGCCGCGCGACTGGTGCCAAAAGAGCTGAATTTTCTTCAAAAACGCTATCGTAAACAGGTCGCTTCGGACATGCTGGATCACTGTAATTCCAACCCCACATTCATGGAACGCATCATTACGGGTGACAAGACGTGGGTGTATGAATACGACATGCAAACAAGCCAGCAAGCAACGGAATGATTTGGAAAAATGAGCCGAAACCGAGAAAACCACGCTAAAGCCGCTCGAAAGTCAAGGTGATGCTAATTGTTTTCTTCGATATCCGTGGCGTAGTGCACTACGAATTCGTTCCAGAGGGTCAGACGGTAAACAAGGAGTATTACCTAGGCGTTATGAGACGTTTGCGTGAGCGTATCCGTAAGAAGCGGCCAGAATTGTGGGCGAACAACTCGTGGATTTTGCACGACTATAACGCGCCGTCTCACCGAGCTACGATTGTGAAGGATTTTCTCGCCAAAAACTCAACTAACATCATTGAACAACCACCGTTTTCGCCTGATTTGGCCCGCTGTGACTTTTTCCTTTTTCCAAATCTAAAATTGCCGCTTCGTGGCACCCGTTTTGAGTCCATTGAAGCCATAAAACAAAATTCGGCACGGGAACTGAAGGCCATCCCGGAAAGCGCCTATAAAAAATGTTTCGATGATTGGAAATGCCGTTGGCATAGATGTACTGGAGCAAATGGTGCCTATTTTGTAGGCGACCCAATAAATTTGGATGATTAAAGGTAAAAATGTTGTTTTATTTATAAATTCCCGGTACTTTTTTGACAGAATATGCACAAGAAATATATAAAAAAAATCTTTGTGGTATAAACGTCATTAAATTCAATTGACCAACGTTCAATTTAACCAAAAATACCATTCACCTTATTTAGAATAAAAAAGATATGCTGGTTGAAACACAGTTTGGAATCAAACAGGACATCAAAGTCATTACATGTAGAGGCTCGCTCGAGTTGGACGTTATCAATCATATAAGTATCTGATACCAATGATATGTCATGATATATATATATATATGAGATATTTAGATAAAAAAAATTTGATAAACACCAAAAATGTAAAGAATTAAGATCCTCTTGGAGTCACAATTTTTCATTATCAGCATACATGAGCACGCGATATTGTTAGATGGAGAGAGGCAGAGGTACAACATATTTTCATTGGAATTTTGTCTATTCATTGACAGAAATATGCAATAATAATTACAAGTTCTTATCTACTAAGCTATTGATGTTTATTCTTATATTTTATTTGCTTTTATGAAAGAAAAACCTGATAGTTAATTAAAAACCATGATGATACCTAAAAGTATGCAAGACTTTTATATGTTATTTCTGTAACACATCAAATGAACGCAGATATTAATAGAAAATAGAAAATACAAAGTCCATCAGTCCTTTGGATTGCAAAATAGAATAGGATTCAATATAGTTTTTGCATGTAACAAACTAATTTTGTAGCATTAAAAATAAAAAAATAAAAACATTTTTAAATATTAATCACCAATATAAATAGTTAATTCTTTGCAAACTTCATTTGGCTTCATTTATTTAATTTATGTTTTAATTTTTTTGTAGTTTTCTTTCATTATGTGACTTTAAAGGAATCTATTTTGAATATTTTATTTGATTTTATAACAGAAAATATGAAAGTTGATTAAAAAGATTTGCTTTAAATTACAAAAACTAAAAACATGGTGAAGCTTTCATCCAATATGTTTCCCCAAGTTTTTCTAGATGCTTCACTAAGCACTCAATTATACAAGTTTTTTTTTTTAACATGGTCAAACATTTTATGAGAATAAAGAAAACACACAAATACGAGTACTAAGTATGTCTTAATTGGATGAGTACTGAACACAATGATCTGTTATACAATAGCATATTGTTTTTGAGAATTGAAATGTAAAATATTAAAACAATAGCAAATGAACCAACAATAATGAATACCATCATGAAAGTATATACGATAATATAGAATTTACTAACCGCAAAAGAACATTAGATCAACAACATCAACATCAACATCAACATCATCTTTTGAAAAAGCCCTTGGTAAGAAGAGTAGCTACGAAACAATAGCTGGTGCATTAATGATTAGCACATGAAACCATAAATTTCGGTTTATTTACAAACCACAGAGAAACATCAAACATCAAATACATGAAAAGTCTTTGATAACAAAAGATAGACTACTACAATAGCAGTTAGTTTGTAAGTAACCAAGAATTTCAAATGCAAAATTCTCAAAACAATAGCAAATATTAAGAACATCAAATCAAAATTCTGAAATATGCACAGGAAATCTTTTTGGTATCTTAATATTTTATTTTATTTTTTTTAATTTTTACTAGAATCAGTAAGAAATTGTGTGTTGCCTTGAATTGAACTGAAAATTCAGCTTTCTTTTCGAATTTCGTTTGTTTAATGTGTAAAATGCTCTCACGGATATAAACTTCAATTGGAAGTAAGAAATACTCAGCAATGTTCAATGATACCATAAAATCATTCATCAGCTTCTACTGTTTGAAAAATTATCGATTATAACAAAAGCCATATCAATATATAATCAGCGAACTAATCCTCTCTGGAGTAGAGTAATATTTATCCATGCCAACCGCAACCAAACCCACATGCAATACGTAAACTTAATATCGAAATTATTGCAAGGACCCCCGATAATTGGATATAACAGATACTTATTACTGAACGTGAGATAAATTTAGAAAAAAATATTATTATTTTTATTTTTTTTTTTTTATAAAAAATATAAAATAAAACAATTCTTTATTTAATGTCCATTAAATGGTAAAATTAAACAAATGTTTTAAAAAATCATAAAGATTAGTTCAGCACTAATTGATTTAAATGTTGTCAAGTCTTTGTTCAAAGATTTGGAAAGTTTTGGCAACTTACCAATTGGAGAAAATGATTCAATAATTTGATTCTGTCCAAAAGCCAAATTTTTTCCTACTTAATTGTAGGCATATTGATGGGTTCTTTCCTGCAAGCGACTTTTATTTTATTCTATCCTAGTCAATTATAAAAAAAAAGAGAAAAAAACACAACTTATCATCATCACTCTACAATTTGGGATACCTTAAAACAATTTGTACATAATCGTATCAGTATTCTAAAATGGAAAAATCGGTGCTATTCAATTGTTGACCAAAAAAGTATCAGTACTTTTATGTATTGAATGAGTATTTTTTTTAAATCTGGTTGCTAAGTTTGTCAAGTGAAATTAAAAAGCAAAAAAGTTATTTGATACACAAACAAATGTTCTTGCTCTGAAAATTTTTCGATATATTTTGGGGACAATCTGTTCCGTGCGTGAGTCATTGTGTAGTTCGCATAAATATTTTGTTTTTTGAGTACCAAAAGTACTCATTTGACATCAGACACTTCTCATTCAATACCAAGTAAGTATTTCAATTAAATACCGTGTAAATGTCGAATTAATTACTTGAATTACTTGAATCGAAACATTCCAAACTACTGTAAGAGATTCATTGAAAATAATGTACATAAGTCAATTTAATTGTAGGCTTATTAAGATTTTTAAATACTTCTGTTTCTTGTGTTGAACATAGTTTTGAAATAGAAATAGAAGTAGATGGTAATGTTAATTACTTCACTATTTCATAGATTACTTTATATTTAAAGAAAGTATGAAACAATAAATTTGTTTTTTAGTGTAAAATATTCAAAAAGAATTTTAGAGCACCAAAACTAACCAACTAAATATAAAAAAAAAATTGAAAAAGAAATCCTTGAATATAAATTTTATCTAAAATCAATCTCTGGCAATCCTTGAACGACTTCGAGTCACTTAGTACAGGAAAAGGAAAAATTATTGGTTTTGATTCTTTAATGGTTTTGTGACATTAGAATAATAAAAAAAAAAAAAAAAAAAAACACTTGACTACCAAATACTAAGTTTAAAGTGAAGTTTAGCAATTGATAAAGACTCTTGTCAGCTAAAAATTATACAATGTTTTTCAATGTTTCAATGAAATGATTCAAGCACAAAGAAATTTTCCAAACATTTACTATCTTTTTTTATTGACTCTTATAAGTTGAATTTATTTGTTTGTTTTTTAAAGTGGATTTTTCTTTTTTTTTTGTTTTTCGAATTATTGTTGAAAAAATCAATGAAATGATATGTAGAGTAGCAAAGAATTATGTTGCCTACTTTTGAGGGAACATAAAATTCTGTTCTCTTTCCATTTATTTATTTTTTTCTTAGATCTTCAATAAAAATGTTATGTACTAAAATTCTTAAAAAATTCCAAATTCTTTCTTTTAAAGGAGACCCATGAGGTAACATAATATGTTCATAAATAATCTAATATTCTGATTTTAATTCATTTCTTATTTATTTTTTTTTCCTTTAATATATCATTTGTCGTTTTTTGTCAAAGAAAAAGGGTCTCAGAGTTGGGTTTTTTTTTTATGAGTGAAATTGCAATTATGTATGTACATCTAATGCGCTGCTATTCAATTAGACTATAAGAAATTTCTTATAAGGTAATTTGCAATTTTTTTCCATAGGAATGATTCATTAAAATATCATTTATTGTATTGTCGTCGGAAGAAGAAGCTTTGAATGAATGTCATTTTCATAAACCCCTTTAACATGTGTGCTACTTTAATGGCTTCATTTTCATTTTCATTTTGGTATTTTTCTCTTTTCATCATTTTTTTTTTAAGTGTAATTAATCTTAAGGAAAAACCAGAACAGAACAGAACAGCAACCAATCCAAGATAAACAGAAATTCCTTTAGGTCCTTCGACATAATAAGAAGCTTATTGTGTTATAAAAGGAGAAAACACAAACAAAAAAAAAATATATAAATTAATATAAAAAAAGAGAAATAATAAATGTAATACTTTGGCAGAATAGTGGAGAAAGGATGGGTAGAAGGAGACCATGATAAATGATTGCTCATTATAAGAACGTCATATGCATACAAGTATACGATATAATTGGGCAAAGAGTTATGAGGCAAATAAAAAAAAAAAAAAAAAAAAAAAGTCGAAAACAGAATCTTAGATCTTAGATTCTTAAGCGATTGAGTGAGTGGGTGAGTGAGCATGACTTGCTTCAATTAATATATGTATGTATATAGTATTGTAGTATATGCAAGAATAAATACAATCATAATCAAAATAATATACACAAAGACATTTTTCGAAAATAATTGAGTTTTTAATTGGGAAAACAATTCTTGTTGTCACATTTGCTTGAGCTAAGAAAAAGCAAATTAAAGGAGAATTGAAAAAGATTACAATTTGTGTCATAGAATTACAAAAATGTTTATCAGTTCTCAAAGGACTTACATACATAAAATATTAACAATAAAATTCTTTATGAATTTTATTTCATATTTTATATTTTTGTATTTTTGTTTTACTTACTTTACTTTTGTCAATTACATCAATTATTTCCTGATTGGTATTAATTCCATCAATTTGTGAGCAAATTCAATAGTCAAATTTGACAAAATTTTCTTGATTTCATCAATTGAGTTTTCTTTATTAATAGTTTTATGTTGTTTTATGTAAACCCAAAGATTTTCAATGACATTCAAATCGAGACTCTGTAGAGGCCACAAAAGTACAACTTGATTTACATTATCTTTTAAATTATTTTCTTGGTAAGCATCCTTTATGGCATGGATCTTTGTTAATATGAAAAAATACATTCATTGCTTACAAAAAAAATCTATTTGTCAATGTAGAAGCATGGTTATATATTGTACGATACCATAGAATGACATGCATTTCATAAAACTTTAATGATCTAATTCCGTATCCACCATTGACTATTCGTTGCACTACTTTATTCTTCTTGTTCTGTTGGAGTTACACAAAGTTTCTTCCAAATGACCACGAGAATTGAAATGCTGACTCGTCACATTGTAACAAAATATCTACAGATTTCTAGATAACTTACGAGTATTTCAAAACAAATGCGTGGCATTTTGATGGACTTTGTACACGACGTAAGTTAATTTCTTTTAATCTATGTTACATTGTTGCTTCACTAACATTTAATGACAATTAATCTCTCTGATGATGCTGATGCATTCATTTAAACAGGTCTTTTTGTTGCATTTTCTATGACAAGTCCAATTCATCAGTGATATTTTATTTGGGTTGAAGAAAGATTTCTTTTCAAATTTTTCTAAATTTCTGCACGTTTTTCTCTTTGTTAACTAAATTATACACTGTTCTTTCAATAAAATATTATATTATCTTTACATCTAAATTCATTGACAAAATAACATTTTTAAATGTAATTACAATCTCAGCTAGAGATACAATGGCTAATTAATTAGCTTGTCTAAAAAATTAAATTTATTCTCAATTTTATCAAGTTACGGGAGCAACTAACAACTGTACATACAGTTACATATGACTTGCATATTGTTAATGGTTTCATAGAACAGAATGTAAGCCATTGGAAAACATAAAAATCACTTTATTTTTCCTTTTTTTTTTTTTTTTTTTTTAATTTTATCAATAATTAGATATTCATTAAAATATTATTGTCTGACATAAGCAAATAAGAGAAATTAAATATATTAAAGGCCAATAATTTTCTAAGTGGGTAAAGGAAATCATTATTCAATTGAGACTAGAAATCGGGGAAATAATTTTAAGAAATTTGAAAGGTTTTGTTGGATGCATCCAATTTTAACAATATTTAATGCTACTATTAGTTATACAATATAACCGCAAGACAACCTTATTAGATGGCAGATAGATTGTGAGATATAGTAAGACCAATCCCTTGACGTAATCAAAAATGATTGAAAATTATCTGAATTTGATGGCTAGTGCTGTGACAATTCACCGTCGCTGTCTTATAGAAAATAATAAAACCCACAAAAGTTTCCATTTTGATAAATGTACATATAACAAAATGAATACAAAATTAAAGCTTACAAGATATCATAGAGATGAATTGACCTGCCGAATAGTGACACAACATATTGTGAGTGGAAAATTGTTTTGTTTTATGGAAACAGTATTCATCTACTAAATACATAACATAACTCCAAATACACTACCAAGATGATTTAACATGAAGGACTAAACATTATTGTAGGAACTTTCTTTTCATATACTGACTTTGGAAAATTTCTTTTTAAATAAACGTTTCAATAGGACAATAAACCAAAACACTAAAGTAACTAAAGTAAACTAAGTAGCTAAGGAGTGGTTTGCATTTGAAAAGATTAACGTGACACTATGAATAGCTCAGTCCCCGGACTTTAATTCAATTGTGGGGAAACATTAAATGAACGAGGGAGGTGATTAAAGAGGCATGAACTCAAATTCCTGCGAAGCTTTGTAAAGACCTTATTGACACCATGCCACATGTCAATGCAAATCCATAATAACCTCTAATGGATTTACTATGAAATATTAGAGTCATAGATACATGTAAAAATACTTTTAGTGTAATACTGAGTTTTGTTGGTTTTTTTTTTTTCTTCTAATTGGTTCAACATGATTTGGTAAGGAAAAAGCGAAAAAAAAACATACATTGAAATTTAAAATTCCTAACCAACTTGATTAGCTTGAGAATCACGGATTGTCACTAAGACTGTGAGATATATGATTTTTCTTATTAAATATTTTTTTCATCAATCTTTGAAATATCTTTACCATTTCATGGAGTAGAAAAGAAAAAGTATAGATTAATAATCATTTTTAGAAGTTTGGCACGATGACTAACTCCACCATCACCCCAGATTACTGAGCCATATAGCATAATTGGAAAGTAGATCGACCTACTATTGTTATGAACACCATATAATTTATATATTTTATATATTTTTCCTTTCTTATCATCACTATATTCTTTAGAGTTTACAGTTTGAATAACAACAAAGAACACAGTTTGAGTATCAAAAAAATTAAACTGATATTTTGGTTAATTTTTGTAGTATACTATTAGGGGTTGTTTGAATGTCCCCCTGATCATGGGAACGGTGGGCATCAAAACTATCCCATGTTCAATTGCTGAATCAACCATAAACATTCAAAAAATTTCAATGTAATCAAATGAACGGTATGGGAGCACATAACATACAAACAAACAAAACACTAATTTATATTATTTCTATAAAAACAAATAAAAGTTTTTAACAAATGAAATTGTAAATATTCATGGTGTTTGTTTTTTTTTTTTTATAGAAGTATAGAACATATAGTTGACAAGACTTTTCAAGGAAGACCCAAATGAGTTAATTCGTCATCATGCTCAACAAATGGAACTGTGTTCATTCACTTCATGGATGATTTTACGGAAAGATTTGGGTTTGCGTGCTTACAAAATTCAACTCGTGCAAGAATTGCATTTCGCGAATGGGCTCAAAACGAATTTTCTGTTGATGCCGAATTTTACAAGAATATTTTGTTCAGCAATGAAGCTCATTTTTGGTTGAATTGATGTGTCAATAAACAAAACTGCCGCATTTGGAGTGAATCGTGATGCCATTGTTGCACTGTTTGGTGTGTGTAAAATCATGGGTCTGCACTTCTTCAAAAACGATGCCGGCCAGAACGTTTCATCTAATGGTGACTGCTACAATGACTTTTTTGAACCACAATGAATGCCACTAATTTGAAGGAGCTGTGGTTTCAATAAAATGGTGCAACATGTCTCACAGCGCATGCCACAATTGTTTTATTAAAACATATGTTCGATGAACGAATAATTTAGCGTAATGGACCCGTGATTTGGTCTCCAAGTTCATAAGATTTAACACAGCTAGACTATACTTTGTGGGGCTATTAGAAGTCTCTGGGATACGCTGATAAACCACATACCATTGACGCCTTCATAGATGCCAAAAGTGATCGAAATTTGAACTTCCTCTGAGCCAGCTGAGGCGGCTATATACTAGAAATCATATTCAAATAAAATAGCTAAGAACTATTTATTGAATAAAGCCAAATTCTTGGCAACTAACACCATTAATCTGTGTTTTATTGCAATTTAAAGTTTCATTTCTCTAAACTTATCATTTGATTTAACAGTTAGAACAAAAGACCCAACTGTACTACTATTTCTTGTTATGAAGACAACTGTATGGACAAATTCAAAACTTAGGCACTTTAGCTTTGTGTAAATTATTTTGACTATTACTGTATGTATTATGTGTTTGTCTGTGTGTGTGTATTTATGTATATAGTAAGTAGTATAAGATTCTTAGTATTGTTATAAGCATATTACCTTTTCCAATTGAATATTAATATTGTTTGTTGGTTTTCATCAGTTGTTGATGATGATGATGATGTTTATAATGTTGTAAATGACTTTGTTATTTATTTTTAATCCATAGAAAAAGATAGAAATAAATTATTAATATATTATAAGGATAATAATAATATTTCATTTAAAAAAAAAAAAAAAAAAAATCATTTTTAGATTCTCAGATATTCATTCAATTTTCATCGATTTCACATTTATGAACACAAATGGCAAAAAAAAAAAATACAAAAATAAAATAAAATTCCTTTTTGTATCTTAAACGACAAATGCGCATCACTTCACAAATTTGAAGTTGTTGATGATGTTTTTGATATTTGTTGTAATTTTAATTGTTTCATTTCGTTTTATTTTTCATTCTATAGAGAAAACTTATACTTCAAGAAAAAAAACACACACTCGAAAGCAGTTTATTGTCTTTCACAGATCATTTTATGGTTTTTTATTAATTTTTTTTTTTTTATATATATTTTTTAAGGCTTTCATTTGATGCTGGTAAGACGCTGAGATTGCTTTTGAATTGTTTGCCTACTGCTTCAATTTCATTGCAACACAACATAAACACACACACACACACACACACACACACACACACACACACACACACTAAGTAATATGCAATTCATAATATACTACATACGAGTATGTGTGCGTGCATGTGTGTTTCAATTTTTTGTCAAATATTTTTTTATTGAAAACAAAAAGACAGTGAAGAACTTTAGCAATCGTTATATTTTTTGTTATTACACGCGCACTTGCTTCACGTTTCTTACTCGTTTTTGCATTCTCATTCACTATGCGACATGCACACAGATACACATAGATGACGACACGTGCACAGCTTGAGTCTGCACTTTACGGTTGCCTTTGTGCATTTACGAGAATCCAATTAAAATTCCACTTTCAGGCAATCGATTGACACAGTAATGAAGAGCGAGATGCATGCATACTCGTACATACGAGTGCATATCCACATGCACTCACTCGCATATACATATGTACATGCGAATATGTAGGCGACAAAGATGGACGACAACAAAAATGACGCCTACAACGATGACGACTAACAACTACATTGACAACTACAAATGAATGAACATAACACAGACACCACACACACTCACACACACACACACACACACACATACAAAACAAACAAAAAAAAAAAACAAAAAAAAAAGAGGTGCACACAAACTCACTTTGTTGACACACATGCATACAAGCATACATAGGCATAAATAGTTAGTGACAGCGATAGTGTTGATGACGATGGCGATGGCGATGACGATGGCTATGGCGTAGTAACTAACCATAAGCGTAACAGTTACAGTAACATTATCGGGTGAGAGACATGGGGAGACAACGAATTATATTGATGGCACAGTAAAACGAATTGATGTGCTTTGTTAGGTTTTTGTTTTTGTCTATTGTATTCTATTCTGTTCTGTTCTATTTTTCCATTTCTATAGCAATTTATGCTGGTCGCTTTCGATTTCGTTTCAATTGTGTTTTGTTCATGCATTTCTTGCTTATCCGTTTTACATTTTACATTCACTTACCGTTGATTATTGTTGTTGATGATATTAGTATACACCGTTTTTTTTTTTTTTGTGATTTTCTTTTTGGGTTTTTGTTTTCGTTATCAACACGATTTATAGACGCACACGTGCCAACTTACTTTGGCATCTGCACATGAGTTTCGGATTTCCTTTTTTGATTTTCTATTTGTTTTCTTTCCTTCTTTCTTATATTCTTCTTAATTATTGTACTTTTATGTTTAGCTTGTTTTATTTGTTTGTGTTTTTATGTTTTTGTGCTTTTTATTTATTTTTTTTTTTGATTTTAACTTTTTCATTTAGAGGAAACAAAAATGTAATTTCCTTAAACCGATTGCGATACCGATTCCGATAAGTCTTTTGCTTTTAGACACTTGAACTCCGGCTAAAGGCTCCATGCTTGCTGCCTGTCTAAAGTTAAACATCAGTTAAACCAGCAGGAGCGGAGCAACATCATCATCAGTAGCAGCAGCAGTCGCACCAATACAATTATAAGTATGTAACAAGCAGAACCGAACCAAATATACAAAAACGGTACAGAACAGTACGTACAGTATACGATAGTACAGAATATAGCTGAACTGAATTGAACTGAACAGAATAGAACGGTTTAGTACGTTACGTTATGGTGCGATACGATACGATACGGTACAATCAAGTCAACTAAGTAAAAAAGTAGCAACGTATGCGAAACGACCTGTCCGAGATGCCGACAAGTGACGATGATGCCATTTAGTATGTTCGTTCGTTCATTCGCTCGTTTATTCACTTGCTCCCGTGCTCGCTCGTTCTGTGTGCGCGCGTGGCAACAGTTAAAACAAGACTATTCGCATCGCATTGTGGACTTCTAACATTTCAGTTTTCTACTCAGCAGCAGCAGCAACAGAAGCAGAAGCAGTCGGCAGTATAGGCAGTCAGTCGTCCAGCCGTCCAATCAGCCAGCCAGTCGTCAAGTTAGTCGGGAGGATACAAACAAACAATGATGATGAAGCGAAGGCGACGAAAGATGGAAGACAGCAGCATTGTAGCATAGCGGCGACGGATGACAACAATATACAATACTCTCAGCAGCTTCGGTGTTCGGGATTTGTATGTTCACTCGTTTGTTGGTTCGGTTTATACGTTTCATTCGATTCTATGACTTCGTTCTACTCCAGCATTAATGGGGAGGATGCTGTATGCACTAACTAACTGGTTGGCTGACTGGCTCTGAGTGAGTGTATAAAAAGTGTTTGTGAGAGTGCATCTCATATTCAACAAGAGAGAAGAGAATGAAAGTGAGAGAGCTTAAATGAGAGATTTGTTCAAAAGTCCTCTTACTCTCTCAGTCAAACAACAAAACAACAAAAACCAAATAAGCACACACACACGCACACATACATCAGTAGAATTTTATTGTAATATTTTTGTTTTTTATGTTTTGTTTGTTTAATGATTCAAAATAATTTGTTAAAAATGTCATTAAAATTTATTGCTTCATTTTTTTGTTATTGAAAGTTACTTTTCATATTCTCTCTCTTTTTCTCTTTCTTCCTTCCTTTTATATTGTATATCATCATCATCATCATACATTTAAATAATGGTTTTTTGTTCTTTTTGTATGTTCCATCATCAATTTTGTTATGCTTGCGAGGCTTCTTCTTCTGTACAACCATCATACGTAGCTTGTAGTATTGTAGGCTGTCAAAAGCACCAACTTTAGCATCACCATCGCCATCTCCGCCATTACTTATGAAAGACATGATACGATGAGGAAGAAAAGACACAGAGAGTAGAAAAATAGAATTGAGAGTGAGAGCGTCTCAGTGAATAATAAAAGAAAAGATGAAGGAATTTCCATTGCAAACATTAAACTTGTGCTCTCAACAAAAATCACTACTCGCAGCAATGCTTCCGTTGTCATCTTTTTTTTATTATTTTTTTTTTCTTCTAACAACTGCTTTTATCATTGTTGTTGTTGTTACTGCTGTTTTGCTTCGCTCTTACTTTGCATAATTTCTTAGTAAAGTGTCGGTCGGTCAAATGTTTCTTTACTTTCAAATTCGCATTCGTGTTCATGTTCATGCGCCGAAGTGCTACTGTACTACTGTACTATGCTCTATGCAGAGCATTAACATTATACATATATACTTATATAAAAAAAAAATAAAAAAAAATTAAATGAAAATAAAAACAAAAAGAGAGAATATAAAAAAAGGAAACACCATAACCCATCTCCCATCTATATATACATACATACATACATACATATATACCTCCATCTATACATTCAAATCCAAATCTACAATCCCCCACCCAAGCCAAAAACAAAAACTCAACACCAGCAAAAAACAACAGCAACAACAACAACACATACAAAGTATAAAAATTTTACAATTTTTACATTGCGTAAGTGGCAAATAGCGCCTAAAAGCAGCAACAAAAAATAATAATAATAATAGAAATAAGTAGAAGAAGAAAAAGAATGCTCAACATACACACACACACACACACACATACACACACACACACACACACATACATAGGCCGTACACTAACAAATTGAGCTACACCACAAACTTAAATACTCTTCACCATACATTAATATTAATGTTTATTTGATTTTTTTTTTTTTTCAATAATCTCTATCATCATTCAATTCAAATCCAAACCAAAATCAAAGTTTATATCTAAGTTATATACAATATTATATTGTACATACATATGTGCATATTTCGGAACTCATTAATTTGCATAAAACTTGTATTTCATATAACAAAAAAAAAAAAACTTAATAATATTTTTCACAGTCAATCTCACGAAGAAACCAAATCACACAAACAAATTTTCATCAATTCATTTTGTAAAAGGATTTGCTAGGGGTAGCTCTGAGCAATGTCTTTTGAAACCCAGAGAGGGGGGCATTAGATTTTCTACAAAGGAAACAAAAGGGAATAAAGAAAAGATGATTTTAAATCTGAGTCTAAATGCAATCATATCTCAAGTCGAGCAGTGAGAATATAAAGAACGAGGCGGTAGTCGATTGGTGCAAAGAGCGAGCGCTTGTTTTGACAGCACAGCAACGTCCAATGACATTCAACTTGTGTGTTTACTGAATACAGTAAAGTAAGAAAAATAGAACAATTTCAGAACATAAGGCGGAATTTCAGTTCATATGTACACGTAAGTATTGATAAATTTGTATATATTCAGTCATGTTGCCTTGCATTGCGATCTCGATCTCATGGACATTAATTTTCCAAGTGAATTCAATTTCAATGGAAATCTATGGTAAGCTACTACATAGGAAAGCAGCGGAGCTTTAACGGAAGAAACATACAAGATACTTAACGGACTGAGACTATGTAATACTACAAAACACAAATGGCTCAGATACGTCTGAGTGATCGATCAGGTCTACGTACCAGAATCACCTAACATCAGTCGGTCAAGGACCACTCACCCTTTCTGTGAGGCTTTAGTTGTACATGCTACAGTCCTCTTGTAGTTAAAAAGATAGAAACAACAATTTGCTCAGATGCAGAATCAGAAATCTCCATTCCCTTGATTTTCTCTGTTTAGGCGAAAAACTGCCTAATTGTCATTGTGATAATCTAAAGATATTTTCCTAGATTGTTTATTATACAAATTTAGGGTAATTTTCATATTTTATTTTGAAAATTAAGAAATGGCCACATTCTCGTATTTACAGAAAAACTACTCTATAACGAACTCCTCAATAGCGAAAACTTCCCTACAACAAAGTCATTCTGAAGACACAGCGTTTTTTCATATATTTTAACTTCTCTGTCTATAACTTCCCTATAACGAATTACCTCTCTATAACGAAGTGACTGTATTTGCATAAATTACATGCATACCTCCAAACAAAAAGATATTTTTCCTATTTTTCCATTGTCTTGTATGATCAAATATTATTCATACATATTCGTTCTAAAGGGAAATTTACTACATCATTTTCTTTCACAAATTAATGATTAATTCATCATCTCATGGATCAACATATTCACACACATTATATTGTATCAAGGATTGTTATCTTGTAGCGATGAGGAAGCCCAGTAAGTGCAGTAATCATGAGAGCAATGCGCGGCAGTAATTTAGCTACTGGTAGAGCCTCTCAAGCCAATAAGATTGAAGATGAGAATCAAAGCTAGAAATAATCATACTCGTACATATATTTTTGCCTACGGCAGGAAGTAGCAGACTAGTATTATTTGACTTGGAACAAGCTGCTCTCATTACGGCAGATCCGAAGTGCCAGAAAGTGCATTGCTCAATCAAAAGTTAGCAGCCTTACCATCAGACTAAGAAATGTGGGATAATCCCCCCCATCATCATGAAGCAACTTGATAACTCTAACAAAAAAGAAAGCACTCGTTAAAAAGATAAAATTAACTCGAAAACCGTGTCAAGGAAGACCATCTTTAACATGCTGTTAGCTTAACCGAATTGAATATTGAAATGAAATCCAATACCAACTTGAATATTCTGAATATTCTTCAAGCACAAAATCAAAATGACTTTAATACTTTTGTTTTGGTTCTAAACTACACCAAAAGTATAAGAGTATAGACGAGTATACATACATAAGTACACAATAGTCTATCAAATCAAAGATTAATTTCAATAACATAAGGAACTAATTTGTTTAAACTGATTAAATCAAAAATCTAAGATTTTACTTACATTAAAATAAGATAAGATTAAGGAATACAAACATTGTTTATAAATATTACTAATATATTGTATATTATATCTATGGGAGTTCTTAAGAGACTTCTTTCGTTACAAATATTTCACTAAAATGATAATACACACACACACACACACACACAAACACACACACATTCGCAAAAGTGAAATGAATAAAAAGTGTGAAAAAGGAAAAAAAAAAAATGAAATGAAAATGAAAATGAAAAATAAAACCAACAACGTAAAGAAATTTAAAACTGTGCGTAGGATAATAAATACACAAATAAACAAACACACACACACACACACACACACACATACATATATATACACAAACATAAAAATACATGCATAACCATATAGAATTTACTTAAAGATACTTAAATATAGAAAAACATTCAGCTGGACATTTATACAATAACTTAACACTTAGATGGAATACTTAAGTGGGTACAGAAGAAACAGAGCGTCGCTCAGTCAGTTAGTCAGTCATTTAGTCAGTCAGTGAGTCAGTCAATCATTCATTCATTCAGTTAGATATTTTAAGAAAATGATAGTAGCATAACATACAAATATATGAATATACAATATACAATAATATTATGTGTGTTTGAGTGTAATAAAAACTTAGTAGTATTTCCTTTTTATAAGCAGCTTAAATCATCATTGCCCTCTCAAAATTCTTTCCATTTCCCTATTAATAACTTAATTTATACTCGTCCACCAACCACCACCACATCCATTCATTTTCGCCCTCAACACATTCACAACAATCACTTGACAAACACTCAACTGAACTTTTTTGTTGCTTCATTGTTTACATACACATAAACATATAGTTACTATTATGCCACATTCATCATTATCATTATCATAATCATTATCATTATCACCACCATTCACACCATAGTACTTTTATTTTCTACTACATAGTAGTATAATATCATTATTATTTAACCATTGTGTGCTTAAGTAATCGAAAAGCTTTGCAACACTTTAGTGTTTGTTCTTCTCGTTACGTTACCTTGTGGTTTCTTTACTATTTTTTTTTTTTTTTTATTTATTTGAGTTTCCATCATTTTCATTGGCATTTATTTCTTTCCATCACAGCAATCATCAGAGCATTGTGGTCAAATGCAATAATATTATTACAGACAACAATACTTAATATCATAGTATGAACCAGCATATTCTTGATAATTTTACCATACTTATTTACAAACATGTAACTAATAATGTAATAAATATACATATTTCTTTAGTTTTAGGTATTCTATATTTCATTTCTAATACATTTACAAGTATCACAAACTGAAGATGCATGATCTACTCACATTTAATACATTCAATAAATTTATCGACCTTCAAGATTCAAATTCTTGGACTTCAAGAAGTCTGCTGTTGAGTCAGTCATCATTGCCGGAAGTCAGAGAAACTATTTTGACTTTAAGGGCATCTTTCCTTCAATTCTTTGGTTCTCAAAGTGGTCTATACAAAGGTTCGACTACCATCTGCAAGGGAGTGTTCATATGAGCGAAAGAATAATTGGGGTCCATGACATGTCTATGATAGTCGATATTATTTTATTTATTTATCATAATTAAATCAAATATGTAATACAAATTTTAACGAGGGGCCTACGACTCGCGATTTAATAATAATTTATTAAAGATTTAATGTTCAGTAATTAAATTGTAAGGTTTGATTTTTTGCAGAAACTATATATGTTGGAAATATTTAATGATGAGGGTCTATTTTTAAAAGATGGAATGGGGGAAGGGAACCAAAAAGGGAGACCCTTAAGCCAAGCTCCATATGTTGGCAAGAGTCCAGTAGATGATTTGCGGTGAGAGGGCATGGTGGACGAACTGAAGTTTTGAGGAGATGTTGGTGCGTGATTCGCAGACGAATGAAAACTACGCATGCCCGTCTGGATGAGTTGGTAGGAAGACCGATTTTGTCGCAAGTTGGGTTGATGGAAGAGTACCGCTGGAGGAACTGTCCCCATTCCGTCAACTTCTTCATATGCAGATGACGAGTTACCAGGTTTTTTAAATCTTTGGCGCTAATTGGAGTGAAGAAGTATGATAGGGCAGAGCTGACTTGCCAGGCTGCCGCATCGGCGCATTCATTTCCGCGAATTCTTTGGTGGCTGGGAACCCAAAGAATGGTGAATTTTTTGTGGTGTTTCGTGCATAATTTCTGAATTTCCCGAATTATGTGGATCTTATATAAGCAGATTGTGACATTATTTTGGCATTCCATGAATGGAATAATCTACATAAATACGTAGACAGATGATTTGTTACTTAGTTTTTACCTGAAAATATAACAAAAAGACCGACGATGGTTGCAATATTGTAAACGAATTTATTTTCACAATTTTATAATATTCACCGAAGATTTATAAGTCATTTCAAAAATGTAACCGTGGTATTAGTAATACATTTCATTACGTGGGCTGATCAATAGGTCTTTAGATAATCCGACAAATCGCGCTCCTAGCATCGATAACTACTTCTTTTTTTTTTTTTTTTTTTTAAGTTTAGTCCATCACTAATCACCTGTTGAAGTTTTAGTAATATCGACCACGTGGTTCTATTTTTTATTGTCAATTGAAGCAACAAACTTTTGTGTATTGGAAAAAATGGGAAAAAGTGAGTTTCGTGCGATGATTACAGACTTTTATTTAAATGGCTTAACACCGAAAAAAAAAGTCAAAGCTGAGTTGGATGAAGTTCATGGCAAATCTGCACCTGCATTTCCAACTATTTACAATTGAATAAATGAGTTTAAGTTTAAATGCATAAAAGATGAAAATCGTTCGAGACATCCAGTTGAATATCCACGATATCATTTTGAGTGATCGACGAATGAAAGTGCACGAAATAGTTGAGGCCACAGGCGATATGCCTATGGTACAAGGGCTTCAATTTTGCATGAAAAATTTGTTATGAAAAAAGTCTTGGTAAGATGGGTGCTGCGTTTGCTCTCAATAGAGTACTGTTGCGTAGCAATTCTGCCGAGTTTCCGTGCCGATAAATAACTGTAGTTGAAACATGGAAACATTAATACACTCCAGAAACAAAGGATCACTCAAAACAGTGGATTTCTGAAGTCTACCCAAGACCAAAAAATATGCCAAGTGGTTTACTAGACAAAAAAGTGCTCCAATTGAAGGGAATTCATCTTAACAGTTAATAAACCAAAACCAAACAATATTTTTGATAAGAAAATGGTTTGCAATGAGAATTGAAGAATGCTGAATGAAATTTCTCTAATATTGCCACCAGGCCTTAGAAACTTTAGATATTTTTTGTATGTATTTAAGTTGGTCTTCTGTTGGACTCTTCACTTAAATGAAATATATAAAGAAGAGTACTTAGTAAATGCCAGAATATTCAGTAAATGCTGAGTTTGATCCCTTAGTAATTACATGTTTTCATCGAACATTTTCTCTTGGCACTTAGTTAAGAAATTCACTATCAATCAATTTATTGGACTAGGCATGTCATTACTATTTAATCTAATTGCTTACTAATACAAATTTCTATTTCAGATGCGAAGGCCAGCAGTCGGACATAAAGAGTATGCGAGTTGGAGTTCCTCAAGGCAGTATGTTGGGACACATCTCAACTGGGTCTCATGGAGATTTGGCTGAATATGTGGAACATTTGCATCAATGCAGCTACCTTCACCCTGAACCACAGCTAGTCGTTTTCATCAATAGTGGCACCATTCCAAGAAGTGCCATTGTGAATAGACACTGGTCAGGCAACTCACCTGGCAACCTCACATTATTACTAAAGGAAAGCAATAGCCTGCGAAATAAGTTAAGGCTATACTGATCTTGACTTACTGTATACAATATTGGAGCACTGCATCCTACTAAAACTCAGAAATCCTACAGAGGTTTCAGTTGAAGCTGTCGTCTGACGACAGTAGCAAATAAGGAAAATAATACAACAAAAAAAAAAAATACTAAGAAAAATAATTCACATTCAAATTAAATAATAACCACAATACGTAGAATTGCAACGGATCTTAACCAAGTCTAAAAACAATCTATTACGCTTATCTAGGTACATTCTGGACATTCCGGTTATTTAGGTAACGAAATGGCGGAAGGGTCTACGAAATATATTACATTTTTTTATGTTAGAAAGGGAAAACCAAGATACTAGCAGGTTTTCAGTGGAGAAATGAACCAGGCTGTAATGTCGCAAGGCTATTGTGACCTTGCTACCAAACGAATAGTACTTCCGAGCTCCTACACTTTAACAGGAATATAATTCGGATGATAACAGTAGTCTTAACAGGGCACTGCACCATTGGGATAAAAGCTACTGTCGCAACTGTAGAGATGAGAAAGAATTCAAAATTTTCCTTGCTACCCATATTGCCCGCATTTTTTGGCAACATTTCTTCGACAAATATGAACAGCTTGGCAAATTTGCAACTGTCAACTCCCCAAATATTATACAATGGGCATTTACGTAGCCCAAGCTAAACTTACCTTGGCCCCAGCGCCACTATGCGCTCACAAGCAAGTGCTTCCTGATTCTGCAGCTTTCGTTATTCCCCATCAATCAATTCACTGGTCACGGTCTGTCACTGCCAATCTTCTCCTGCTAATATAAGTAAATAATTCACATGAAATAAAAACCACAAGTTTCTTTCTGCACATGTACATATTCAAGAACACACAACATAAATATATTTATAACAAACAATGATATAGGAACATTTTAAAATTTCTTGTATTGTGTAATTTGTATGAGATTAGCAAAACCACATCCACTAAATTGTTAACACGAAACGAATTTAGCATTCATATCCATCAGGTAGAGCATTTACTTTGGGATTATGCAACAAAGATTTATTTCCATCGCCCCAGGGGAATTGCTTGGAACGACGTCGGAGATGTTCGTACTTCACAAATTCTGGCTTCTCATGGTCCTTGTTGTTGATCAATACATTAACCGTGCAAGCGACAATCATTGATCCAGCCACAAATGATAGTTTACGCCATGTTGCTGCGTTGCCAGTGAACTTGCGATCGTTAAAAAATTTAACAGACATCAATCCTTTCTCAATAACGAAACGTTTAAAATTCGACATTTTTTCACTGTCGATTTTTCGATGTTTCTCGTTCTGATCCTTGAATAAAACTAAATTATTGATATAGACATTTTGACAATGATGATTTTGTTGTTACTATGGAAATAAGATTTTAAACCTACTTTGTTTGTTCAGAAAAAGAAAAACCGGGATTAATTAATTATGCCTTAATACATATTTTTGTCAAATAGAACAACCATTCATGGGAGACCTTATAAAGTGTAGACAATGCGAAAGTTAAATTTTAAGTACCAAATTATGTAAACACGTGTTCTACTAGGTTTGGTAAGCATGTCTATGCTGCTTTATGCGGTTCCGATCTGGGTCGTGGCATTTGCAACCAATACCTACCTTGCTAACCTGAAGATTTGTAGAGCTTATCGAACTGTTGCAGATGATGCGGCGTATATACTTACAGACTAGAGGTCTGAACGAATGCATTCACTTGCTTGGTATAAATTAGGTACCCATGTTCGGCAACCAAACGCACAGCCCAGTGGACCAAAACATCCGTCAATGGTATTACTTATGAGAGATACGCGGGTCTTGAGCGGGTAAAACTACCGTTTCTGTATCCGAATTTGATCCACATATGAATCATCTGTCGCTCAGTTTGAGGCAGCAAAAACTATCATTCGCGGTCGGTGATGGATCCTTTAACGAACCGTCATTTGATCCGTTTGCGGCCCGTCAATGTAACCGTTTACGGCCCGTCAATGATACCGTTTACGGCTTGCCAATGTAACCATTTGCAGGCCGCAAGTAACGTCTTTTAATTAAAAATACTATTTACAATATGCATAATTCATATATTTATCCATTGATAATAACTTATGATAAAATGGGAACATCTAATCCTTTCAATAAAAAACAATGAACTACTCCTTGCTCTGTTTGGCGATGACCTTGTACGTTCTCGTCATCCTATCTTGAGTGTATTGGAAACAATTTTGTGTTGTCCTATCGAAATCCGCATCCTCCAAATTAAACTTTTGTTTAAAAGATAATTGACATGAAAAAGAAAAAAAAACATTAAATAAATGCACTACTCACTTCACTTTGTTTCTTTTTCCACTTACTTTGCCTTAATCCATATCCACCAACCATGTAAATTTCAAGACCCTCGGATTACTAGAAGGGGTAGCTCCCATACAAATACAGATGGAAATTCGTCTTCTAAATAGAAAAACCATTTTGTCTTCTATACTATGAAACTGAAATTTGGACACTGTAAGACCCTAATCCATATCCACCAATCATGTAAATTTCAAGACCCTCGGATTACTAGAAGGGGTAGCTCCCATACAAACACAGATGGAAATTCGTCTTCTAAATAGAAAAACCATTTTGTCTTGTATACTATGAAACTGAAATTTGGACACTATAAGACCCTAAAACATATCCACCAACCATGTAAATTTGAAGACCCTCGGATTACTAGAAGGGGTAGCTCCCATACAAACACAGATTGAAATTCACCTTCTTAACAGAAAAACTTTTTTGTTTTTTGTACTATGGAACAGTGGAACAACTTTAATAAATATTTAAAATAATAAATATCTAACTAGAAAAAAACAAATTTTCATAAAATTGCCCATCGTACTTAAGATTTTATTTTAATCAAACGTGCTTTGATATTGAATTTTATATATTTATAGAGGAATATTCTCAAACTCTCTGTCAATTGTGAAATTGAAAAGCTGAAGTAGCAATAGTTTGTTCAAAAATTGTATATTTAATAAGAAAACAAAAGTTCCTCGTACAATTATAAATCTATTTTTATATCGAAATCAGAAACATTTAAATTTGTTTAACGCGCAAAAACCACAGGATTTAGATAGAAACGTGCTATCCACCGCCATTTTACAAGGAAAACAAGCGCTCCATAGATTCGATTTCATCGGCAACCGGTTCTCTAAATTGGTAAGGGTTTTTTTTTTGGATAGAAGATCCACCGCCATTTTATAAGGAAAACAAGCGCTCCATAGATTCGATTTCATCGGCAACCGGTTCTCTAAATTGGTAAGGGTTTTTTTTTTTTTGGATAGAAGATCCACCGCCATTTTATAAGGAAAAGAAGCGCTCCATAGATTCTTTGTTCGAGTCTGAATTGGTAAGCACCTTCTAACTGTCCTATAGTCAATATGGCTAGCGATGCAATTGCTAAATTGAAGGAATTAAAAATTGAACTAAATTTGGAAGCTGAGCAATTAGTTAAATATGGTTTACCGGAAAAAATCGTAAATCTGACTGCTCTATTAAAGACGCCAATGTTCAACAAACGTAAAATTGAAGAAGTGCGCCAAGACATTAATGAAGACTTCACAAACCCCATCAATGGTGCTGGTGATACTCGCAACCCACCACAACTAAAACGTCCACGCCTTTCAGATGACGATCAAGGAAATGTTGATTTGGGTGGCACTACTGAGTTGATTACAACCGATGCCCAGGTGTTAGCAAATAAAGGTATTTGCGAAATGATTGAAGTAGTTCGACCAATAACAGAAAAACTAATCAAAGATGGTAAGTATTTCATTGCTACATTGCACTAACGATGTTGTTTTTATTACTGTTTGTTATTCATTATGAACTTTGTGTGTCGTTGTAGCAAATCGTCTTAAAATGTGGGTGAGACATTTTATACCGACGATGGAAGAGGGAAATAATTTTGGTGTGCAAGTACAAAGAGAAATACTTGAGATTATTGAAGCCGCTGAAGCACAGGCCTCAAAATTTGCTATTAGGCTTACTGAATATTTCGCAAAACGCGGAGAATTGACTGTGAGTGTATTTAAATATCCAATGTTAGAAGACTTCCGGCAAACCGTAAAAACAGTAGATAACCAGGAGCGTCAAGAATTGTGGCTATTTGCAATTGAAATGAGAAACAATTATATTACTATTCATGATGTTATCACTAAGAACCTAGAAAGGTTGAAAAATCCACGTTATTCGGAGGCTACTGGTTTATATTAAATGCCAATAGTTGGAGCCGCTTAGAAACGCAAAAACAAAATATGTACACAAAAAAAAAAAAAATACAAATTTTTAACTGGATAAAAATCATTATTAAACATACAAATTCATGGAGTTGCACATTGAAAGTCAATATTATGTTGGTCATTAATTTCATTCTTTTCTTTACTTTCTTTTATAATGACAACATAATATTGAACAAAGGCAACAAAAGCGCAAAAACAAAAACCAAAACCAAACAAAAATCAAAACAACAAAAAAATCAAATCCAAAAAAAGGCATTTCATCAAATTTGTACCATGAAGTATGTTTAATATTTTTTGAACACCAAACAAAGTTCATAGCAAAATAAAGGAACAGCAACAATAATAAAAGCGCAAAAAAAAACAAAAAACCAAATCCAAAATCAAAAAAAAAAAAAAAAACATTTCACATCAAATCAATGAAACCATTTACGGACCGCCAATGTAACCGTTTACGGCCCGCCAATGTAACCGTTTGCAGGCCACAAGTAATATAATTTAATTAAAAATACTATTTAGAATGTGCATAATTCATCTATTTATCCATTGATAATAATTTATGAAAAAATAGGAACGTCTAATCCTTTCAATAAACAACAATGAGCTACACCTTGCTACCGTTTGGCGATGACTTTGTACGTTCTCGTAATCCTATCTTGCGCGTATTGGACAAATTTTAGTGTTGTCCTATCGAAATCCGCATCCTGCAAATTAATCCTTATACCGGCACTGGATGAAAGAAGAAAGACTGAAAGAATCGCAAAATATAAAACTTCACATTTCACTATAATTTGTTGTTTACTCTGTTTAATTATGCCACTTGGAACCAATGGATTTATATTAGCAAGAAGTTTGATATGAAAAAGAAAAAAAAAAATCGCTGGTTGTCGTCTGTTGCAAATAAAGAAAATGGCATCAAAAAAAAAAAAAAAAAAAACTTTGTTTTATTTTCCATTTACTTTGCTTTATTAGGCCGACAATAATTTTTTTTTCATTTTGGTTTTCCACACGCGCCTACTGCACTAAATGCATACACAATGAAGAATAGCGCGAACGACAGCGAGACAAATACCGAAAATTTTGTGTTTGTGCCATTTGTCAGTTAAACCGTTGGTTATCTCTATAACCTATTATTTATCTATTTATCCGTTTCATGTCCGGAATACTCCGGCGAACGTGAACGTTTCTGAGCATAAAACAGATGTTGTTGCGGCGCTAGTTTTTTGTTGTATATCCATTTTATACGGACGAAACGCTCATTTCTGAGCCCGTTTTAGATAGTTTCGGCGGAGGTCCGCTCCACATACGATACTTGGCACACTGGGAAGCAATGAGTACGCATTATTTTTGAGAGAGCGCCGCACAAAAAACTATCGACATTCATCAACATAATCATTCGATTGGTTTGTTGACGTATAGGCAAGTTTTCTTCGGTTGTTTGGTCTTTTTTAGTTGGAATAGAGCAGAGCCACGGAGGATCCACCAGCTCATGCCGATGTAGAATGTATGCGCATCCTAGATTTCATTGCAGCTCACAAGAGATTATAAGGTGCATGTTAATATGTTCATGAGGGCTGGACATTCTTTTCTGCAGAAATTGCCAACATAATGCGAGATGCTCGAATAAACAGCCGGATAATGGCGCCTGCTTAATTCAACCTATAATACTATCCCTTCCTACAAAGGTATGTTTTAGCGTTGCCGTAGGGATTAAATTGAATTTCGAAATGCTAATGAATCCGATTTTTGGAAGATTTTTCGCACAAACAAAAAAAAAAAATAAACAGTTTTGTATTCCGATATGCAGTCCAGTTTTCGCTGCTAGCGTTCAATTTTTTTATGCAGTGGGAAAATGTTTACCTATTAAGGGGTGGGAAAAAGTAATCATAAGGCTGTCATTGTTCATGAGTTGAAAAGAACAAAAATTCCGAAACAGCGAAATACACATATTTAGTAATTTTTTTATCTTATTTATATTTTTATGATTTTAAACATATTCAATGAGTTTCTCTTATAAGTCAATTCAGAACATGCAAGACATTTTGTAATTTTACACCTCTGTAGAGTTTATAAATATAATAATAATATAATATAATAATGAAAAATATTGATTTTAAATAATCGGTTTATATGATGACTTCATCTTATTTGTTAAATAATTAAAACTTCATTAAAAAAAAAGAACAAAAAAAAATAAAAAATATATATAACATAAATTTATCAAAAAAAACCACCCATTGCCACATACCATTCAGGTGTATCTCTCAAACAAAGTTTGGTCAATTTCAAATCAACATCTCCATCAACACACTATTTTAATTCTTAACTTAATTTTGCTTATAGTATTTTCTTAAGTCTCTAGTCATTTCACTTTTTTCTTATATTATACATTTTCTATGCTAGAAGCGTAGATTTGCAGAGGGAAGAGCGAGCGAGTGAGCCAAGACTGATTTGAGAAATTTCATTTCATTATATTGTTATTAATATTATTATAATGTAGTAAATTTCAACACTTTATGCTTATAATTAAGTATTTTTTTTTTTATTGTAAATATTGTGCTGGAGATTGATTTGAACCTGCGACCAACGCATTGCTTGAGAGATACACCTGATGCCACCCGACACCCGACCAATCTTATTAGTTTCTGAACTTGTATATATGCTACCCCATTTTAGGAACAAGCATTTGAGAATTTGAGAACTTAAATGAAAATGAAACTAAAGTATTTGTTAGAGTGGGATAGATGTACTCAACTACGAATATGAAAGGGATAATGATTTTTTACAATAATAAAAAAAAAAAAATTTGAAATCTGCTTGATCTGGAGTTGAACCAACTCATGCAGAGACTACTGTTAAATTACAGTCATCTTTATCTCTACCAACTGAGCTATTGACGATACCCTACCTCTCGATTTACAAGGTACATAAGTTCCTGAGAAAGTCGTTTAAATTTTTCCATGAAAAACTGTGTAAATTTAAAAACAAAACTAAAATATTCATAATAAATGTTTTTATAATAATATAAAAAATATACAAAAAGACTAACTTTGGCTATGCCGAAGTTGAAATAATCTTCACGTCCCTTCTAGTAGTCCGAGAGTCTTGAAATTTATAAGGTGGCTGTGGGTTAGACACTTATAGTGTCCAAATTTTAAGTCGATAGTACAAAAAACAAAAGTTTTTCTAATAAGAACTTTAATTCAAAAGGCTGTTTGTATGGGGGGTACCCCTCCTGATAACCCTAGGATCATGAAATTTATACAGTTTGTGGATATGGACCAGAAACTTATAGTGTTCAAAGTTCAGTTCAATAAGTGAAAAAACAAAAAACTTTTTCTAATAAGAACATTAATTTAAAAGAGGTGTTTGTATGGGAGGTACCCCTCCTGGTAACCCTAGGATCATGAAATTTATATGGTTGGTGGATATAGACTAGAAACTTATAGCGTCCAAATTTCAATTCAATAAGTAAAAAACAAAAAAAAATTTCTAATAAGAACTTTAATTTAAAAGGCTGTTTGTATGGGGGGTACCCCTCCTGGTAACCCGAGGATCATGAAATTTATACAGTTTGTGGATATGGTCCAGAAACTTATAGTGTTCAAACATCAGTTCAATACGTGAAAAAACAAACAACTTTTTCTAATAAGAACATTAATTTAAAAGGCTGTTTGTATGGGGGGTACCCCTCCTGGTAACCCTAGGATCATGAAATATATGCTTGATGGATATGGACCAGAATCTTATAGTGTTCAAAGTTCAGTTCAATACGTAAAAAAACAAACAACTTTTTCTAATAAGAACATTAATTTAAAAGGGGGGTTTGTATGGGAGGTACCCCTCCTGGTAACCCAAGGATCATGAAATTCATAAGGTTGGTGAATATGAACCACAAACTTATAGTGTCCAAATTTCAGTTCGATACGTGAAAAAACAAAATACTTTTTCTAATAAGAACCTTAATTTAAAAAAGGGGGTTTGTATGGGAGGTACCCCTCCTGGTAGCCCTAGGATCATGAAATTTATACAGTTTGTGGATATGGTCCAGAAACTTATAGTGTTCAAAGTTCAGTTCAATACGTGAAAAAACAAAAAACTTTTTCTAATAAGAATATTAATTTAAATGGGGATTTGTATGGTACCCTTCCTGATAACCCGAGCAGGTACCCGCCTTAGTGGTCCAATTCGGCTGATTCACAAACTTGATCGTCGTTTGATAAAAAGAAACCTATGTACAAAATTTCCGCTCTCTAGCTCTAAAACTGAAGGACTAGGAGTGCGAACAAACACAACAAACAGACTGACGGACAGACGGACATAGCTAAATCAACTCGTCTCATCGAGCTGATCACAAATATATATCCTTTATGTGGTCAGCGATGTCTCCTCCTGTGTGTTACAAACTTCATGACAAACTTATAATACTATTCACTCCCGTGAAAAGTATAAAAATACTTTATTACAAACATCAATAATTTTTGAAATTATTTTCTTTTCCTTTTTGTTTTGTGTCAAAAACTTTGAAATCAAATAAAATTTTTCATTATAAATTCTCTCCTCCTCATCGTTATTTAATTTTTTTTTTTTCCAAATTGTTAAATTCGTCTTAAAAGAAAAATATAATATTAATAAATAAAATTGGATACAATGAGCTTGTTAATGGTCAGGAGTTCTTATGGTAAAACCATTCAACATCTGCTTCTGAAATGTGTCTATACTACCGCATTATTCTTCATCACCACTGCACCGCTGATTGCACAAATTGACTACAACATGAATTGGGTCAGTTTTAAGAGTCTTAAGGAACTCAAGACAATGTATAAACGAAATTTAACTCTCTCTTATCATGGAATGCCAATCTATTTGACAATTGCGATAAATGTCACGCTAGTGTCCATGATTGGAACCGATCATCTCCTTAGCAAGTTGTTACGCAGATTTTTGCCTTTTCATTTCTACCAAGATCTAAAGAGATTTGAGTCCAAGTTATTTATACTTTTCGTTCTGCCCTGGACATTGATTTTCTTATCCCGATACATCTCAAATGCAATACTACTCGCTGGTATTCTCAATGACTTTTGGTGTGAGGATGACGGCGTTCAGTTCAAACGGATCCTTAAAAAAGTATGTTCTGTAATTCTAATGGAAATGTTTGGCTTACTTTTTACTGTGGAATTATGGTTACACTGGATTATGATCTGGAAAATTAAAGATGTCGGATTTGACGATGATATATAAATCTATTTCGATGATTGATGTTGATGTTGAGAGATTGAGCTTTCCATCGAATCCATAAATAGAAATACATTCCATTTTTCTATCATCTATGCACAACTTAATAAGATATTAATATTATATTTATATATACTTATATATTATTGTTGTAAAAAGAAATATAGCTTTTGTCGTCTTAACTAATATGAATTTTGTTTTCAATCAAATAATAAAATATGTATAAAGCTTCCACACAACAATTGTCTGCTTCAACTGCATTAAAGTCCTTTATGATACATTGAATTTGAAGCATAGGAAACAAGATTCGTATTCACAAAAAACCGATGTTCAGATGCGAATTAATAAGTAAAGTAATACTATGTACAGATAGCATTGACTGCAGATCGATGTCTTTACTTGTGAAGAAAACTTACTTTTTATCAGACTTCACTTACTTATCAAATGCTGACAAGAATAGTCACGGATTATTATCTCATGAACACTCATTTATCACACAGTCCTTCTTGTCTTACTTGATTACATTACTCATTGATACTACTCTCAATATTTGATCACCATAGTCCTTATTTACTTTTTTTTCGGTACTTAAAGAATTTACTCAGAGTTACTCCTAACAAATATTTACAACAGACTTTTTATGAAATTTCACATTGAATAAAATGTTTTGCGATTGCCCGATTGGTGACGATTTATTACATTTCCAATTCCAATTAATTTTCCAAATTCTATGCGAAGTTAAATGCATTTATGATTTGAACTGAATTTGTATTCATCTATATGTGAGCAACTAAAACTGTGATATAATTAAATTATAAAAATGATTCTACTATAACTTAGTATGTATTTATATACTTGAACTTACAGTCGAATTTCTCCAGTAAATCATTTCATTATATCGAAACTTCATTGTACAGAAATTATAATATTTTTTCCCCACTTTAATTTAAATTTTTAGTATTTTTTTACATTATTCAATTTTTCTCCCTCAACAAAACATTCTACTATAATACATTTTGAGATTCAAACACTTTAGTCATTACGTTTTACTACATATCCAAATGGATGTAACACCTTATTAGACCCCACCAATTCTTATTCATCATCGTTATTTGAATCTAAAATATCAGTAATAGCCTGAACTTCATGACTTTCCAGAATACTGCTGACAATATCTTCATCGGACAGGTTGTCCCTGATCTGAACATCAATATCAACATAACGTAGACTTCATATGAGGAATCCATATTTTCTACTGCTCTGAATGAAGATTGTAGAACAGCCAAATCGGATAAGGAAAATAAGTCCTATCCATCTCAATGCGTAGTTTGAGTCTGAATATCGAAAATCCTGCATTCTCTTAACAAAAGCAAAGATACGAAACTTCATATTCATATTTTTCTCGATCAGTTTTGTAGGGCTTCCAAAAACAATGTTTGTCAATTTTGTTGGCTCTCAAATTTGTTAAATCTCTCTCCATACTTTATATTGTCTCGGAATATCAATTTTGTACGGTATCCAATAACAAAATCGATGAGTCAGTAAGTCTGGAGAGATATTTAACAATTTTGGGAGCGAATACAATAATGTTTAAATTAACAGAAAATTATTTGAAAAAATTCATTATATGGAGACAATGAACGAATGATAGTTAAATTTCTAGCTGCAAAATTTGTTCATTGTCGAGAAAAAATCACTTAAATATACGTATATGAAAACTCCCGTGAGTTCGAAACTCACTTTGGTGTCCGTTAAGGAGGTGGACTCTCTTGCCTCCTTTTTAACCTGGCACTTGAAAAAATCATCAGAGACTCCAAAGGAAATGTCAAAGTCACCATCTTTTACAAATCGGTGCAATTATTAGCATATGCCGACGATATAGACATCATATCGACATCAATAACAGACCTCAAGGAAGCCTTCAACAGCATCAAAGAGAAAATGCGAGAAAAATAGGTCTATTAATTAACGAAAGAAAGACCAAAGTAATGGTGTCCACAACATCTGACGCAATGATCCATAGACTTGGCCAAAATGTTACCTTCGGGGAAGACAACTTTGAAGTAGTTGCAGACTTCAAGTTACTTTGGCGTAAATATAAACAACGAGAATAAAAATGTAGAAATAGAGCAACGACTTCTTGCTGCAAATAGACAGTACTTCCGCCTAAAGAAATTCCTGAGAAGCAAGAAGCTCGACAGAAATACAAAAGTGTCTATATACCAAACGCTGATTGCACCAGTGAAACATAGACACTGTATAAGGCAGATGAAAATAAAATAAGTATTATATCTATGATAGAAAAGTTCTTCGAACCATTTTTGGAAGCGTACGCGAAAATGGAGTATGGAGAAAGATATACAACCACGAGCTTGAAAGACTACACAAAGGGGCCAATATAATAATGCAGATTAAAGTGAATAGATTCAGATGGGCGGGGCACTTAATAAGAGTAGACGACACCTATCCTCCGAAAAAAATCTTATTTGGCAAATGCCGAGAAAACAGATCAAGAGGACGTCCAGAACTAAGATGGATTGATGGAGTCGACCAAGATGCACAAGATCTTGGTATTCGGTCTTGGAGAGCAAAGGCACGAGACAAATCAAGCTGGAGACTCACGCTGAAGCAGGCGAAGACTCGACAAGAGTTGTAGAGTCAATAATGATGATGATACGTAAGTATCAAAATACACTAAAAGAGGAACGATGAAGCTGTGTACTTAAAATAAATTCATAGCTTTATTGTATAGAAGTTCACTATAGAAAAGTCCGACTGTATTTATTCTGATCGGTTTTGGTAATTGACAAATCTTATGTATATCCAGAATATTTATTTATAAATATTTATTATTTACAATATTAAATTTATTTAACTAATAGTCCCGGCGCGCATTGCTGCTCCCCGGCTAAATCATCTTTGCATGGAAATGATACTTCTTTACTTTTTCTCTTTGTCTTCTTTGAGACTCGATGACTGTTTTACTTTGTGTATGCCTAAAATAATTTTCAAAAATAATGAATTTCTCTAATTTACAAAGCTACAATTGAAACATAAACTATTTGTAATTTTTTATAGATTCCGCTGGTTTTTTTTTTGATATTTTAGTTACATTTCTGCTATTCGAGTCGGAAACGAATCCAAAAAAAAATCATATACAATATAATTAAAATCGGTCCAACCATTCTTGAGTTATAAATATAATAATCATAATATTTGTTAAACAATGAAAAAAAAAAAAAAACAAAATAATAAAAAATTTATAATAGAATGTAATGATTTCTATTCTTGAAAGATTAAAGTAAACTGTTTGATTTCATTTCATGTGAGATAATTTTTTAGTTGCAAGCATCAAACAAATTTAAGAATAACAAATTAGCTTTGATCTCATCAAAACTTGATACTCTTCATAAATAATAAGTCAGCAGCAATGGCAGCTCCCTAAATAACAACTGAGATATAAGATAAGATTTTAAGAACTAGGAACATGCATTTGAATCACAATTGAATCAATGAAAGAATAATAAATAATAAGCGAAATAAGAACCTTTGAATTTATTTCGTATGCATATAAAACCTTAAATTTTTAATATGTATAAAGAAATACATTTTTGTTGGACTAATTATTTTACTCAAGTAAAAAGTAATGAAGAACTATCTGCCGGAAATGTTGATTTGCAATGATAATGGACACCTACATACTATATATATATATATTCGCAGCGAGCGAGCGACATCTGTTCTATTAAACACGAGTCTACTTGTCCTTTTTGGTGGCATCTTCATCATTTAAAAAGGCCAAGCCAAAATTTACCAGACTTGACCACAAAATTCATTCCCATACCTAATAAGGTATAAAGTTGTAGTGAGTATGTATGTATGGCAGTCACCAGTAAAATGAAACCAACATAGAACTAACCATGATACTACTATGTATATTATACATATGCGATATACATATGTACGTATGTATTAATATTATGATATTTGTATATACATATTTTGATATATTTTGTCATCACTATGATGATGTTATTAAAGTATTTTTGGCTATCACACAAGACTTTAATCAAAATGACGGAGAGATAAACAACTTAACCAGCAAAACCAGCAGGACATCGTCCAAATACTCAACACAATTGTGCATCTTCCTTTTCTTCTTCACTTGTTTGCCTTTCTTTATATCATAAAACCTTCTAACCCATCATCATTACCATGAGCAGCAGCAACAGCAGCAGCAGCAGCAGCAGCAAAAGCAGTATCAGCATCATCATCATCATCATTATCATTATCACCATTACCATCATCACTACTATTACTACTACTACTACTACTACTACTACTACTACTACTACTACTACTACTACTACTACTACTACTACTACTACTATATGTGTAGAGTATAGAAAATATTAAGTAGTAACAGTTGCGAAACGATAACGATGAGATACACATGTGACAACCGACAATGATAATGATAATAATGTTAATGATGCTGCTCAGGAATGTACTATGTGTATCTCTACTATATACACAATATACACAATATATTTATATAACAATAATAATGATGATACTGTTGCTGATGCTGATGGTGATGGTGATGCTATTGCTGTTGTTGTTGCTGTTACTGTTACTATCACTATCACTGACAATGATGATAGCATTGATGATGACAACTGTCATTAAGCAGTAGTAGCCTAAGCTTAACTATGTTTTATATATAGTATAGTTAACTATTATATATATACTACGCTTATAGTAGTTATTGCTATTGTTGCTATTGTTGCTGTTGTTGTTATTTTGTCCTGCTTTATACGTATGTCTCTGTTTGTGTCCGTGTCCGTGTTCATGTCCGTGTTTTATTCTATCCTGTTGCGATTGTGATTGTCCAGCATTACATTTCAATTCTAATTGCGATTGTGAAGTGTTCCAGCTGTTGCTCAAAAAAACTTGTCTATATCTTTTTGTTGTTGCTTATTATTATGATTATTGTTGTTGTTGTTGTTGTTGTTGTTCCCTTAATGCTGTCAATATTCCTCTATACTTTATCTATGTTGTTGTTGTTGTTGTTGTTGTTATTATTATTATTATATTCAACACTATAACTTTCTTTTTACTCCTTTTACCATCAGGCATCACAATCATCATCATCATCATCATCATCATCATCATCATCATCATCATCATCATCAGCATCAGCATCAGCATCATCATCATCGCTTGACAGAATTTCCTGGAAGTAGAGCGTGAAATAAAATTAATTTTGACTTGAATTTCAGATTTTTTATACCATTTTCTTCTTTTATTTTATTTTATTTTATTTATATTTTTGCTATTTTACAAATTTTTGTTTTTAAAAGAAGCAAAAGTTTTCATTTTCATTACATTCTTCAGTATGGTCTTACAGTCATTCATTCATTCATTCATTCATTCATTCATGTATTCCTTCATTCACTTGTCCTTTTCTTTTTTTCACTTGCACTTTGCAAGTATTTTCTTGTTGACCCAAACTTTTAGCATGCAAAACTAAACTAGAAACCAAATGGTCACCACTACCACATTTTCACCAACACTTTATGCTATAGAAAGTTATCTTTTACGTTTTTCCTTTTTCTTTTTTGTTAGTTTTATTTTTCTTCAAATGCCTCCATCTTTCTCATTGCATTCTTCTCCAACTCCAACTTCAACTCCCCTTCCCCCTTCCCCCTTCTCTTTTTCTATTTTATAGATTTTCTCTTTACTTTTAAAGTTTTTCTTACAAATGTTTTAATGCATAAATCTATATTTGATTACGTATACGTGTTTGTAAAAATTTATTTTATTAAGTATACGTACGAGTATGTGAACAATTTATTGATTTACTATTATTCTAAGCGCGCGTTGCTACTCGCCGGCAAAAATTTCATCGAAAAACGTTTTTGTACGGGAATGATAAAATGATATTTATTTTATTTTGTCATAACTCATAATTCTAAAAAGATATTTTTAAACATATTGACATATGTACACACATACATACATACATACATACATATGTATATAATTATGTGAGATGTCTGACAAAGAGAGGAAATTTGTTACAGAAGAAATCGATCAAGCAGGGCATCCACATGTGAATTTGTTCGTCGAACTTGTTCGGTTCGAAGAAATGTTCGTCGTTAGTGGAGATGTTTGCGACAGAATTTAGTGTTTCTATCTTTCGTGTGTTCGTCATCATTTGTGAAAAATATTTTTAGAGTGAACACGTGCCAAAATAAGCAAAAATGTGTTTCTCGAATTTATCGAAAGCTTCCAAAATAGGCCAGAATTGTGGGGAAAAATAAAAAGGAGGAATCTAATATGGAAATGGTGAAAAAAAATTAAATTCACTGCGCGCATTACTTTCCTCTGCCATTTTTTCATATTTACTCGCCGAAATTTTATAGCAAATGATGTTTGTGAGTAATGTTCGTCTAATTAGTGGGGAAATGAATTTTTATTCGACGAACAAGTTCGCATGTGGATGCCTTGCTTTAGAGGTTCAATTATGTATATGACACCATTAAAAACGATGTGTCTTTAAATTGACTTTGTTGTAGAGAGGGAATTCTTTATAGAAAAAATTCAACTGTATGTATTAGATGTTCAATTATATAAGAACATTAAAATTGAATTGTCTTCAATTTGACTTCGTTATAAAGAGGAAATTTGTTATAGAGGAAATCGACTGTCTATAAAAAGTGTCCCAAAATTTAAGCAAGATTTGAATTAAATAGAAAACACAGTTTTTAGTATATTAATTATTTTTATACTCTTCACGTCAGTGAATAATTTTATAAGTTTGTCATGAAGTTTGTAACAAACAGAAGGAGACATCGCAGATCACATAAAGTATATATATTTGTGATCAGCTGGATGAGACGAGTTGATTTTGCCATGTCCGTCTGTCCGTTGGTCCGACTGTCCGTCTGTTCGCACTCCTAGTCCTTCAGTTTTTGAGCTAGAGAGCTGAAATTTGGACACTATATGTTTCTTGTATATATTCACCAAACATATAAATTTCATGATCCTCGGGTCACTAGGAGGGGTACCTCCCATACAAACCCCCTTTTAGATTAATGTTCTTATTAGAAAAAGTTTTTTGTTTTATGACTTATTTAACTGAAATTTTGACACTATAAGTCTCTGACCCATATCCACAAACCATACAAATTGCAAGACCAGAGGTACTCCCCATACAAACCGGGTTCCAAATGAAAGTTCTTATTAGAATACCTTTTTTTTTTTTTTTTTTTTGTAATACCGACTTAAAATTTGGACACTATAAGTGTCTGACCCATAGCCACCAACCTTATAAAATTCAAGACCCTCGGACCACTGGGTCGTGAAGAGTATTACAACTTCGTCATAGCCAAAGTTAGTCTCTTTTAGGGTTCCGTACCCATAGGGAACTAACGGGACCCTATTACTAAGCTTACAATGTCCGTCCATCAGTCCGTCCGTCCGTCCGTCCGTCCGTCTCCTGCTCTATCTCATGAATAGTAATAGGTAGAGAGTTGAAATTTTCACAAAGTGTGTAATTCACTTGTGTATAAAACGAAAAATACTAAAACTATTCATTTTTAGAAGCATTGTTCTTTAATTTAACCTTTTGTTTAACAATTTTTTGTTTTTTGTAGTATACTTTGAGCCGTTAATTGTAGTATACTTTTAGGCTATTAAATAAAAACAAAATTTTATATTTTAAGCAAAAAATCTTGTACGACGGTACGGAACCCTCCGTGTGCGAGTCCGACTCACACTTGGCTGAATTTTTTATATTTGAGTCAACTTTTTGATCACATGTTTGACGAAATGTTTGTATTAAGCTGTAACTTTTTTAAAATAAAGTCAATTTATCTCAAATTTGAAATGGAAAACAGCAATATTATAACATTTATGAAAACAAAAAGCTGATAAAGTTTTTTTTTCTATGAAATGCAATTTTTTTCAAACAAAGTTATGTGATCAATTAGTTGACTATGGTGACACTTATGATTTCAGTACTTTGTGTATCCTTCTTTTGCCTTATTAATAGCATTAATTCTTATTGGCATAGCTTCTACTGCTCTATACAAATGCTGTATTTGATTATTCTCCAAGCCTAAAGCGAACTCAAATTTGGGCAGTCGCCGGGTAGATCGACCAGAGCACGTTTGAGCTGAATCCAGAGGGGCTCGTTTGGGTTAAGATTGTGGGATTGTGGTGGCAACTGAAATACTTTAACATTATTATTTTGGTGCCACTCATTCGTCACTCTGGCAGTATGTTTGGGATCGTTATCGCGTTGGAAAACTAGGTCTTCAAGATTTTTATCCAAAATTTCGAGACTTTTTCAAAGGCAAAGCCCTAAAGTACTAAATACGCCACAACATACTGGTTGACATCCATATGCCCATTAATTTTAATAATTATTCCAAAACCTTTTTGCATTCATAAAACTTCATATCATTAGATTTCCATCGAAAAATTTAAACATCATGGCGATATTTAAAGGCTTCTCCATTTGTTTTCCATGTCAACTGTTTTCCATAGACTTCGAAAGTGGTTAATTTTGGTCTCATCAGACCCAATCTGCAATAGTATAGTTTTTATAGGTTTTCGCAAAATTTAACCGTAAAAATTTGTGGCGTTAAATTTTTCGCGACAAAGAAACCCTTTTTACACAAATTTTTTCTTGATTCCTTCGGTTGTTATGGCAATGGGGCAAGTATTTTAAAGATCATTGTTTATTTGTAATGCATTGTCGAGTACGCCAAATTTAATTTGCCGTAAAATTCGTGTTTGAACCTTTGCATTCCAAATTTCGTGGCAATTTGCCTATAAGTACAAAAACAAAACAATAAATCTTTCAATTTCCTCAATTTTTTGTGGGCTTAATTAAGCCTTCATCTAAAAAATTTAAAATAACATTCACAGACCTAACAAATATTTAAAAAAAAAAACAACAACAATAAACCCACTTTTTTTTTTAAAGTAATTGCCTTTAAATAAAATATAAATTTAATTTATAAATAATTCTATAATTTAATATTTACAGCAATTTTGATAAAATTCAAAACAACTAATTGATCACATAGAAGTCTTTTAGCGTAACTAAAAATTCTTATAAACTAACGGGACTTTTCCAATGAAATATATATAACGGGTTGCCCATATTCGACGGACCCATGTTTTTTTTTTTTTTAATCAAAGAAAAATACAATTTTTTTGATGTTGACGATAATAATCATTTTATTAGATTTGTTGATATCACTTTTTGAATATGATATTTCTCATATGGCCGCCTTGAGCCTGTACGGCGTATTGTGCCCGTTTTGCAGCATTTTCCATAGTTTTATCTAACATTTCGGCTGGAATAACGTCTATTTCCTCACGGATGTTGTTCTTGAGCTCTTCTATGGTCTTTAGTTTATTAATATAAACCTTTGATTTTATCCCCACAAGAAGAAGTCAGGTGGCGTTAAATCGGGCGAACACGGTGGCCAGTCAAAATTGCCATTTTTCGACATCAAACAACGAGGATGACTCTTTGGGCCCATTCCAATCGACGAGGCTTGTCCGCAGGCAATAATCTTTGTGTCAATTGAATATTATACGGGAATAAATGCAAATCAACGCGGATAATTCCGAGCAATGCCCAACTGCTGAGAACGGCGATTTTGGGATGTCCTTGGCGACGTCTCAACACTGACCCGTACAAGAGCAATATTCTCATCCGATCGCCTTGGTCGGTTTTGATTTGTCCTCTTTGGATTAGAAAGCAACGTTTTACGAGAACGGTCGCTCATACATCTCTACAAGGCGACTGTATTGTTCTGAGTATGGATTAACACACATTAATGAAGCTCCGATATGGATAAAGCGATTTGAAGAGACCGGATCCACGTTTAAACCACCAGCAAAAGATCGGCCAAGAACGTCTAGGACCACAGACAATATTGAGAGGATAAAGGAGTCAATACGAAAAAATCCGCAAGTGTCTACTCGGAAGCAAGTGTGTGCAAGTGTCTAATAAATGCACGTTCTATTGCGCCACCCTGTAGATGCGAAGTCATTCACCGACAAAGCAATGGGAAGACCAAGATCAAGTTGGATGGATGAACTAAACGAAGACCTAAAAAAGCTACAACTGGAAAACTGGAAAAGGGCGGCAAAAAATCGAATAACATGGAGGCATATTATTCATCAAGCCAAAGCTCACAAATAGCTGTAGCGCCAAATGATGATGATGATGATGATGATACATCACTGCAATGCATATGCCTACTTTGTGGGAAAGTTCCGTTTTGTTATTTACACCGTCGTAAAAATTGTGGCAAAACCAATTTAAAAAAAAAATTTTTTTTGATCAAAGTTTATTTATAGAATAACACATCAGGCAAATGGCCGCCACGAATTTGCTGGCACATACGAGGGGGGACCCAAAAAAAACGGGAATTACGCTGTGGTGGGGAGGGAGAGTTGGGGAACCTATTGTTTGACCACATGTCCGTTAATGTCACGCCATCTACGTCAGTGTGCAAAGTTGTGTCGCTGTGAGTGCATCGGTTCGCCTGTGAGATTTTATTTAGTAAAACAACTTTTTACATTTCGGCGAAAACGTAATGGCAGATTGTCGAGAACAACGCGCGGCTGTGAAATTTTGTTTCCTGTTGGGGAAATCGGCCGCGGAAACTATTGTAATGCTTAAGACTGCTTATGGGGATGCTGCCCAAAGTAAAACCAGAGTTTACGATTGGTTTTCACGTTTTAAAAATGGAGAAATGTCTATTGAAGAACAACTTCGTTCAGGACGCCCCACAACGTCAAGAACTGATGAAAACGTCGACAAAATCAATGCCCTCATTCGTGAAGACCGTCGCCGAACCATTGATCAACTCTGTGAGATGTCGGGAATGTCATGGAGTTCAATTCAGAGAATTTTATCCGAAGATTTGCACTTGAGAAGGGTTGCAGCCAAATTCGTCCCGCGCCTTCTCACAGGCGAGCAAAGGGAACGTCGACTTCAGGCATGTTTTGACCAAAAACTCCATGACACCGAATGTGCAGCCCCTATACTCACCGGATCTAGCCCCCTGTGACTTGTTTTTGTTCCCCAGACTCAAAAGGAATATGAAAGGAAAGCGTTTTGCCACTGTGGAGGAGGTGAAACAAAAATCGCTGGAAGGCTTAAAGGACATCCCGATAAGTGAATTTAAAAACTGTTTTGAACAATGGAAGAATAGTTTGGAGAAGTGCGTTGTGGTCAATGGAGAATACTTTGTAGGTGATCAAAATTTGATGTTAAAATATTAAGAAATAAAGATGTTATGATGAAATTCCCGTTTTTATTTGGTCCCCCCTCGTACGCATTCTTTTGTCGAAATTTTCCATAACCATTTTGCATAAATGTGGTTGAATTTTGTTGATGTAACGTTGAATTTCCTCTTTTAATGCTTGTTAACATACACCTTTGACTTCAAATGACCCCATAAATACAAATCTAAGGATGTTAAATCAAACAATCTACGGGGCCAATTCTGATCACCGAAAGGAGAGAGTACACAACCTGGAAATGTCTCATGCAGTAATTGAATTGTTTCACGGGTTATATGACATGTGGCTCTTAGTTGAAACCTCATCAATATTACCCAATTTCAGTACAAAGAACTGTGTCGTATCATGTCACAACCACGAGCACCAGTAAAAGTCACTACTTGGGCAGCCTCATTTTTAAAAAAGTATGGTCCAATGATGCCTCCAGCACAAAATCCACTCCAAACAGTGACGACTTCCGCCAAACTTTCATTATTCTTGAGATAATATTCAACAATAAAGACACGTTGTTCTATAGTGTGAAGCTCCAATTTTACTAACCCTAAATTGTCAGCTGTTCAAATTTTTGTCTTTAATGCACAAATGGTAGGAATTTTAAAAATGCGTTAATTTTGGGACACCCTTAATGACTTTTTGAATGAATGAAAATCAGTTATTATCTTGAAAATGGTTTGATTAAAATTCATCAATCATTTGGGATGAGTCTCTAATTAATTTGTACACTCTAAAGTGTACGTGAGCAGCGCGTAAGAGATTGATTTGAAAAACAAATACTTACAAATATCTACATTTATATACATTCTGTCAAAAACGTACCGGGAATTTATAAATAAAACAACATTTATACCTTTAATCACCCAAATTTATTGGGTCGCCTTCAAAATAGGCACCATTTGCTCCAGTACATCTATTCCAACGGCATTTCCAATCATCGAAACATTTTTTATATGCGCTTTCCGGGATGGCCTTCAGTTCACGCGATGAATTTTGTTTTATGGCTTCAATGGACTCAAAACGGGTGCCACGAAGCGGCAATTTTAGTTTTGGAAAAAGGAAAAACTCACAGAGGGCCAAATCACGCGAATACGGTGGTTGTTCAACGATGTTAGTTGAGTTTTTAGCCAGAAAATCCTTCACAATCGTAGCTTTTTGAAGAAAATTCAGCTCTTTTGGCACCAGTCGCGTGGCCACCTTTCTCATGCCCAAAATATCAATCAAAATCGTACGTGCTGACTCGTGGGATATGTTGAGCTCATGTGTTATCTCTCTCAAGCTGGTATGACTCGCAAGCACCATTTCCTTAATTTTATCGACGTTATCGTCGGTAGAAGCCGTCGATGGGCGTCCGGAACGAGGCAAGTCTTCGACCACTTCACGACCGTCTTTGAAGGCTTTGTACCACTCATATGCCCGAGTTTTCGATAGAGCATTATTGCCAAAGGCCTTTTGTAACATTCTCAATACATCGGCACACGAAAATTCATTCGCGACACAAAACTTTAAACAAATTCTTTGTTCAACGAAATCACCCATAGTAAAAAATCGGTACACACTATTGACATCGACTTACTTAACCAGCTGCTGTAAACAAACTGGTTGACAGATCCCGCTCAAACTTGGCATAGTAATTAAGGACAGTTGTACCAACCTAGGAAACATGCCTAGATTACCCCGCCAGATTTAAATCGACAATTCCCGGTACTTTTTTAACAGAATGTATTTATATTTGGCTGATTATTATTTTGTTGTGTTTGTAATTATAAGGTGAATGTTTGTATGAAATAAAATATTTGGAAAATCTTCCGGAAAGGTCGGAAATGGTAGAAACAATTTTGCATATAAAGCTTAGAGACATTTGTATTTTCAAATCAATCAAGTAGTCTTCGTCAAACATCGCAGATATTATTCAAAACCCTTTTTTAATTATGAGCCACAACAAAAACAAAACATATTCTTTCTATCATTTCCGTACAATGCTGTTTTTGCCGGGGAGAAGCATCGCGCGCCGAAACTACTAGTCCTAAATAAAAAATGTCTGTATCTCCATAGCTATGGTACCTACCCGACCCAAGAAGTAACTAAGAATTTCATCAAAATTGGTTTCGCCGTTCTTGACTTTCGTGCTTAGGAGCACATTTAGCCATTGATTTTTATTACATTAACACACAAAAAAATAAAAAATATTTGAAGGAAAGTAATACTAGATGCCGGAATTTTTAGTCGATGTTTCCCTGCAATCTTTTAAACTGTTCTTTGATTCATCCGAAAACAATACAATTTTTCATTTTTGAAGTTTTCAGTCATAGTTTTCCTCCTGACCAAAAACAAAACAATACTTAGTGCTGCGGTGGGTCTTAACTAATCGATTTCGCTTATCTGCGGTGTACCTGGACATTCTGGTTATTTAGGTAACGAAATGCCGGAAGGGTCTATGAGATATGTTATCTTTTTAGAAAGAAAGAAAACAGAAAGCGAAAACCAGAATGCTAGCAGGTATTCAGTGGGGAAATGAACCAGGCTGCATTATGGCCTTGCCACCAAACGAAAAGAACTGACGAGCTCCTACATTTTAAGAAAAGAATAGTATTCGGATGATAACAGTAGTCTTAACAGGGCACTGCACCATTGGGATAAAAGCTACTGTCGCAACTGTAGAGATGAGAAAGAATTCAAAATTTTCCATGCTACCCATATTGCCCGCATTTTTGGGCAACATTTCTTCGACAAATATGAACAGCTTGGCAAATTTGCAACTGTCAACTTCCCAAATATTATATAATGGGCATTTACCTAGCCCAACCTAAACTTACCTTGGCCCCAGCGCCACTATGCGCTCACAAGCAAATGATTCGTGGTTCTTGGTTCTGCAGCTTTCCCAATCAATCAATTCACTGGTCACGGTCTGTCACTGCCAATCTTCTCCTGCTAATATAAGTAAATAATTCACATGAAATAAAAACCACAAGTTTCTTTCTGCACATGTACATATTCAAGAACACACAACATAAATATATTTATAACAAACAATGATATAGGAACATTTTAAAATTTCTTGTATTGTGTAATTTGTATGAGATTAGCAAAACCACATCCACTAAATTGTTAACACGAAACGAATTTAGCATTCATATCCATCAGGTAGAGCATTTACTTTGGGATTATGCAACAAAGATTTATTTCCATCGCCCCAGGGGAATTGCTTGGAACGACGTCGGAGATGTTCGTACTTCACAAATTCTGGCTTCTCATGGTCCTTGTTGTTGATCAATACATTAACCGTGCAAGCGACAATCATTGATCCAGCCACAAATGATAGTTTACGCCATGTAGCTGCGTTGCCAGTGAACTTGCGATCGTTAAAAAATTTAACAGACATCAATCCTTTCTCAATAACGAAACGTTTAAAATTCGACATTTTTTCACTGTCGATTTTTCGATGTTTCTCGTTCTGATCCTTGAATAAAACTAAATTATTGATATAGACATTTTGACAATGATGATTTTGTTGTTACTATGGAAATAAGATTTTAAACCTACTTTGTTCTATAAAAAAAAAAAAAAAATCATTCACTTTCATATTTGAAATAAATAGAACCATGCAACGGAGACTTGATGTAATGTAGAACTACTAGATGGGGTGAAAAGTAACCTCATTGACCGCCAGAATGCCCTGCTACTGCAAAAAAGGTCATGGTACCTTGTAGTCCGTTCATAATTTCAGTGCGATACTGCGCTTAGTTTTGTTTTGACAGCTGATTGTTGTTGACGTATTTCCCATCATGTTGAGTATGGACAAAAACGATGTTCGTTCTCTCCTTAAAATATTATTTTTTTGAGTGGCAAAACGGCAAAGGAAACAAAAGAAAAGTTGGATAAATATTATGGGGCTAATGTTTCGAGAGTTTCGTGGTGGCCGGAACTCTACTACCGATGAAGTTTGCAGCGGCAGGCCTTCCGATGCGGTTACAGAGGATAATGTCAAAAAAATACATGAAATGGTGTTGGCTGACCGGAAAGTGAAGGTGCGCGAACTAGCAGATGCCACAAAGATTAGTACTGAATGCACACGCCATATTTTGGGCGAGATTCTGCATATGAAAAAGTTATCTTGCCGCTGGGTGCCGCGCAAGCTCACTCCGAACCAAAAACACGAACTTGAGAGCACTTCGAAAGAGTGTTTAGACTTGCTGATGCGGAATCGGGCGGACTTTTGGCGTCGATTTGTAACTGTTGATGAAACCTGGATCCACTATTACACACCAGAAAACAGAATAAGTGCCCAGCAATAGACTGAAGCCGGCACGAGTGCTCTGAAGCGGCCGATGGAGGCTCGATGCGTCGGAAAGGTTATGGCGTCGGTTTTCTGGGATTGTCATGGCATACTCTTCGTGGACTACCTCGAAAAAGGAAAAAAACATCAACAGCGAGTATTACTGTGCATTATTGGACCGATTGAAGGACGAAATAGCTGCGGCCTCACATGAATCAATCACACACAAGAGCATCGCAACCACGGCTAAAATCAATGATTTAGGGCTCCAATTGATTCCGCATCAACCGTATTCGCCCGATTTGGCTCCCTCGAACTATTATCTCTTCCCAAACCTCAAAAGATGGCTCATCAATAAAAAATTCAGCTCACGCGAGTAAATCATCGACTCCGCGGAGGAGTATTTTGCAGACCTTCCGGAAAATTACTTTTCGGACGGGATCAAGAAGTTGGAAAATCGCTGGAATAAGTGTATCGAGCTAAAAGGGGACTACATTGAATAAAGTAAGAAAACATTTTTTTTTTCATTTCCAAGGAGGTTACTTTTCACCCTACCTTGTATATAAGTAGAAGTGATCAACTTGGCAAGGAGAACTGTTTACGGTGTACAAGTTGTCATGCTGCATAATGACTTTGCCATGTCTTCTGGCACATTCTGGACGCACGTTTTAAATTGATCATTTGTTGTTGCGGTAGCAGTTGTTTCAGCAGGCTTGCGAAGCTCTTAGTACACGATACCCTTCACACACAACATTGTATTCTTCCCGAAATAATTCGGTCTTGCACTCGATTTTCATATTTACACATGATTTTTTCCAGTTTTTGATTCTTCAAATATGTATGTACTCGTATATTCATTGTTCTTCGCCAATCGACACATTCTTTATATTCGTTGCGTTGAAGCAGCAATTCGCATATAGTTTTTCCCTTTTCCATCTACCGTTCGGCCAGTTCGCGTGGAACCCATATTGCAACCTAAAGTATATTTCCCATCGCTCTCAGGCAATAATAGTAAACGGCTTACTGAAAGCTGATTTCCAATGGGCTAATTTGTCAGCTACAAAGTAAGGAGTTTAGAAAACGGACTAGTTGATGTGTGCGCTAGTAGCGGTGACACACAAAGCTCTTCACTCGTTCAGTATTTACACAGTTTTGTAGACAACTGAAATACTTGCAGCTGTCTCACTTTGAAAATAAGACAGAATGTGTATCAGGCAGTGAGTGACGAGTAAAGTAGGATACTAGGTAGAGTGTTTACAATCTGCTTGTTATTAATTCACATGATTACACTGAACGAATCTTCTAGCAGATGTTCAATTCGCTGACTATTAGATTGCAAACAAACCCAGTGGAAATGAGCCTTGAGTGACATTTAATTGCTTTGCCATCATTTTTCGTCTCTATATATTGTTGGCATCAAATAATCCTTGTAATTTGATAACTTCAAACTTTTTTGGTCGATTGTTTTTTGTTTTTTTTTTTTTTTTCAATGTCAATGACATTAAAATCACCACTTTTGATTCGTTGAAACCAGCATTCACAAGTCTTGTTGATTGAAGCAAGTTCGCCACAAGTTTACACAAGAATTTGATGACTTTTCGATGGTTTTTCTTTTGATTGAATAATAAGATAACCAGCAAACAAAAAAAAAGTAAAAAGTGCTAACTAACTTGTAACACCAAGCAAAGGAATGTCGCGTTTTCTTAGCAGGCTGCCATATCTAACAGATATCATTTTCGGTTTTATATAAAAATTAATTGGCTTTATGCGCCAAAATTATGTTTTATACTTCTCCAATTCTCCATCCACTTGTGTCCATGCGTATTATGCACAACTGAAATGTCAAAATCAGATATATTGTAGTACTAGTTATCATATTGACAACTTTTGGATTTCTTAAGGTTCGTTGGCCGTGCCGTTTTGATACCACTTCCTCGCCGAACGCAAACAGTATTACTAAATCCAACCTGTTGAATTTATGTATTTGAGTAAATTACCCGGACATATGACTGAACAGTCCGAGAGATTGTCAATGAAGTATTTGCCCAGAAACTTATTTCTAGTCTTTGCCAAAGCTGGGCATTGACATAGAAAGTGGGTGAGTGCCTCCTCTTCCTCTTCGTTTCCGCAGCTCCTACAATGACTTCTAAACGGAATAACCAGTCTCTCCGCGTGTGTTCCAATACACCAGTGACCGGTAAGAACCGCTGTGAGCCTTGCGGTATCCGAGAGTCTTCTGTTAATAAGTCTAAAAGACCTATTTTCGTTGTAACAAGGCCAGGTAGCACGTGCCGCTCAGCAGGATTCAAGATCTTTCCACCGTCTGTTAGCCAGCTGACGGAAAAACAGGAAGTTGCTCCTTTTGATGACCGCCAGGGGAATCGAGACCTGTTCCGCCAACGATACATCAAGAGAAGCACCAGAGCGAGCCAACTCGTCAGCCTTCTCATTCCCCTCTATGTTCCTATGGCCTGGAACCCATAAGAGAGTGATATCAGCTTGACAACTTAGCTCGCTCATCGTCGACCTGCATTCCTTAACGAGCTTTGACTTCACAGTGGTGGATTGCAGTGCTTTGAGTGCCGCCTGGCTATCAACGAAGATAGCTATCTTACGACCTTCCGGTACGTTATTTCTGGCCAGCCGACATGCTTCCTTAATGGCAAGGACCTCCGCCTGAAAGACTGTGGCCTCGTCTCTTTCCATTCTATCCTGGTAGGAAATTTTACCTTGAAGTCGCTCTCACAGCTATTGTGCGCCACTATATAGTCTGTCGTTCTCTTGAACATAGGATTATTAACCACTCCTAGAACTTTACTATGTCCATATTGTCGTTTTGCCCAGCAGCCGGTTTCTTTTAACCTTATCGTGCTGTTGCAGACCATGTTTTTGATATGGAGATCAATTGGGAGCAGATATAGCAGTACATGCAGTGCTGTACATGGCTCCTGTGATTCCTACACATGCCGACCTCTGCACACCGCTTAGTTTGTGCACTATATAGCTCTTTCCTAGAGTTGGCCACCAAACAATTGCACCGTATGTTAATATCGGACGTACAATTGCGGTATACATCCATGCTGTTATATTAGGGCGTAAGCCACATCTCTTGCCAAATAACCTTTTGCAAGAGTAAAAGGCCACACAGGCTTTCTTTGCCCGTAACTCTATATTGGATTTCCAATTGAGTTTTGCGTACAGCATAACTTCTAAGTAGTTGGCCTTATCCGAAAGATGAAGCTGTTGTCTGTTCAGAGTAGGAAGGCGGAAAGTCGGTATTTTCGTCTTCGTTGTGAAGAGTATCATTTCTGTCTTGTTCGGGTTAACATTTAGTCCACATCCTGTAGCCCATTTTAACAGCTTTCCCAGAGCTCCTTGCATGATATTGCTTATCACGCTAGGAAACAGTCCTGATACCATGATCACAACGTCATTTGCATACGCAACTACCTTAGCCCCCGTCCTCTCTAATACATTTAGAATGTTGTCTATGACTAAAAGCCACAACAGAGGAGAGATTACCCCGCCCTGTGGTGTCCCTCTACTGACATATCTCGTAAGAGTCAAGTTATTTCTTAAAATATTCAAAGAAATATTTAAAAATCATATTAAGACATCAATTCAGATACTCAAAATATCCAAAAACTTCATATATACATACATATAATAATATTTAGTGATCTGAAGATGAAATCATTCTAGTAACTTGTTCATCTTTATGTCATATGCACTTTATAGTACTTTGTAAAAAAAAAAATGTAAGTAATTAGTTGTAACAATAAATAATCTACTGACAACTAGTTGTGAAAAGCCTTCATGGTCCATTTGATTTAGTTCGGGTTGCCACTTAACTGAGTGTCATTCCAAATAGAAGCTCTAGATTCAGGAATCCGATTTTTATGGTGATTATTTTAAGAAATGGGAATGTGCCAAAAATCGCTTTCAACCCAAATCCAAACCAATTGCAATTCTCGTTGTGCCAGAAATCTCTTTTAATGGTTGTGAAGTCTTCCATTTTATTTGAAGGCGATTTGATTAAATTCGTCTACCAAGATGTATGGCTTATTATTTTCCCCGGAAATCTGCATTTAAACAATTCAATATTTCACTTATTTTTAGGCATAAATTTGCATTTAACACAAATCATATTTGCATTAAAGCAAAAGCAAAAGCAACCAATGGCGACCTTACTCGCATTTCAATTTTAGCATATTCAAAGATTCAAATTTGTTTTTAATTTAATTAATTTATAAATCTATCATACATACAATATTATAAAACAAAGTTCCCGAACCACATCTGTTTGTCTGTCTGAATGCGATGAACTCAAAAACTACTGAACGGATTTTCATACGGTTGTCATCAATGAACCGATTGATTCATGGGGTAGGTTAAGAAAAAAGAAAAACTCAGAACAATTTTATAAAATCAATCCAGTCACCTATAACAAACATCTCATTAGGTCAGCCAATCAGTATCCATTAATGTTTTGGGAAGAAGAGGCAGGACAACGTCTGAACGGGTATCTAGTAAACTACAAATATAAATAATATGATATTTTAAAAATGCATAGAAAATGATAAGTTCAATGAAAAGTTTTACTAACCGTTTGGTTTTTGTAGAGTGACGAATGTGAAACGGTCAAAATATTGTCTTGCGCTGAGTGTAAACACTATACAGCAATATTCATCAAAGAAGAATCAATGAAAAGTGTCGCCACAGAATCGCTAAGTGTAAGATGACCGTAAAGCAAATACTATTTAATCAGTTGCTTAATTGAACATCAATTTTCGAAAAATTAAATCTTCTTTTTTTTTTGTGCGAAATTGAAAATTACCGAGATCAAAACAGATGCCCGCTAATGGTTGTTTTTACCATTCATTATAATACTCAAGAATCGACAAATTGGCATATTTTGACAAACCAGGAGAGAGTGCACAAGAAGCCGCCTCAAAAGGTAACATGAAAGTTATTTACGACCTCACAAGAACTATTAGTGGAGGGAACGTTAAAATCAACAGCTCCGTTGAGGATGAAAACGTTAACATTGTTACATCCAAGCGTAGAACAGCTAACCATCCAAAATCAGCACAATACAAGTAGACAAATAGATACGAACCCTCGAACAATAGACGAAATAGTAGAAGCAATCCATACCCTCAAAAAAGGCAAAGCACCTGGGAACGATGGACTTGCAGTAGAATGCTTTCAAGCAGACGCACGTCTCATGGCCACTAAACTGCTAGGTATTTTAAAAACAGTTTGGATCACTGAAGCAGTACCTAGGACGTGGAAAGAGTCCATAATTATTAAAATCCCCAGAAAAGGCAACAAGAAAAAGTGCTCCAACTGGAGAGGCATCTCACTTCTACCAACTGTTATGAAGGTATGAATCAAATCATATTGGGTAGAATTGCTGAACCCGTAAATAAGCTTATTAGGAAAAACCAAGCCGGGTTTCGTCCAGAGAAATCGTGCATTGATCTTATCAACACAAAACGCATATTTATTGAACAATCTGCAGAATTTAATGCTCCACTATACATAGCCTTCATCGACTATTTAAAAGCCTTCGATGCTCTAGATCGCAATGGTATAAGGTTAGCGGTAAGCGCTAGAGAAGTCCCGCAAGGCCAGCTACGAAGACTCCACTAGCCGTGGTCTACACAACGGACAGCTATGCGAGTCTTTTGCATGTAAGAGCGGTGCTAAACAAGGATGTGCGCTATCTCCGCTGTTGTTTATCAACGTTCTGGATTTAGTCCTTGAATCTGCAGAAATCGAAAACATAGGATTCAACTGGAAGCTGCACAGAAATTTAAGCGACCTGGAATACGCCGACGATGTAGCACTGCTAACGAATCGCTGTTCGGATATGCAAATCCAACTGCGGAGTCTAAAAAAGTGGAATTGAATATTAACTGCATGAAGACCAAGAGCATGCGATTAAATACCACTATTAGCACCCATCTTATAATCGAAGGTAATGACATCGAAGAGGTTGAACGTTTTGAATATCTTGATAGCCAACAAATGGGGGAACCCATATCGATATAGAATGTAGAATTCAAAAAGCCAAGGCCGCATTTGGGAGACTAAGAAACTTTTGGAGAGCTAAAAATGTCCACCAGAAGACGAAAATAAAAATATTTAACGCTTGTGTAAAAACGGAACTTGCTTTATGGCTGTGAGACTTGGCATACTACAACTACAAACATGACGAAACTACAAACCGATCATCAACCGATGTCTACGTACTATTCTGCGAATCTGATGGCCATGAATTATTAGAAATCAGCGACTCTGGCAAATCTGCAAGCAAGACCCAATTGAAATTGTGATACGGAAACGAAAGTACAGTTTGCTGGGACAAAAATAACGACGAAATACCCCATGCCATATTGGAATGGAACCCTCAAGGGACGAGGTCCAGAGGAAGATCGAAATTGACGTGGAAACGAACTGTTGCGGCTGAAACAAGAAAATCTATGAGCGAACTTAGCGCATTAGCACGCAATAGAGACGGATGGAAATCCTTTGTTAATCAACTTTGTGAATAGATTATGTTTATAATTTCTTTAAATTGTAAATACGTCATAATTAATATTACTCATACGCATTGCTTGGTATTATTACTAAGTATACATTTTCCCTTTGGAAAATCTCCAATTAAGATGCAAAGACTGCAACTTGGCATTATTAAATATGCACGTGTCTAACTAAGTGTAAATGCAAATGTGTCCATGTGTGTGTGTGTGTTTTTTGTTTTTTTTTTTTTTTTTTTGCACTCTGAACCAACCTCCTTCTCCACTTCATCACTCATTTCCATCCATTTTTTGAGGCCAACAAGTCAAAGTGAATTTTATTTTATATTCTATTCGAAGGTTTCTTTTTCTTTCTTTTTCTTTCTATTTTTACTTTTTTTTTTATTTTTTTATAAAATTTTTTTTGATATTTTTTTTTTTTTTTTTTTTTTTGACTTGGTCAGAGGAGATTCAAGTCGCAGTTTGTTTCCATAGTCCTCTATACTATAAGCTAACAATAACTTGCAGTTGCAATTGCAGCAACAGACGAAATCTGAAGTTTGAAGGCGTTGAAGGCGTTGGCGGTAATGTTGACGGCATCAGCGGCGACCAGCTCGCATTCTAACTGGGTCAAAGTTCGTGTAAAAAATATACGAAAACTACAAAACAAAAATAACAAAAAATAAAAAAAATTATATGGAGATAAAATAAAATAAAGAAGGGGAAAAATAATAAAGAAAGAAATGCCTCAAATGTAACATTTGCTTGGTAAAGAAGAAAAAAAAAAACAAAAAAACAAAAAAACAAAAAAAAAAACAAAAACAAACAAACAGTTGAACAAACAAACAAAATGAAATGAACAAATAAAAAAACCAGTAAAAAGTAAAGATATGAAGTGAGGAGAAAGGAAAAAGAAAGCCAGATAATTGTGTGATGGGAAGGAAGGAAGGAGGGGTGCTGAAATGGGAAGCAGATTTGTTTAAAGAAGAAGATAAAACGAAAGTAACAAAAACAGCAGCGGAACGCCATAACTCAAGTGGAAAACTAGACTACTATGAGCGAGTAGTTGCTCGTTTAATTTACCAATAAGTATTTATTGTTATTATTATTATTGTATTTGTATTTGTTGTTGTTGTTGTTGTTGTTGTTACTGCGGCGGCTTTATATGTTTATACATATATACAAAGATACACATGCACATAAACAAAGCAAATATAGAGATAGACATACACAGGCACATACACATATACAGAGAGAGAGAGAGAGAAAGAGAGAGAGAGATATACTTAGATGTAGACATAAAACTGAGATTTGTGACCATTGCTGCGGAAATTAAATTTTCAAATTGAAACTCATCTTCTCACATTTAACTTTGTTTATTCTTTTTGTTTCTGTTGTCGTTATTATTGTTGTTGTTGTTAGTTGTTAGTTGTTAGTTGTTTATATTTTCAGTATCCTTTAATTATTTATTCACTTTTCTGAACATTAAATCTAAATAAACAAAATCTGTATGTATAACCTTCAATTAAAATTCTTAAAATAAAATAAAAAAAATTGTAAATCTAAAATATTTAAATTAACATTAAGTAAATGAATGCATTTCAATATTTTAAATTGTGAGGACTTCGTATCAGTTTTACACCCTAAGCAGAAGATAAACACATGCATAAGTATGTAACTATGTATTATACATTTTAATGGCCTTCAGTCTGAATTGTAAGGTTATTCTTATGGAATTAACACACAAATATCTAAGTTTGAGCAATTGACTAACTGACTGACTAACTGTCTGACTATTCTGAAAGCAAATGTCTTGGTTCATTCAGTTTAAGTCTCTTAATCTCTTCAATTAGGCTTTGTGCTGCCAATTGGCTTAGAAGTTGCCACGAACAACAATCTAAGTATGCCAGTATTGCATCCATTTACACTCTAAACAAGATTGGTAAGCGTAATATTGTGTTGACTATGCCTGGAATGGTATCGCATCATATGCTGATCATATCGATTAATGTGATGCTAAGTATGAAATCAATTATCTCCTTGCTAAGGCGAAGCAAGATTGAAAGAAATTAAGCCACCAGGAAATCAAGGTTCTCTACTGTGCAAGTTTCTGTCATCATTGGTGAATGGAAAATATATTTAGATATTAATATCTTTTCAACTAGTATTTTTATTGCAATCCTCATGAATTTACTATTTGTGTACCATGAGTTGCCAATCACCTTCGATGAAGAAGGTGATATTGAAGGCACAACTTAAGCGTATGATTGATTTGAAAATGAATCCAATAACTGATTTAGCCACCAAGTGGGCTTACACAAACAACAAATTGGAAGAACTAAATTCATTGTTGGGCCTCGACCTAGTAATGCGGCAAGCCTGTGCGGCAAACAGAGGTATCTCCTGGGGTTTGTGCGGCCGCCTTAAAGACCTGGACTACGCGGACGATATCTGTCTGATCTCTCACAAACACTCGCACATATCAGCCAAACTTCTTGCGGTAAGTGAAGCCGCAGCACAAACCGATCTAAAAATCAACATTGCCAAAACAATGGTAATGGATATTAACACTAATGAAACAGAAGCGCTCCAGATTGCCGGCTCAACGTTGGAAGAAGTGGATGAATTTTGCTATCTCGGTAGCATTATCTCAAAAACTGGTGGGTCAGCAGCAGACATTCGCAACCGCTTATCTAGGGGACGAGCTGCATTTGGTATGCTGGAGAGCAATGCATATTTCCAGACGCACGAATTTGAGAATATTCGACGCTAACGTAAAGTCAGTAGTCCTATATGGGTGCGAAACATGGAATCTTACTGCATGTACTCTGCAAACGTTGCAATCCTTCCTCAACCGCTGTCTCCGAAAGATCACGCGGATATTCTGGCCCGACGTTATTAGTAATGTTGAGCTTTGGACTGCAACTAAACAAACACCTGTCAGCATAAAAATCCGTCGCCGTAAATGTAAGTGAATCGGGCACACATTGCGTAAGCCACAAGATGATATCACAAGGACAGCATTGGACTGGAATCCTCAAGAGAATCGCAGACGAGCGAGACCAGCCAATACGTGGAGACGACAAGTTGAAGCAGAAGTGCAAAAATCAGGACTTCCTGGAGACAAATCAAAGCTTTAGCGTTAGACAAGGCGGATTATAAGATGCTTGTTGAGGCCCTGTGTTCCACCTAGGAACTTTGGGAAATATATAGATATATATAATTTCATTGTTGTAGTCAATGATGGACACTATCAATTCTTTTTACTTTGAGCTCATTTTAAAAGTACAAAGAATTAAACTGCTACCATGAGATTCCAAGTTAACCTTATTGGACTATTTTTGAGTAAGTTGTTGGAAAAAAAAAGTACAAAAAATTAAGTGAGAGTATGGGATATGGGCATTTTGAATTTGTTATCTCAACCTTGTACATCATAGTGTTGCCAGACACACGCATAGACACATAAAAGATTTATATCACTAAATAATTACCACCAATATCTTATATAAATGAGTGGTCTGGCCAGAAAAGGGGTACCATAACTAGTGTCTGCATAAGGGTTAATATTAGAACTACTTTATCAGATGCACTACTTTCTGTTGCCTCCGACGTTATCGATACTTTGGTTATGCGGTTCACATAGTTCACTGCTTTTATTTTCGAAAATTTTGGAAATTATTGTCAAATTTCAGCCAATACCTTACCAAAACCTTAATAAGTTATACTCCTATAACCTTCCTGATGAATCCCTCTGTCTATTGGTGAACACCTTATGAAAATCCATTTGGTAGTTTTTGACTTTCTCACATTCAGACAGACAGACAGACAAGGAAAATGTTTTATAAAAAAAAAAAAAAAATTATAATAGCCAATATTCTAACCGCTTACAATCTACATAGTATACTGATATATACATATTTAGATACTGAGATTTTAAGATATTACAGTGGTCACAATTTAAGATTCCATTCTCCTAGAACTACAAATCTCAATAAAAAAAAACACACTCAAAGTTGAAAGAAAACGTAATCCTCATCCATATGAGTTTGTTATAGCGCTACTAGATTCTACTATGTATAACAATTTACATAAAGCTGATGCTGCATCCACCAAAGATGCTGCATGGATACTCTTCCAATTCAACAACAATACGAAACATTAGAAAATATAGGGTTGCCTTTGAAGACATGGATGCTAACAACTGCTTCCAATGCAGCTTTCAGTGCATTGTTAGAATGGTTACTTTTTGGCATTGTTGCCAATTTTTAAGAGGATTTTCGTTGCGCCCTAACATTAAACATTGCTCAAAACAATTTTAAGTAAATTCCAAATAGTAAAATTTGTATTAAGATTTTAATAAAATTACATTACAGGAATTATAAAGGGAGCTGCAAGAAATTGCTTATAACTCAAAAGGACTCACCTTGGCTCACCTGGCTTGACATTCATATTAACAAATATACTAAGTACAAAAAGAAGTTAAATCTTTGAGAAATCCTTCATATTTCTTGAATTGTAAATTATGAATATCATTAAAGAGAGAATGTAAATTATACAATTTTAGAAATGAGTTAAATCTTCAGATTTTCTGAATTGTAAGCAGTTCATTTTTATTTTTCTAGTTATTATGCCATATCGCTATCATTAAATAAGTTATTATAAGAATCTCTGAGGACTGATTGCAAATTAAATATACGTTTGCATAAAATAAGTTTATTGTACGAGTATTACGTACTTTGTATTACAAATATACGTAATAAATACAACATTTGTACTTGAAAATGCATTAAAGATTTGTGCGCAATTGCGGTGCATTCATTTTACATCAATCAATAATCAATTGAATAATAAATTTTGCATATGAATGCAACCGCCGTTCCTATTGAATAAGAAGTTATCATTTTGTTGTTATTGTCGTCATCAGCATCAGCATCAGCATCATCGTCGGTCGTCGTTATAAGTACAAATTCTTGTAATGGCAACAGATTAAATTCCAACGACCACAACGATGTCGATGACAACAAGAATAACAACAAAAATATATATGGCAGAAACAGAAACAGTGGCAGTTATAACGGTAACAGCAACCATTACTTACTACTACACCAAGAGAATCAGTCAACTACTTAAGAACAGAAGTAGAAGCAGCACCAGCAGCAGCAGCAGCAACAGCAGCATAGAGTATAATTCACAGAGAAAGAGAGAGAGAGAGTGGCAGTGCGCCGACGTTAAATAAATGAAACAAAAATGTAACGAAAGCATTCATTGCCCGCTCACTGCTCACCGGCATAAAGCAAAGTGAAGCACAGCAGGACACTACAACAAACTTTAAAGTGATGCCAAAGAGAAAGCATAAACAAAAAACAGAAAAATATAACACAGAGAGAATTTTAATGTGAGAGATAAAAAAGTTTTTAAAAGAGTACAAAGTGTGAGAGATATTTTGATATGAACAATTTAATGTGGCCCCGCTTGCTGGTTGCTTGCTTTTGCCTATTTGATGTTGATGTTGCTATTGTTGTTGTTGTTGTTGTTGTTGTACAGTTTAAAAGGGAAAAAAGATATATATATTTTTTTTTTTAAATATATAGTAGTATGTAGACACATATACAGTGAAAACTCCCGTAATCAAACTGACATCCACTATAGAGGTAATTTTAAAAATATATATGTATGTATATATTTTCAACACTTTGTTAAACTTGTTTGTTATCATTGGATACTCTTCAACTTTGCGACAACAAATAAGAGTCAAGCAAATTTTCCAAACTGGCCAAGTATTCTAAGAAATATATCCCAAGAATACGGGATGGACGGGTCTTCCAAAAAGTGTTAGACAATCGCAATGTTAGATGCTTTCTCTTTTTTCTACACCAACACAGCTAAGACAGAAGTCTTATTGGAGAAACATACTTCCATTATCATCCCAATCCTGTTATTGCTAAATTAAATAAGGCCAGAGTAACTAGGGGACATTACAGCTGCCCTAAATTTACCCACTGGGAACACTTTTGATCTATTTAAATGACAATTTTGGCAAATTTCTTTCAATGCCTTGTCATATAAATTTATGTACATTGAATGTATTGATTTTCAATACAATCATATTTAGCTAAAACAATTTCATCTTATATACTTACTTACTCCCTCTGTGAGTATGAAGCCTGCAGCGGGATCCAAGAATACCTCTACCTTCTGGAGGCATGGGCGAACCATCGGTGGAACATGAGAATAAACAGCATCAAATACGCCCACCACTGTCCGATGGAATTCCAATCCGAAAGCTTTAAAAGCTACACTTTGGCTATCTACTGCAATGGAGCAGACAGTTCATGAGTGCCCGGCCTCTCCTGGCCTTGAGCCACCACGTTGATAATTTATGTATTTTATCCTTTGTTGTATATTGTTTTCCACCATTTATGTACATGTAAAAACCTGATTATTATTTACACAAAACCAAAGTGATCATCATTGGCGCTTAATAAGAAATAAATATGTAAATCAACCCCTAAAGATGCATTTATAACTAACTACAAATTGTCGTACATAGTAGACATGTGCAGAAATGAATTCATCAGGGATGTCACAGAAATCGTCGACGAATTTGAATAGAAACGGTTTTGATTCCGCCGAAAAAATATATAGGTGCCACAGAAAATGTGTGAGATTTCATTTTCGAACAGCTAATTGAATATTATTCATTTTAGGGTCGTCTTACACGTATCGAGTGTATGACGGAACTTATCGTTGATTCTTTTTTTTTTTTTTTGAATCCTCTTGCTACACTCGCTCTACAAAAACCAATCGAAAAAAAAACTTCCTTTCACAACAAACAAAAATCGTGTACAGTACCCTGCTTTAATACATTGCAAACATGCCAACTTTCACCAATGAGATTATTTAAACTTCTCATTAAACTAATCACTTTATACGCATTTTTTTAAACAAAATTAAAACATCACAGCTTCATTACCAATTATATACAGTTCATTTTGACATATAAATCAATTGAATTAAAGACAAATTGGAATCTTTGAAAATGTAAAAATTTATATGCAAGCAGGTTGGCATATTTAGCGTTGGTTCGTCGATTTTACTTTAATAGAAAAGTGATTTTGGTAAAATGCAAATTTATGCTTTTTCTTTAATAACTTCAAATAAGGGGAGATTTCAAAACTTTCAAAAGAGATTTCTGTGACACGGAGAATTGTAATTGGGTTGGAATTGAGGAGAAAGCGATTTCTGTGAAAACCCTGCATATTCAGTTTTGAATATATTTATTTACGCACGCACAATACGAGTAATTTCAAATGAATGCATTCATGCACATGGTTCCACTGCTATAATAAATTAATCATGTTTACTGTCCCACTAAGCTAGGTAAGCATAACTGTGCGACGATCATAATTTGTTTATTAAATAGCGTTTAAATCAACAATTGTACTTATAATAAATTTATGTCATATCTTGGTCATGTTACTAGGTAATAGACACCCTAGAAGTATACTTTACTTTTTTATTTATTGTTTCGAAAATAACTAATATTATAGTAGTATATAAGATATTTAAAAGAAAAACAAACCTACTTTTAATTTCAGAATATTAACACTACTTGATTCTTGGTACTACAACCTTTGAATCAAGAGATATATTAAAATTTTTGGCAACATCAAAGTTGTTTGGGTGTAAGGCAGCGGCCTTTTGAAACTTTAGTATGACACCCTTATTCAAAAAACGTTATAACAAAATATTGTGTATTGTATAAAAATCCAGTTTTACGAAACCAATTTACAAGGATTGTTCGTTGCCATCTGACTCTGATAGGCTCCTTCTTGGCAGTCTTTCATCTTTGGTGCATCGTAGAATTGCTCTTGGGATTAGTTTTCTTCATAAGAAATTGATTCTCCTGAGCTATTAAATCAGTTTAACTTTTGTGTCCCTAGTCGTCCTACCAGAAATTTTGTCCCTTTAGCATTGAATAGATGTACTACTAACTATACCCTACACGATCCATTCCGAGTTTTATGCACGTCATATAATAAATTGTATTAAGTTCTCTCGCCCGAGATATCGCCATCATCGATTAATACCATCATCATTCACTGCCTATGGGACTCATGATCACACTGCAGGCGAAATGAACTGGATGTCGCTGATTTGGGTCACCTTTACCATCTGCATTATTGTAGTTTATTAGTTTATATGTCTCTGACCACACATGGCTCTAAGTAGAGGCATAGCTCGCTACTACATATTTGCAAATAAATTTCCCCCATCGGGTCAGAGGGTGGTATTTCATATTATCCTTATTTATTTATTTTCATGTGTTTTTTTTTTTCCTATTTTTGTTTCTCTTTTTTTTCTAATTAATTTATTTTAGTTTAAATTCACCTCATTTTATATATTTTTGTCTTACTTTTAAGTGTTAAGTGTTAATTGTTACATTTATTTTTGTTTTAATTTGATAGTTTTTTTTCAATGTCATTCAAATATATAACTAAATACGAGGGGGGACCAAAAAAAAAACGGGAATTTCATCATAACTTCTTTATTTCTTAATATTTTAACACCAAATTTTGATCACCTTCAAAGTATTCTCCATTGACCACAACGCACTTCTTCAAACGATTCTTCCATTGTTGAAAACAGTTTTTAAATTCACTTATCGGGATGTCCTTTAAGCCTTCCAGCGATTTTTGTTTCACCTCCTCCACAGTGGCAAAACGCTTTCCTTTCATATTCCTTTTGAGTCTGGGGAACAAAAACAAGTCACAGGGGGCTAGATCCAGTGAGTATGGGTGGTGGATAATCGGTGTCATGGCGTTTTTGGTTAAAACATGCCTGAAGTCGACGTTCCCTTTGCTCGCCTGTGAGAAGGCGCTGGACAAATTTGGCTGCAACCCTTCTCAAGTGCAAATCTTCGGATAAAATTCTCTGAATTGAACTCCATGACATTCCCGACATCTCACAGAGTTGGTCAATGGTGCGGCGACGGTCTTCACGAATGAGGGCATTGATTTTGTCGACGTTTTCATCAGTTCTTGACGTTGTGGGGCGTCCCGAACGAAGTTGTTCTTCAATAGACATTTCTCCATTTTTAAAACGTGAAAACCAATCGTAAACTCTGGTTTTACTTTGGGCAGCATCCCCATAAGCAGTTTTAAGCATTACAATAGTTTCCGCGGCCGATTTCCCCAACAGGAAACAAAATTTCACAGCCGCGCGTTGTTCTCGACAATCTGCCATTACGTTTTCGCCGAAATGTAAAAAGTTGTTTTACTAAATAAAATCTCACAGGCGAACCGATGCACTCACAGCGACACAACTTTGCACACTGACGCAGATGGCGTGACATTAACGGACATGTGGTCAAACAATAGGTTCCCCCACTCTCCCTCCCCACCACAGCGTAATTCTCGATTTTCTTGGGTCCCCCCTCGTAAATAATTTTGAATTCCTTGATAAATAATTTGGCACACTACAGAGATATATAAGTACATATAGTACATAATTATTTACATGTAAAAATTTATAAGTATTAAAATGTATTTAACTTAGATTCTTGAAATGAAATGGCTACAAAGGATAGTTTTCTTTTCTGTAAACATAACTTTTCTGTCTACGAAAAAGACGTGAGATGGTCACTTCATCCCTTCACTTCACTTCACTTCACTTTTAGTAATGAAGCCAATGTCAGCTTATACCACTACAGTGGTCTTGTACAAGTTAAGAATATCTTTTGTATCATCACTTTCATAATTATTATTCCCACTCATAACATCATTATCATCATCATTATTCTCACACTATTTTTCGCTGACGCCATGTCCGCTTCCCACGCTACAATATCGAACGATACCCTTTCCCAACATAAACCACAAAGAACCCTTTTCGCTGACAGTGCATTTTCTGTCACGTATGCCAATATCATCGAACCATTGAACACCATCGAACCATTGAACACCATCGAACCTTCGAACATTCTGAAGTTCAAAGTGATCTGTACGTACGCCAGCATAACGAACCTTATGTTGTAAGCTAAGTTTAAGTTAGTTCTAATCCAGACTCAATGTAAAGCGCATCACGCTGATATTCAATAATATTATAATTACTTGTAAACCCAAAAAGTCACATAGTGACGATATAATAAACATTTTTATTTTAAAAACCAACAAGTAATTGTTTAATTTACACAAGAAGACCATTGAAATTTTACCAATTTTATCGAAATAAGGAAGGCTTCTCCGCTTTGCTGAAGAAGCGCACCATGCTTCTTTGCTTCTGGTTCTCTCTGAAGAAGTTGAAGAACTTGCTTACCGCAAGGACTTAACCCAAGCTGTTTTCCGTCGTGTCTCGGATGTGTCGCTTTCTCAAACGACCGCTCTGACAGCAATGAAGTATATTTATTTTATTTATTCCAGTGATTCCTTTTTGGTTGCTCTTTATGAAATATTTTTGAAACAAAAGATCTTAAAATACACTAAGTAAGTATTCATTGATGGTTATTGGTGTGTTTTATTTTAGTATGGAAATCATTAGGAAAAGTTTTTGTAGGTATTCGAAATTTATTCGATTATGAATGCTGCCCATAATGGGAGATTTCACTGTATACAATAAAATGTAAGCGAGTCAAGCTGAAAAATGGAGACGCTTTTGTTTCGTGTTTATTTTTGCACGAATTCTTGATTGATGCTGATGTTGATGTTGCTGGTTTCTGGTTTCTGGTTTGATTCTTTTCATTTTTCCATGTTGTTGTTTCATTATGTTTATCAGTGCCATGGAGAAGCACTCCATACGTAATCAATTGCAATGCAGTCAATCATAATGATTACGCAACTATTCATTGTTATAAACAATCACAAATACGCAAAGCTCTTACTTACTTACTTCATAATCATATACAAATACGCACACTAATGCACTTAGCCAAACATAGACACACACATACATACACACACACACACACACACACACACACACACACACACACACACATACACACACACACATACATACACAGACACACTCAGATAGATACAAATAATGTACATATATAGTAAAATGAAAGAAAAATCATTGAAGGGAAAAGAAATATAGTACTATAACTACTATTACTTAGTAAGTACCAAGTTATTGGTATGAGTATCAGTATGTATCAGTATCAATTGAAACATTGCGCACTGGATATGAAATAATGCGTTAAGCACCATTATCTTTTTATTAGGTTGTTATACGCTTAGATCCACAACAAACTGGAATCGACATTCACATTCACATTCACATCCGCATTTGTATTCACTTTCCTGTATCCAATCATCACTGACAATGTCCATTTTTGTAGCATATAAGTAAGTAACCACCATCACTATCACCACCATTAGCACCATCAGCACCAGTACCAATATCATTGACATCATCACCCTTATATTGTACTTAGTGATTGTGTGATTGTCCAGTAGTCCATTTTGAATTTAATTCAAGGAAGCCAAATATGTACTTAGCTCACATTGCGAAACCAAAAAAAAATCTGATAAAAATGTTTTGTAAAGCCATGCGACACGCCAACTCAAGTCAACTCAAGTCAAACTGAGTTCAGTTGAATTGAGTTGAGCTTAGCTGAACAAGGCGAGACGAAACGTTATGAGATGAGATGATGCGGGCTGCTCTTGTACCCAGTTAAGTCAAACCTAAGGCACTACCATTTGGTCATCAGCATCAATGCCATTGTCTCGATTCTCAATCTTCTTACTGGACCATATAAACACAATACTCAATGTACCCATAACCCATATTCATTCACCGTCGGCTTTTTAGGTTTTCATTCATATTTTCTTCAAATATAATTTATTTTTTTTTATTTTTTTTTTCTTATATCTACACTATATTGTACTGAGTACAATATTAAGATTGCACAAACATGAACTAAGATCCAGAAGAAATTCCATCACCATCAATATTGATAACCTGGATGAGCTTCATTTTTGATCACCAATGAGTATTTTGATGAAATTTCTTATACACACAGTTTCTATTGGTGCCAGAGATGTAATTGTAGTTATAATCAATGTCTTCTTTAATAGATAAAAAAATCATTTATTATCCAAGAGATTTTCAATATTTCATAAGCAAAGAATAAGTAGACTTGCCAATTTAGGGATATTTTCAAAAGATAGAATCAGAAGAAAACGCAATTATACAATATTTGAATTATATATTAAATAATTTATAAATAAAAAAGTTACAAGAAGTAAATTGGTTTGGTTTGTTTTTTAAGGGGTTTTCCCAGTCACAATGATTATTTATAAATTTTTTCTCTGAATCTTACTTTTGAAAATACCGCTAAGTGGGTAAGCCTGAGAGTATGTTTGCTTTTGGAAATTGAACTAAAAGAACTTAGATTACTTAAAATAAAAAAAATAAAAAAACTATTGTGGACACCATGGAGTCCTAAAATCCTAATAAACTTGTGTATTATATTATAATTTTCAATAGAAACAATTATTTATAAAGGGGTCTACAACGTCATGGAATGAAATGTAATGGAACATTGTTTATTGGATGGCAAAGCGTTTGTAGGGAAGAGAAATGCCGGTTGGAAGGTCGGTGGTTGTATGAAAGATCAAAAAAAATGTTGATTTTTAGTTGTATGACGCAGTCGCAAGGTTTGAAGGTCCCTTAATGTTTAAATTGAGTGTTTTGTTACTGGATTTGGAAGAACTAGAATATACTGGTCCCAGGACATGAACTGAAAGTTTGTTTAAAACCTTACAAGAATTTTCACTTCCTTAAATCTAATTATAATAATAATAATAATAGTAGGGTATCCAAAAGTGAATCTAGTTGATTCTAGAGTTTTTATTTGTTGTTTTGTTTTTTTTTTTATTCCAAATTCTTTGTACCATACAACATACTACTTCATTATGATTTGGTTTGGTTTGGCTTTCTTTTGGTGCATGCTTTCAATGTCTTTTATTATTCAGTACTCCCAGAGCCAAACGAATCAACTAAAGAAATGAAACGAAACGAAACGAAACGAACGAAAGAATAAAAGAATGAAATGAACTAACCAAAGAATGGTCAACAATGGCAATGACGGCAACGACAACGACAACTAGTTTAGATTAAAGCGCATTACTGGCCAAACATTGCCATTCCGGCATTGTCCTCAATTCTGATTTTTATTCTACTTACTATCCCGTTGCCGATGACTATGTAGATGCCTGTGACTGTGACTGTGACTGTGACTGTGTCTCCTCTATAGAGTTTGTTTGGTTTTTTAGAAGACAGGAAAAGAGTATCTACCGAATACCATCTACCTGATTCCAGTTTATCCAAAGCACGGACAAAGTAAGTGACTTTCTTTGTGAAAGTGAATATGTATGTGAGTTTCTTTGTGTATACTTTGTGTGTGTATGTGTGTGTGTATGTGTGTGTGTGTGTGTGTGTGTGTGTGTGTATGTTGTTATCAAACAATCTCAAGGTGATTATGGCTTCAATGAAATCAACAAATAGAATCAGTTTCGTTCACTCTCCTTTATATAGTAGTTGTACTACATACTCATACATATTGTATAGACATGTACATATATACAAAATATAGTATATACATACTCATCATAGTAGGTAGTAACTATAACATAGTAGTAATCTGTTATATCATACATTAGTATGAACCGCGTGCACAACGAGACTTAAAGCAACTATGCTCGTACATTCAGTATCACTCACTCAATCCAATAACCCAATCACCCATCTAACATACCACATTACACTACACACTACACACAACACACATTTACTACAGTGACTACAGTGACTACAGTGACTACAGTGACTATAATATCAGCAGGAAATGACATCAACAGGAACTGTTTCTGTTTCTGTTAAAGCATAAATACGAGTGCACAAAATAGAGCGTGATATCATCCTTATCATTACCATTATCATTATTATATTGGACAGCAGAAATGTACATACTCGTACTCGAATCTACCATACAATAGTAGTAACAAAGCAAGAAATAATATCAATAGAACTGGGCTTATACTATATTACATAGTACTATACATACATACATACTCATTATACATATTCATCATATTATACAAGTAGGTACAACATACCATTATGGTTAAAGTGAATCTTGAAGCTCATTCCTAGGTTTACCACACTTCTTTCTGGTTTGCTTAATTATTTGTTTATATGTTTTCTTTGTTTATATATTTTTGTTTGTCTATTCGCTTGTTTGTTTGTTTGTTTGTTTGTTTATTTGTATTTTTACTTGTTCTTTTTCTATGCTACATTGATATTTTCATTTTCATTTTCATTTACTTTACTTTGTTTTGTTATCTTGTTACTCTTCCCCACCCCTTCCTTCTTTTACAAATCTTAGTTTGCGGAAATATTGTCCAATGGAAAATCTGAAGTAACATGAACTTCTGTTAAAGGAAATGTTAATCGTCAGTCAGTTAGTTAGAAACATGTGATAAACATAGAAACATATTGTTTCTTTATTATATAAATTTTAAAGAAAAACTTCATTAATTTAGTTTCTAAGAATCAATAGTTTTTTTTTTTTTAATTTTTTCATATTATTTTAATTTAATGTTTAAGCAACTGAGTCGGTTTTTATACATTTGTATCATCTTAATTAAATTTACATGGACTTAGAAAAATATGACATCTAAAAAAATATTACCATCTTCTATTAAGGAGATCGTTGCGGTGAAGTCTTTTCAAACGACGGCGAGTTGTGTTGTGTGTAAGACATCTTGCCAGAGGATTGGGGTGTTTTAAGCAAATGATCATTGATCAGCGGTTGATGAAAACATGTATTTCCTCAACAAACATTATATTAAAGTTGTTGAATGACGGCAACTACGAGGGGGGACCAAAAAAAAAAAAAATGGGAATTACGCTGTGGTGGGGAGGGAGAGTGGGGGAACCTATTGTTTGACCAAATGTCCGTTAATGTCACGCCATCTGCGTCAGTGTGCAAAGTTGTGTCGCTGTGAGTGCATCGGTTCTCCTGTGAGATGTTTTTTAGTAAAACAACTTTTTACATTTCGGCGAAAACGTAATGGCAGATTGTCGAGAACAACGCGCGGCTGTGAAATTTTGTTTCCTGTTGGGGAAATCGACCGCGGAAACTATTGTAATGCTTAAGACTGCTTATGGGGATGCTGCCCTAAGTAAAACCAGAATTTACGATTGGTTTTCACGTTTTAAAAATGGAGAAATGTCTATTGAAGACCAACTTCGTTCAGGACACCCCTCAACGTCACGAACTGATGAAGACGTCGACAAAATCAATGCCCTCGTTCGTGAAGACCGTTGCCGAACCATTGATCAACTCTGTGAGATGTCGGGAATGTCATGGAGTTCAATTCAGAGAATTTTATCCATGAGAAGGGTTGCAGCGACTGGTTCTTCCATCATTACAAAGCGCCGGCCCACACCGCCCTTTCCGTTAAGCAATTTTTGACCAAAAACGCCATGACACCGATTGTCCACCACCCATACTCACCGGATCTAGCCCCCTGTGACTTGTTTTTGTTCCCCAGACTCAAAAAGAATATGAAAGGAAAACGTTTTGCCACTATGAAGGAGGTGAAACAAAAATCGCTGGAAGGCTTAAAGGACATCCCGATGAGTGAATTTAAAAACTGTTTTCAACAATGGAAGAATCGTTTGAAGAAGTGCGTTGTGGTCAATGGAGAATACTTTGAAGGTGTTAAAACATTAAGAAATAAAGAAGTTATGACGAAATTCCATTTTTTTTTGGGTTCCCCCTCGTACTTCTGTCAGCGTATCGGATACATCCACGTCAATATCAATATTCACGTAATCATCGAAAAAAGGCAACATTTTCACAAATTTCAGATATACGATTTCATAGATAATCTACTATATGTTCAATTGCTCGTCTTGAAATCTTTATTAAAACTGCAAGCATGGAAGCAGTTGTGAATACAATCTGTGTTGACACTATTCCACGCTTTTTAAGCAATTTGCATTGCCGTAAATATGAAACATTCAAACTCTTTTGTCTCATCAATGCTATTAACCAGATTAATAAGCGCGTAAGGCGACATGAAGGCGACAAAATAGTCTATAAAAGTTAACGGTAAACTGATTTCAATTTTTTTTTTTTTTTTTTTTTTTATGTTGTGCATTACAAATTATAAAATGTTTTAAAAATAAATAACGATTTATAAGAAGTTTTATGTTCATTGAATTGCTAATAAAAATACGAATTACCGAGGGGACCAAAATGTATGGAATTTTTTACGAAATGATGAATTTTTTTCAAAGGACCAGCAGTTTGTTACGAATTATTGAGGTTTACGATTTATCGGGTACGAATTATTGAGACTCGACTGTATATGTAAATAATAACCTAAATATCAATTTTTTAGTTATAAAGATTGCTTTTGAAGAAACTATAGTGTTATTAATAATGAAAATTGGTCAAAAAGGACATTTTTACAGTCAAATATAATGGTGAAAGGAAATGTATTTGAACACAAGAAAAATGTTATAATATTTTTATACTCTTCACTTTAGTGAATAGCATTATAAGTTTGTCATGAAGTTTGTAACACACAGAAGGAGACATCGCAGACCACATAAAGTGTATATATTTGTGATCAGCTCAATGAGACGAGTTGATTTGGCCGTGTCCGTCTGTCCGTCGGTCTGTCTGTACGTTTGTTCGCACTCCTAGTCCTTCCTTTTTGAGCTAGAGAGCTGAAATTATGTACATAGGTTTCTTTTTACCAAACGCCGATCAAGTTCGTGAATCAGCCGAATCGGACCACTAGAGGGGGTTCCTCCCATACAAAACCCCTTTTAAATTAATGTTCTTATTAGAAAAAGTTTTTTGTTTTTCCACGTATCGAACTGAAGCTTAGACACTATAATTTTCTGGTTCATATCCACAAACCATATAAATTTCATGATCCTAGGATTACCAGGAGGGCTACCTCCCATACAAACCACCTTTTAAATTAATGTTCTTATTTGACAAAGTTTTTTTGTTTTTTCACGTATTGAACTGAAATTTGGATACTATAAGTGTTTGATCCATATCCACCAACCATATAAATTTCATGATCCTATGGTTACCAGGAGGGGTACCTCCCATACAAACCCCCCCTTTTTTTAACTAATGTTCTTATTAGAAAAAGTTTTTATTTTTGACTTTTTGAACTGAAATTTAGACACTATAAGTCTCTGACCCACATCCACAAACCATGAAAATTTCAAGACCCTTGGACTATTAGGATGGGTACCCCCCATACAAACCGGGATCCAAATGAAAGTTCTTATTAGAAAAACTTTTTTGTTTTTTGTACTATTGACTTGGACACTATATTCAAGACCCTCGGACCACTAGCTAGGGTGTGAAGAGTATTACAACTTCGGTAAAGCCCAAGTTAGTTTAAAGTACTTTTAATATTCATAGAGTAAAAAATTACATATTTTTTTTTTCTGCTTATGTTACATTTTATTACGCCGATCAAATACAAAAGTACCTTTAAGACATAAGTATCAAACGTTGATTGACTAGGGACTGAAGTATACTAAGTCAAATATTGTGACAGTTACGCTCAAGGCGGAGATCAGCTGGGTGAAGCCTTTTCAGACGTCTTTCACAATTATGGTTAATCAGTTCCGAAGCAAGTGAATTTTTGTGAGAGATCAATCGATCGTTGTATCTACAAGTGTATTTATTGATTTCATCCCAAACTGTAGGCATCTGGAAATCATTATGTAAAAGTGCTATTCTTTACGAACCATGGCGCATTGGTTATTCTTCGAAGTGCTTTGTTGTGGGTGATCGTTTGATTTGTGAGTAGGATCCCAAATCCCAGATCTGGGTGCCGTATGTCCAAGATGGCTTATTGATAGCTTTGTACACAGTTAGTTTAGCATTTAAGTTTAAAGTACTTGTGGAGCGTAGTAATTAGTTTAAACTGTGAAGCTTGGTTATATATGTTTTAGTAATCCCAGTGATGTGGAGTCTCCATGTCAAGCGTCTCACATTATCAGCATAGGGAATATTAACACCATCCATGTTGACTGTACCTGTCACGACGTAGAGTGAAACAGCAGTGTTGCGATTTTGCTGATTTTAATCCAATATTCCAGCGCCTTAGTCCATCCATGAAAGTTGTCAAGATAATTTTGTGTATTATTCGAGGCTTAAACACTACAGTTGCTTCTTCTAATAATCAATAGCATCTACGTTGATATTATCATCTACGTAGAGCGATCAATTAGTACTTAGAAAATCCGAGAAATGGCGCTCGTAGCATCGATAACATTTTTTTAATTTTTTTATAGTTGGCCCGGCAAACTTTGTTTTGCATTCAAAATGCTATAATATCAACCACATAATTTCAATTTTATTGTTCAATCTTTCGTATATTGGAAAGAATGGAACAACATGAATTTCGTGTGTATAATTTTTAGCTTAAGAAAACCATCACCGAAATCAAGAAAAGGCTTGATATATACTACTCACATCAGAATCGTCAACAAAATCCATGGAATGATATTAAACGATCGAAAATGTGAAGCGCGTGAGTGTGGCCGAGGCTGTAGGCAACTCAACTGATCGGGTACATCAAATTTTAAATGAACGATTGCTCACACTCGTCCATAATCTTCGATTTCAATTCAATTTTAATTTCCATTTCAAGGCATAATTAAGTTCCATTTCATTTCAAGTTCAACATCCATTTCAATTTCAATATCAACTTTCTATCAATTCAAGATCAATTATCATTTCAATTCCGTTTCAATATTCATTTCAATTCCAATTCATTTTTATCTTCTAAATCAATTTTATTTCAACTTTAATTTCAATACATTTTCAAATTCTAATTCAATTCTATTTCAACTTTCATTTCAATTCAATTTAAACTTTTATTTCAATTTAATTTCAACTTCCATTTCAATTTCTATTTCAACTTTCTATTTAATCAAGTACAATTTTAATTTCATTTTCGCTTCATTTTTCATTTCAATTAAATATCAACTTTCATTTCAATTCAATTTAATCTTTTATTTCAATTCATTTTCAATTAATTTCCATGCATTTTTTTTATGTCATTCAACATTTTAGTTGAATTTTTAGTTTAACAATGCAAACAAAATATTTAATTCTATCGAATGTAACTTTTTTATAAGTGACTTTCATAAACGCTCTCCTATATAATTTCTCAAGGCTCCAACCATTTTATTCTTTGAGCATAAATTATATTTGAAAAGTTAGTAGAACAATTTCTAAACAATTACAAAACAATCAGGTAAATAAAGAATGCTAGATTTGTGTATACTAATAGCGTACAGTTTGAGTATCAACAAAGAACACAGTTTGAGTATCTGAAAATAAATGTGTTTTTAGTTAATTTTTGGTAGTATACTTTTAGGGGCTGTTTGAATATCCTGGATCTCGGGAACGGGGACACATATCGGGACCAAAACTATCCTATGTTAAAGACAGGAACCAAGCATACACATTCTCAATCAATGTTAATAAAATCAGATGAACGGTATGGCAACGCATAATATACGAACAAACAAAACACTAATATTTATAAGTATATTTGTATAGATAAAGCAGACTTCCAATTAATTATTTAAAGTTCATTTCAAGTCTAAATGTAGTTCAAAATATTTTAAATAGATTTCCCATGGGACGCTATTGATGTCAACTAAGAGGTAGATAGCAAGTCTTTGGCTTCTTACTTTGATTTTTCAATTTGTGAATTACTTAATTTAATAAATTATTAAAAGCGCTTTGTAGATTACTCTTAATAAAAGGTGTTCCGATTATGAACTACTTGCCGATAATGACTCTATCAACTTTAGCGGCATAAATTGTTGTCAATGGTATTGTAGTTTTAACCTTCTGCTGAACAAATATTGATCGCTTCTCTATCACATGAAGCGAAATTCGTTGATAAAAAATTAACTTTTGTTCATTTAATGACCAAACCAATAGATGGTCAAACCCTTAGATGCAAAATTGTATTTATTAATTTGTATTTCAGCACTAATTTCTTTGCTGTCTGATTTTGTCCCATCCATGAAGACAGAAAAATGTCTCTCTGCAAGAAAACTTTCAATATATGAGGAGGTACAAAGGGAAATGAGCGCACATTTTTTTATGAATTAAGCTGATATACTACTAGATGAAATCAAATGCAGCTTGTATTTACAAAGTTTTGAGTCTATTAAGTGGATGAATACAAGTAAGTTGAGACCTAAATCCACATTTGGTTAGCCAAAGAAGATCCCCTAATTACGTTTTACTTTTTTCTCGGTACACAGAAGAGATGTGCAGTGGATACAATAATCCCATCTTTGTGAGAGAATTTATTTTTCAAAAACTAACCCTTTGCTGCATATCTATAGAACTCAGTGTTATTAATATACCTAACAGAAAATTGTTTGGAAAAATTCATTAAATGGAGACAAAAATGCATGAGAGTTAAATTTTCTTGTGTAAAATTTGTTCATTGTAAAGAAAAATTCACTGTATGGAAATTCATTCTAAGGAAATCGAAAAACACTTAAAGTAGAACGAAAAAGCTGTGTTTTTGAAATCACTTCATAATAGGGAGAACTTCATTGTATAGAAGTACACTATAATGAAGTTCGACTGTATATGGTAAAAACAAAATAACGAAAATTATTAAAATCGGTTCAATAATAAAATATTTTACTTGAAATTTTTTTTTAGTATAATTTTAGGGGTTGTTAGAATATTCCAGATCTCGGCAACTGGGATACATTTTGGGACTAAAACTACCCTATGTTCAAGGCGGAAACCAACTATACACATTTACAAAATTTCAAAGCAATCAGATAAACAGTATGGCAGCGCATAACATACGAACAACTTAAAATAAGAGGTATTATTTTGATATTCAAAGAAAAATGGCATTTTTTGAAATAAATGATCGGTTGTTGATATTTATTTCATTATAAAGAGGAAGGTATGCCGTTAATAATGGAAAACAACATCAGGCAAATGGCCACGCTTACAGGAACATATCTTTTTCATGAAATTTTCCATAACTAAATCGCAAAGTGGCTGCCCTATGTCCTCGATAGCCTCACGAATTCCATCGACGCTAGGCTGTTGGCGTAGACCTTATCTTTTACGTGGCCCCAAAGGAAGAAGTCGCAAGGTGTTAAATCACAAGATCTCGGTGGCTAATTGTGATCACCTCTTCGAGAGATAACACGGTCCGGAAACTTTTCCCGTAAAAGATCAATGGTTTCGTTGCTTGTATGGCACGTAGCGCCGTCTTGTTGAAAATAAACGTTGTCCAGATCAATACCATCCAATTCCGGCCATAAAAAATCATTAATCATCTCTCGATAGCGCAATCCATTCACCGTAACTGTTGCCCCAGCCTCATTTTCGAAAAAGTAAGGTCCAATGACCCCCGCCAGACCATAAACCGCACCAAACAGTCACACGTTGAGGATGGAGATGCTTTTCAACAATAACTCTTGTGTTTTCCGAGCCACAGATGCGACAATTTTGCTTGTTCATGTAGCCACCGAGGTGGAAATGGGCCTCATCAGTCAAGATGTTTTTTCGATGGAATTCCGGATCATTTCTATGCATTTCAATTACCCAATCAGCAAAGACACGACGTTGTTGATGATCGGCCGACTTGAGTTCTTGTGTTAACTGAACTTTATAAGCCTTAAGACCCAAGTCTTTATGCAAAATACGGTGTAATGACATTTGTGGAATGCCCAATTCCAAAGAACGATGAGGAATGAGGACAAACCTGGGTATTCTTCAACACTTTGTGCTACAGAAGAAATATTCTCAGTTGTTCTTGAGCGACGTGCACGGGTTTTATTCTTCACATCACTAACTTGTCCCAACAGCTCGAATTTTTTCAACAATTTCTGTATTGCTGTCCGACAAGGTGTTTCACGACGACCCAAAAATGTTTTAGTTTTACGAACCGTCACTGCCAAACTTTCACCATTTTTCTAATGAATTTTAATAATTTCAATGCATTGTTGAAGCGTGCATCATTCCATTTTTATTAATGGCGTAGTTTCTACTTGTCAAATGTCAAAAAATGACAGCTTCAAAAGTGACATCTACCGAAATAGCGGGCTATTTCAAAATAACACCTCATATTGGAAAACCCTTTACTATAGCTAATTTCAATTTGCGTGGCATAAATAGTCAATACTGACAGAATACTAGTTGAAGATGATCTCAAGATATTCAATTGCTTATTCCGGCAAATTTTTAACGCATATCAAGTCCCGGAGTAATTCAAAAGAACTTGTGACCAGCAACTTTCTACTATTTAGATATCAACAATTAAAGTCTTGATAACCAGTTACTCAAGGAGATCGTCGAGATCTGTACCATGTCAGTTATTTTGAGCTCTTTCAATCAGTGCATTTTGTCAAATAATAAATATAATAATTTTCATTTTAGTAAAAATAAAATTGTGTTTTTATTTTTTATTATTGTTACTTTATTTAAGATTTATTTATTAAACATTCAATGAAATTTTATGAGCGAATATACTTGATTATGTACGAGTATATTGGTGAAGAAACTCATATTGAGCTACTTAATTGTATGAATCGTTAAATTATCATGCTTTCCTTATACGAATTTGACCATCTCTGCCAGTTATGTATGAATAGTTTTCATCACCGATATCCTCTGACAAATTATTTAAGATCTCTTCACTGCTTATGTAGGACAAGAATATGGATGAACTTCATACGTTGGCATTGAATTTTCCTTAGTTACAGCGCGAATTCAGTTTTGAGATTAGTGTCGTCATCACTTATAATCACTCAAAGTTGCGAACTTAGTATGCTGATAATACACCAAAGCGACCAAAAGTTTTTGACAAATGAGTTAAGAAATCATGTTGATATTAAGTTTTCTAAACTAAATATGAAAATGAAAAATGTTTTCAAAATGCAACTGGCCATTTATTTACAATGATTCAGACATTTCAGAATGTCTATGAATAAGAGTTAAGCTTAAGCTTAGCGATATACGAGTATCCCTTCAAGCACTAATGATTATACACTTCCGAGCAAAGAAATCAGTTTTCTAATAAAAAGATCAAATAATTCAATTTTAAAATAAAAAAATTATTATAAATATTATTATTATAATGAAATACAAATTATAATTTAAAATTCATATAAATAGAAACAAAAAAATGTAATACAATAAAATAAACCCAAATGCAATATAATGGAAAAATGATCAAAAATTAAATTTAAAACGTTTGTTATTGTAGTGGAAAGCTTCCAACTTCATAGATTTTCAGACATTTCAAAGTGTCTATGAATAGGAATTTTGTCTTTACAAATAGAAATTTGATCTTACTACTTGAGTAGGCATTTGGGTGCATTACTTTCCAGACATGGACTTACTTTGCTTAAGCTTGGTGAGTTATTATTGATGGAAGCAGCAGTTTTATTATTGTAGAGAAAAATAAACTGGAGTAAGTCAATCTTGTGAATACAAAGATCAAATAATTAAATTTTAACATAAAAATTATTATTCATTTTATATTATAAATTGTAATAAACAAATTCAAATTTCATTTAAATGCAAATTATAATTTAAAATTCAAATAATTAGAAACAAAAAAAATGTTATACAATAAAATAAAAACAAATGCAATATAATGGAAATATAATTAGAATTTAAATTCAAATTGTCAAAATATGGAAAAACAACGAGATATTACTTCGAATATGAAAATATCAAGAAAAACTTCAACGAATAAATTTGCAAACAGAAAGAAAAAAAAATTGAATCTTCAAATAGAAATAAAATAAATAAATTTAAAAGCAATCAAATCATGGACATCTGCATTGAATAAAAATGAATACGTTATGTTAAATATTTTGTCCAGCTTTAATTGACAGATTTTTAACAAGTCAAGTTATAAATAAAAATAGAAAATTATTCACAATTTCAATACAAAAAGAAGATTTCCTCAAAATAATATAATATATATTAAATAGATAAAAAAAAATTGTTTAAAGAAAACAATTTAAAACAAAAAAAAAATTTTACTTTTTTTATTGCGAATACTTATACAAAAATCAATCAACCCGAAAAAATTTTAATCTAATTTAATAATCAGGAGAAAACTTTACTTATTTAAAAAATGAATAAAGACAATAGTTTCAAGAAAAATCAACCCGATCGAGAATATAAAAATTTAAATCTGATTTAAAATGCGGGAGAAAAGTTTACTTATTAAAAAAAGAAAAAAAAAAAAAATATTTCAAGACAATTTCAAAAAAAAAAAATTATTAAAAATTAAAGGAATTTATAACAATCATTTTTAGTACTGCGAATTCCTAGATAATAATGATTCAACCCGTTCCAGAATATAAAAATTTAAATCTGATTTAAAATGCGGGAGAAAAGTTTACTTATTAAAAAAAGAAAAAAAAAATTTGTTTCAAGAGAATTTCAAAAAAAAATATTATTAAAAATTAAAGGAATTTATAACAATAATTTTTAGCACTGCGAATTTATAGATAATAATGAACCCGATGAAGAATATAAAAATTATAATCTACTTAAAATTCGGGAGAAAAGTTTACTTATTAAAAAAAAGAAATAAAACTTCATTCAAGAAAACAATTTAAAAAAAAAAAAACTTGTATATTTTGTGCGAATTTCTAGATAATAATGATAAAAACCGATATAGAATATAAAAATTTAAATCTGATTTAAAATTCGGGAGAAAAGTTTACTTATTAAAAAAAGAAATACAAATTTCATTTGATTAAATAAAAATAGAAAAAAAGAAAAGAAAAGAAAAAAGTATTATTACAATACAAAAATATTTATGTTTAGTTTATACTAATAGTATTATAGTTGTATTACATTTCTTTTTATTCAATACTACTACTACTATTCAGTCCAAATATATTGAATATGTTATCCAGTTTTATATTACTATAAGGCAAAATAAAAATGAAATAATATTATAAAGTCAAATGAGAACGATAGATTCTATTCAATAAATTAAAAATTGTATAATAAAATATTTTCCGAAACAACTTTAAAATATACTTAGTTCAACAAAAAGGAGTAGAGATGACTATTTTATTAAATGAAAATTAAAAAAAATTTTGGATTAAAATACTTTTAAAATATAGTACCTATAATAATATTATTAAAGGAAATACTTATATCTGAGATGGGAGATTTTTTTTATTTAATAATTTGAAGAATAATAAATGTGGAAAAAAGATGACTTTAAAAAAAATTAAATTACTAACTCAGAATTGAAAACAATTGTCGGAGATTTCTGGAATATTCCCGAATGTTTGACTAGAGATCCAGGGGGTGATAACGCTTTAATCTGGTAGAGTGTAGCAAAATAATGTGGGGATTCCATATCAACCAACCACCTTTCAAGTGTCAATCCGAGGTAGTTGGCCGAGGTGTAGGTTGGTGCATATATTGTTACCGTTTAGCTGGATCAGGCTGAACAGAATGTCTAAGAGTGAAGGTGACTTGACATATATCCATTATGTTTAGCTGGTTCTGCAAAATTGATTAGCCAGCGGCTGGGTCGAAGTACGACGTCAAGAGGACTGTGTCATCAGCATACGAGTATGTTCACACAGCGTCAAAAGAAAGTGCACACTAATTTTGTATGTTTAAATTATCTTCTTACGTGGCTACGTTTGACTTATCAAAAAAAATAATGTAACAGAGTTTTTCACTATCCTTTTAAAAATATAATTACTAAAAAACATGATTAAAAAATGATATGAATATTGTATAAATTCCTTTAAAGTAAAAATGCACCAATTTCTACGCGTCAAAAAAAAGTGAACAGTTTCTTTTTTCTATATTTCGTGGAATAACCTATTTTCTTTTTTAGAAAATGATTATTAGTCGCATGCTTTATTATGGTAAAAGTTATTTTGAGTGGGTTCCTTAATTAAAAGTATACAAAAAATTGCCAAAGAAAATAATCCAGCCAAAGGAAAGCACACATCAAATGACACTCGAAAAATCATAGTAGATTTACGAGAGAAAGGCAAATCTTTGCGTAAAATTGGCCAAATTGTCGGTTGAAGCCACAGTACAATAAAAAAAATAAAATAAAAAAGAGAAGTAAAGGCAAATCCAGCCTCAAGTGCAGTCAAGTTGTCTGAAAACATTACCCAGACATCAGGCAAATCAGTAAGCGCGAGTACGGTCAGGAATGGCCTACATGGACGATTACCCAGCAAAAAGCCATTCATATCGAAGGTGCATCAGGGCAATCGAATGGATTTTACCAAAAAAATATATAAAAGAGGCTTAAACTTTTTGGAAAAACATTCTCTACTACACTGATGAGAGCAAATTTAAAATTTTTGATGCGAAAAGGACTTCAAAAATATGGCGTAAAACCAATGAAGCCTTTAAAGAAAATTGTGTAACCAACACATTTAAGCACGGTGGGGGCTCAGTTATGGTTTGGAGCTGCATAACGGCATCAGGTGTCGGTAATCTTGTTTTCATTGAATCCACAATGAACAAGATGGATTACTTGACTATTTTAAAAGACAATGTCGCCCCCAGTGTCGACAAATTAGGCCTGTCAGGCAATTGGATCTTCCAACAGGATAACAATCCCAAAACATACAGTGAGAATTGTGAAGGAATGGCTACTATACAGGACTCCTAAGACACTTGATCATCCGCCGCAATCTCCAGACCTCAATCCCATTGAGCATTTGTGGGAACACCTTGACACCTTGACAGGGAGATCAGGCAGAGGACGATTTTATGCAACGAAGTCCTAAAGAAGGCTATAATGGAAGAATGGGTCAAAATCTCTCCTGATGTGACAAAAACATTGTCCAATTGACTTTAGGCGGTTGTACAACCCAAAGGGAAAAATACAAAATATTAAAATTTAAAAAAGTGTTATTTTTTAACTTAATATTTGTCACTGTGCACTTTTTTTTGACGCGTAAAATTTGTACTTTTTTTAATAAATGTGAATTATATTTGGTTGTGTATTGATTTTGATTGCACTTTAAATTGAACTCGACTCCTAAAATATAAGCCTTGAATTCTGCATACTAACTTTTTATTTTGTTTTATTTATTTCAATGAAATAAAACATTTAACTAAGGAAACTGAGGTGTCCACTTTCTTTTGACGCTATGTGTAGCTTGTCATCACTTAGAGTTGAGAGGTAAATAACTATGGGCGGGAAAAATTTTATCTAAAGTCAAAGAAATCGGTTTTTCACATTTTTCTTATAAACGATTTTTGTTATCGAAAAAACATAAGACTTTTTGAATGCCATACGCTGAATTGTATGAAAAGCTTATCCAGCCAGATGATGACCCCAAGCATATTGTACGTAAAACCAAGAATAAGCTCTTAGAGACACCATTGCAATTGAAGGAGTGGCCACCCAAAAGTCCAAATCTCAATCTGAGCGAAAATATGGTTCAATTGGAGAAGGGCGGAACTTCCAAAATTCAATAGAGCGCCCACTATGAAAGATATGCTTTGGGGTAGAGTGCAACTTAAATGGAATAATATTCCCAGTATCCATATTCGCAAATCGGTTTAAAATATGCCTATGCATGTGTATTGATATAAAAAACAAATGATTTTTAACTAAAAATAAAAAAAAATAAATTAATTTTGTTGATTTTGAACAAAATGTGCATAATTTAGTAAATACAGATAGCCCTGGATGATATTTTTATTTATGTCACCTATTTCATTTTTTGTTAAAATAACTTTAAGGACCTTTTGTTAATAATCTAAGGAACACCTGGTATTTTTTCCATAATTTTCTATTTAGCCGTTTGTTTCCTACTATATACCCAAATTCGATAAAAGTAACGACCATTTACTAATTGTGTTTCCCAATATTTGCGCTCTATCTCAAGAATGGTTAGCTGTATACAAAATTGCCATAGAAAAAAATGTTTAGATAATTTTATGGCCTATGACGTTTATTGAAACATTACAAGCATAGGAAACAAGATAAAACAGATTTTCTTGACTTTTGAATATTTGAATATTTTGAGGCGCGGATACATCACATGGAAAAACAAAGATTTCCATCAATTTTCAACATATTATTTTGAATTCCGATATTTACCCCTTTCTTTACTGTATTTTATTGGGCTGGAAATTGACCCTGGACGTTGCAAAAGGTGCACTCAGAGCTTATGAGTTAATGGTTAATGTAGACCCAACCAAAAAGGCAGGATTTAAGCTATAGCGTGCTACCAAATACATGAAACAACGTGGTCCCCAAAATCAATGACTGCGCACAGAGTCAGAAAATGCTAAATCGAATGTTACGAATGAGTTAGAGAGCCACTTCACATCATTCAATTTAGCTGATTATGAGGAGTTAAGGAAAACAGTTGAGCTCCTGGAGAATCTGGTTCAGATTCCACTCAAATGCTTCTCACCAAAAGGAGTTGCGACTTAGATCCAGAAGCAGAAGTCTAAGAAGAGCTTTGTAACGAGCGAATGGACAACAAAGTGGCGAAAAACAAAAAACAATTGATCATGGCACAAGCAATTTGAAGAAAATTTAAGATTGTAATTTTTTTTTCAAATATTAATTAAAAAAGTAGGAGGAATGAAAAAGGAAGCAGCAAGAATTATTTGCATATACTGCAAATTGTTCTTAATCATGTATTTTCTCTTTGTATGTATAACCAAATCAAAAAAATATATAAAGAAAGACTAACTTTGGTTATGCCGAAGTTGTAATACTTTTCACGCCCCAGCGAGTTGTCGGAGGGTCTTGAAATTGGTTGGTGACTATGGGTTAAACATTTATAGTGTTCAAATTTTAAGTCAATAGTACAAATAACATAAAAGTTTTTCTAATAAGAACCATCATATGGATCTCGGTTTGTATGGGGGGTACCCCTACTAGTAGAGAAAGAGTCTTTAAATTTTCATGGTTTGTGGATATGGGTCAGAGACTTATAGTGTCTAAATTTCAGTTCAATAAGACACAAAACAAAAAAGGTTTTCTAATAAGAACTTTAATTTAAAAGGGAGTTTGTATGGGAGGTACCTCTCCTGGTAACCCTAGGATCATGAAATTTATATATTTTGTGGATATGGACCAAAAACTTATAGTGTCCAAATTTCAGTTTAATACGTCAAAAAACAAAAAACTTTTTCTGATAAGAACATTAATTTAAAAGGGGATTTGTATGGGAGGTACCCCCCCTAGTGATCCGATTCGGCTGATTCACGAACTTGATCGTTGTTTGGTAAAAAGAAACCGATATACAAAATTTCAGATCTCTAGCTCAAAAAATGAAGGACTAAGAGTGCGAACAGGCGGACAGACGGACATGGCTAAATCAATTCGTCTCATCGAGTTGATCACTAGTATATACGAATACTTTATGTGGTCTGCGATGTATCCTTCTGTGTGTTACAAACTTCATGACAAACTTATAATACTATTCATCTTCAGCTTTTCAAGAATCAGAATCTCATGGTGTAAACGCAAAATCGATTCTCAATGAGTCACTTTGGTGTAAATTCACTATAAATTGAGAATATAATTGCATAAAAGTTTGTATGCCATTGAGTTTTCCTTTTACAAGATGAGTTATTTCCCATAAAAAATTCACTTAAAAAATATAATAATTATTGGTGTTTTGTTATTGTTTTATTATATTTATTTATACTTGTACTACAATTACTAGGAAATCTTTTGTATTCCATTTTAATTTTTTTTTTTTTTGCCAAAGAGAGAGGAAATTTTGCAAAAGATATAATACTAAGCTTCGGTGAACTGAAGTTACAATTCTTACTAATTTTGTTTCTTTGATTAGAATAATAAATAAAGAAAAAAAAATTAAAGATTTAAAGACAACAATAACAACACTGTGATTCTTTATAGTAGACTTATTCATACCTAATAAAATAATCAAGGAAAAGAAAAAAAAAATACAGAATACAGAAAACAGAAAACAGAACAGAAGAATAGCGTATAGCGCAAAGACGTCTGTAATGTTTACATGTGTATACAAGTGTGTGTGTGTGTGTGTGTGTGTGTGTGTGTGTGTGTGTGTGTGTGTGTGTGTGTGTTTAGTATGTAAGTAAATTATGTGTTGAACTTTGACCTGCATGAATGGTCAATAGCTTATTTTTTTTTTTTTTTGTTTTCTTTACTAAGTAATGTTATTTGTTTTTGTGTGATGTTTTTTTCTTCATGTTCTTCTTGTGTTTAAATATATTTATTTATTTTGGGGGCTTTAGGGTTGAAATTAATTTGTTGATTCCCTTTCAATATTATTTTATTTTTTTTTTTTCTGTTTTCTAATCCCTCATTCTTTGGAATATTAAGATGATCTGGCATTAATAGAACACACAAACAGCATATAACCATCATACAAACTAAACGATGAATGATGACACTTAATAGTTGTTCCACAGCTTTGAAAGTTTATTATTGTAGGTCATTTCTTTTTTTGGTTTACTGAGATCGTAGTATGTGCATGCATGTCTCCTTTCCTGGATAACCTAAATGATTTTCATATATTTATATATAAAAATTATTATATATACAATACATAAAATCAAAGCTTTTGTCTTATGAAAGAACTTAAGACAATTTTGTTATAATATCAAGGAGGGAGGCTGTGATTTACAGAATAAATAAATAAATTGTGATGAGAGCAGTTTAAATTATGTATTTGAATCCATAGATTTTAACCATTGTAAGTTGTGCGAAGCAAAGCAAAGAACTGATATGACATGCTTATCACCTTCATGAACGTCATAAACGAAATTGGCGGAAATGTGGGTGGTCGAATCGATGAGGACTTCTGGCTGCGCATGATAATCATGCACAAAATCTTTTTGTACTGTGAGCTGCGGGCAATCCAATTGTGATTGAAGGCCGCATCACCAATACGTTGACTCTAATGAACAAAAATAAAAGTGAAAAAAAAATAAAATAAAATAAAATAAAAAAGAACACAAACCATCAAATCATCAATCTACAATAGAATATTTGTTGTAATTAATAGATTCAATACATACCGAGGTAATAAGTTCATCACCATAATAACAAACGACAAAAACTTGTACTAAGGATGCCGTAAAGAATATGAAATATAATACAATTTGTTCAATATTCGATGCAGTAATTTGGAAACCAGCAAAGCAGATGACCAATGAAGCAGCAATAAAATTCCAAAGTATCGAAAAACTAAAAATATCATTAACACGCTCACTGAGACTACACACACACACACAGAGACACATGATAATGATAAAGAAAGAATCATTTGTATACTGATTAGTATTAATATTTTAAGTAAACATATATTATTTGTATACTTACTCCAAAACTTTGGCATGATAAACAACAATTTGTTGCAAAAATGTTACATTTTCATTTTCTGTACACTCAGTACCATCGTATTTCTCTAATACATTCGCAATATAATTAAAGTGCATTGTCAACTGGGTGATGGTCATAATAAGTAACAAATCGGCACAAGCATACAATATACCAGCAACATAGGCACAATGAACCAATCCCCAATATGTAGTCCAATAGATTCGTAAATCACTTCTAGCATCATAAGGAAACCAAGTATTGAATCCAAACTCACGATCAAATGTATCATAGCCAAGTAATTGATATTTTATGGTTGCCTTTACGGCCGGATACAAACTAAATGATGATGTATAACTCATACAGAGCATTGTAAAGATCTTCATCACTCGATTCATATTGCGTTCATATTGGATAACACGATAGGCGCGTTGTTCGTCCAGGGTTTTTGGAAAAATATCCTTTAAATCATCCAACAATTGAACCATAAGATGGCGATGTATAGTCGAACTGATTTGCTTGCAATCGGACATTATAGAGAAACCAATACATGGTGCAACAGCAGTCGCTTCCAATAATGTTGTCGTCGATGTTATATGAAGATAAAAGTATGCAACTTCACCCATAACAAAGGTATTGAAATTCAAGAAACCCAATATTAGGTAGATCTTTAGTAAATAGCGTCGCAAGAGATTCTTATCACGTGATGAATAGATATCCTCACCGATGGTCTTATAGAAGAAAGTCGGAAAACGTATCATATCCTCAAAGGTTCGAAGTTCACGTTCCACTTTTTTGGTCATCTTCAATTGAATGAATACACTGAAAATGTAGTGAGAGTAGTGTAACAATTAAAACAAAAAAAAACTTTCCAAATTTTAATGTCCACAATAAATACTTAGTTAATCCATTTGATTAGAAAATTATTTCAAAATAACATTCAATACTATAAATGGATGCCTTGGGGATTCTATTACTAATAATATTGAATTCTCAAAATCTACTTGTCAATCATCACTTTTGCAATCTAAAGAATTTAAAAAAAAGAATCATAAAATTTTGGAATATATTCGTAAGCTGTTTTTTGTAGATTTTAGTTTAGCCTTTACTCTGTCAATAAGACACATGATTAATGATTATTATTGACAAGAATTTAATGAATATGATTTCGACAAACTTATATAAAAAAAAAAAAAATGAGTGTTTTAAATTGTTTGTATGTTATGCGCTGCCATATCGTTCATTTGATTGCATTGAAATTTTGTGAATGTGTATAGTTGGTTTCAGGCTTGAATATAGAATAGTTATGGTCCCGATATATATATCCACATTCTTATGATCTGGGATATGCAAACTAATCAACACCTAAATGTATACTACAAAAATTAACTAAAACATCACTGATTTTTTTTGCTACACAAACTGTATTCTTTGTTGATACTCAAAGTGTAACAGAGAGAATATTATTATGCTAAGAAATGAACAACCCATGCGAAGCAGTGTCAGTTACGCTAGTATGTTATAAGTATTAATAGAATATACGTAAGTAATACTTACATGGACAAACCTAGAAGTACCCGACCTGACGTACACATCCCGCTTATTATTTGAAAAAGAATGCCTACAGTAGGAAGTATCCACCACCTAACGGACTCAGTGAACATGGTGATGAACATGGACTAAAATCGATCAACATTATGTTATACTAGAATACATTCATTTGAAATGCCTCACTTTAACTTACTTTTTATTTACTACTACTACTTTTGGGGAATGTTACAACAGTAAATTATTGGATAGCAGAGCCAAAACTAACTTCGCAATGGTCAAATAAATAATTTAACCACGCCACAAAATGGTGGACAAATTTCATAATATGGTATTAAATGGCCGTCGATTAAAGAAAGTACGCAAGCTAGCAGATATGGTAGTCATTTCAAAAATAATTGTACATTGCATTTTGAAAGAAAATTTGGTCATCAGAAACTTATTTGAGTTTTCTACGTGCGCTGCTGCGACTCAGAATCTGATCTGAAAGCCATCCAGGCAGGTGTACCCCAAGTCAGTGTTCTGGGTCCTATTTTGTACAACCTGTGTACAGCAGATATGCCAGTATAAAATTTGGATTGCTCCCTTGCTGCTACCTATGCAGACGATATAGCATTTCCGGTATCCGATGATTGTCTGCCTTGGAACCGTGGTTCACTAAGTGGAACATTGTCATCAATACCGAAAAATCGACTCATGTCACATTTACACTCAGGACTCATAACTGGCCTAGCGTTAGTCTAAATGGACACATGGCATCTATTGTAAAATATTCAGGGCTTACTCTGGAGAAGCATTTATCTGGAGAAAACATATCTCCAACAAGCGGAACTAGCTTAACCTCAAGCTCAAGCGTCTGTACTGGCTACTCAGGCCCAGTTCAAAGCTATCAATACACAATAAGTTGCTGCTCTATATGGCGATGCTAAGGCCAATCTGAACCTATGGCATTCAGTTATGGAGATCTACTCTTCTTCGCCTTTTAGTAGGTGCCCCTTGTATATTCGCAACGTCATCATGCATTGCAATCTCAAGATCGCTATGATTGCAGAGACCATCACTGCTTATATGAATATCGACTAGAGAACCACGTAAACGACCTCACAGTTCAACTCCTGGACAACAGTCAGCAACGACGCAGTGTAAAACTATATCATCCTTTGGATCTTCCGTCCGCTTCAACCAGTAACCTATATACCTAAAACCTCAAGATAAATGAATACCTCATAAAATTTAGCTATTGTCAACACAACTTGACAGATTCTAAATAAATAATACATAATAAAAAATCAGAAACCTATGGAACAATAACAACATCGTCGACTGTTTGTCGAAGTTTCACAGCAATAAACGCAATACAAGTTTTTGCATCGATTACTATAACCATGGATGAAACAAAAGAGTCCATCATTTGACATTTTAGACAAAGGAATACTCAAAACAATGGATTGAAGAAAAGCAATGGCAGTTGCACCTGCAAGTAAATCATGGCGTCAGTGAATAATAGTATTATAAGTTTATCATGAAGTTTCTAACACACAGAAGGAGGGAAACATCAGAGACCCCATAAAGTATATAACTATATATTCGTGATCAGCGTGAGAAGATGATCTGGCCATGTCTGTCTGTCCGTCTGTCCCCCAGTTTTTGCACTACGCTTTCTATTCATCATACGTAGTACATTTTTCGGAATCAGCCGAATCGGTCTACTAGGGGCGGTACCCCTCATACAAACTTGGATCCAAATTAAAGTTTTTATTAAAAAAAAAACTTTGTTGGTTTTTTGTATTATCGATTTTGGACACTATAAGTGTCTGAGTAACCTTGTAAATTTCAAGACCCTCGGACCTGTAGGAGGGGCGCGAAAAGTATAACAACTTTTTACTCTTTTTTTTTTTTTTTTTTTTTTTAGATGCTTGTGACATAATTTTTTGTGGCTTAAATCAACGATTGTATCGAGTTACTTTGTCACTCACAATATTCGCAAAATTTTGCTTTCACGGATTTTTTTTTTTTTTTTTTTCTAAACTTGAAGAAATATCTCGGTGACAATAGATTTGCTAACAATGAAGAGGTAGAGTCTGCAGTTAATGGCTAATTTGAAGAGTTCTATGATTCTTACTATAAACGAAATATCGAAGCCATTGAACATCAAATGGAAAAATGTATCGAGCTGAAAGGAGGAGACTATGTAGAGTAATAAATCCTCGTGTGTCCAATATTCTCCACAAAAAATTATCTATTTAATCTATGGAAAATTAATTCAAGAATGAAATTTGTCAAATTCTCATTAAAATAAAGATTGGTCACTTTTTGTAAGAAAAAACTGGACAAAAATTAAAATTCATAAATTCATCACTTACAAAAGTTCTAAGAAATTTATTTACCTGCAAATACAATATAATTGTTTTATAATCGATAAGTAAAAAAATGAAGTGAATAGACTCGTAATAAAATAAATTATAATAATAAAGTTCGAAAGGTTTTATTTAATATTTCGATATTTAAAAGTTCACAGTTCAAGTACCCACGATATTTTATTTTTGATCTGATTCGGATCGTTGATGGTTTCGTTATGATTTCAACAAATCTGTTAGCAGCTTTTATGTGCTCGCTCCATGAGGATACTCGTATGTCAGTTAGTCATTCAGTTTTTTTGTTTTTGTTTTTTTCTATTTTTTGCTTTTTTTGCCTTTTTTGTATCTTATAAAAGTAACATGAGGGAAGACCCTCAGTTGTTTGTGCTACAGATTATTTATAAGGTGACAATTAAGCTATTACTGCGACAACAACAATGGTAACAACAAAAGAATGACAACACTTCATTGAACCCATGAAAACAATAAAGAAATAGAGAAATGGAGAAATGGAGAAATTGAGCAATGGAGAACAATGACAACGACAACGACAACAAATGACAAAACACAAAGACAAGAGACAACATTTATAAAAAACTTATACTACATATGTATGTAGTATGTACAATATATGTAAAGAAAAATGCCAACAATTTATTTATGTAACATAAAATTAGGAAGGAGGATGGGAGACCATACACAGACCAACAGAGCCACACATCTAAAACCAACTAAATAAGACCCCAAAGCAATATGTGTGTGAGGACAGTATGTCAGTATGTCGGAGGAAAAAGTCAAGTCAAGTCGAGTCGAGTCGAGTCAAGCCAAGCCAAGTCAATCGATTCGTTTCGATTCACGCCGTCATGGATTTTTATAAGTCAATAAGCCAAAAGAAAGTGAAAGCAAAAGTTACCATTTCGATTTGGTTTCATTTTGGTTTGGTTTGGTTTGGTTTGGTTTGGTTTGCTTTGATTTAGTTGCTATGCGGGGTTAGATACTTCCTACATGGTGTTAAATGAAAAGATGGAAATAAAAAAAAAAAAAATAAGTATAGAAAAAAAGAAAAACGAAACAGGGAAAAGGGAAACAAAAAACGCGAGCGCAATGCGAATGTCAAATGTAATCGAATGCCTTGCATAAATAACGCAAATCAGTTTACCAGGAAGAAGGACAGCACTGAACAGAACAGAACAGAACAGAACAGAACAGCACAAAACAGTCATCCAGTCATCCAGTCAGCCAGCTAAAGGACTACGTGTAAAGGACTGACTGGGCTTCTTCTTCTCTCTCTCTCTCTATCTATCTATCTATCTATCTATCTATCTATCTATTTTTTTTTTTTTTTTTCTTTCTGACTGTCTGTCTGTTTATCTGTTATCAACATTGGCATTGGCAAAAAACAACAAGATGCTCCGGTAGCAATACACTTGCGCCATGTTTGATTAATAGCAGCGATTACTTATCGATTTCATGCCGTTGTCAATGTTGATGCCGGATGTCGAATGCCTGAGAACAGAAGAGGAAAAACTGTACTAAACCAAACTGAATTGAACTGAACTGAACTGAACTGAACCCAGTTGTATTAAAGATGAGCTAAGCTAAGCTGAGTCGTGCTCCAAGTGTCACAATAACAGTTAGCGAGTGCGTGAATTGCTTCCTAGTTGCTTTTTTATTGCCTTGCAAATGCCATCATTTCAATGGATTAGCCCATGACAATCAGACCACAAAACGGGGTAAATAGTATGTATTAGTATACCATAGTATTTAGTTTCATCAAATCTTACTGTCATCTACAAAATATAACTACAATTGTTTCATTACATTTAAGTACTTAGCTATGTAATATCATTATTTTATTATAATATCACCTATGTATACGAGAGACATTAATTTCAAAGTAAATCCATAAACAGAAACACACAACGGGCAGATGGCACTCAAATCAAGTAAATGGGAATTTTGTCAAATAGAATCCTTACCTTTCCTGTCTCCTTGCCTGTCTTTTCCACTCTATACACTTATGTAGTATAATTTGAACAGGAGGAAGTTTAAATAGTTTTACATTCCATTATCATAAATTTCATCAATATTAATAACAAATAGAGAACAATATAACAATATAATATACAATATATGTACTTACAGTCTACGAGCCTTCCATTCATCTACCTTCACCCATCTGTTTACCGGGTGAAATGTATTTTGTATGAAGTCAAATAACGGGTGGCTGATGAATTTTGCTTTTTATTTTTTCAAGTTATTTTTTTCAAGTTGAAGGTAAATAAATTTTATTAAATATAGCTTAATTAGTTTTAAAAAGAATTGAATTTAAATGGCCCCCCTGCTTGTTGACACATGTGCGGCATCTTAGTAAAAAGTTGTTCATTGCTGCTTGGAGAGTTGCGACAGGAATAGCCGCAATTGTTGCCCGAATGGATTGCTTTAGTTCATCCAAATTTGTCGACTTTGTTTTGTAGACTTCTTGTTTGCATAAACCCCACAAGAAAAAGTCAGGTGCAGTAAGGTCAGGCGACCTGTTGAAACCACATAGAGTTGAAAGGAATTCTCTTTCGGTGTAGTTCTGGATAGAAAAATTCTTTCAGCATTTTCAAATAACGGTCTCCAGTAACCGTAACGGTGTGACCATTTTCTTCGAAGAAATAAGGCCCGACAATACAGCGTGAAGAAACTGTGACGCGAAGAGGATGCAATTCCGTCTCGTGGAGTATCTGTGGGTTAGAAGTACTCCACATTCGACAATTTTGTTTGTTCACATTGCCGTTTAAATCAAAATGGGCCTCATCAGACATGAAAAGACAGTTTAACATGTTTTGGTCTTCTTCCACCATTTGAAGGATCTTCTGGCAAAATTCCAAGCGAATCGGCAAGTCTGCTTTGTAGACCATTTGAATTTTGTAGGGAAATAAATTTAAATCTTTGTGCATTATTGTTTGCAAAGACTGTCGGGTGACACCAATTTGAGCAGATAAGCTTCTTGTTGAAACCCTTGGATTGTTTTGTATGGCTCCAGCTACAGCTGCGATCGTTTCCTCCGTCCGAACTGAGGGGTTTCGATGATAAGGCCTTCTTGTGACTGTTCCTTGCTCAGCAAAATTATTCACCAGTCTCATTATGGTCCATCTGCTCGGAGGATCACCGCCAAACATCCGCCTGTACTCTCTCTGAACCAAAACTACGGACTCCAGTGCGTGATAGCGGCGGACTATCCAATTTCTTGTTTCGGTGTCTCAGTTATCCATTTTAATAAATTTTAAAGATCAATCTGCAAAATAAAACAAAAAAGGAGCAGATAACTTAAAAAGAAAAAAGTTATTCA
>JAWNKV010000588.1:0-45976 GCA_035041805.1 Amiota mariae | reverse complement strand
ATATGCAAAATTGGGCAAAAAGCGTTAATAACACATTTAAAAAGACATATTAAACTATAATCACAAATGTTTACATTTTGGCACAAATTAGCAAAAAATTAGTTTTCAATCCACGAGACACAGTCAGCTTGGTTAGATTTTTTCTATTATAACACATAATTAAAACAATTCACAGAAATACAAATTGAAAAATATTCACATTAAACATACATTATACACTTCCTACATACCTTGAACTTTTTTTTCAATATTTTGCAGAAATTTTTAATTTACTCAAATCAATTTGCCAGCACTATAAAGTTTAGAAAAAGTTTTCCACATTGTTTACAAAAAGAAACAGCTGAACATACAGTCCATTTTGCAACCCTATTAAAGCAATAGGGCTGATCATTTTCTAATTTCAGTTGTTGTTGTTGTGTTAAACAATGTGTTTACGTTTGCCGTCTGTCCCCGCTTCACAACAAAAAAGATCAACTGCGAGCTTCTGTGTGTTTCTAGTTCTCTTTTCTTCGTACATTCGCTTGTTTTTGTACAACACACAAGCTGGTTGCTTGCATGTTGTTGTTATAAACATTTTTATAACACACAAGCTGCATGTCGTTGTTGTGCATGATACAAGAAAACAAGGTAGCGACATTAGTTTACAGTTTTGTGATTCTCTCACAAGAATGTTCTTACGCTCTTCTTCTTCTAAATTTTTACGCTGCACAACACTATCATATGTTGTTTATTTATGTTTATTCAATTCATAATGTGATAATGTGCATATTTAACTGCCTGAAATTTGAAATTTATTAGAAGAATAGAAAAGTTGCTGTTTTGTTTTTTACTTTTTTATTTTATTGATTTTTCTATGTGTTTTGCATTGAGTATTCACTGTTTTTAATGTTATTTTAATAATTTTATTTTCAATAATAATTCCCACCGACACAACACAGCTGATCAAAGCGCAAACAATTGACTTCATAACACTAACATAACAATGTTCACGTTCTGTTCAACACTAAATGCGTGTTTTTTCAAAGGTTTACCACACTAAATATGATTAACTGAGAGTGAGCAATTTTGAGAGAGTATCAGGTCGCAATGTCTTTTCCGATGAATTTTCCAAAAATTTTTATTGTTTCACTCAAAATATTATACAAAATTTTTGCCCAACGCCGCTAAAGAAGTTTCACTTCAAAAAATTAAAATTTTCTTCAAATTGTTTTGTGCAATGAACAGCTGTTTAATGTCGAGAATGACAAAAAAAAAGGCGGGCATGATCAAAAACTTGGCAGCACTACTCAAAGTTTCCCAGCCCTAGCTGCTAAAATTTTTGCTTTCACTTTTGCAGCAGAAAAGTGTTGCTTAAAAGTACGCAAAGCAACTCTGAAATTCGGTCATTTGCCTGTTGTTGTTGTAAAAAGTTAGCAAATTTTTGACCTGCTAACAAAAAATGTTTCTTACGCTCATAGCTTTTTCACACCGAACTGATTCAATGTGAATCGATTTAGCGTTCAGACCAGCGATTCTGGATCATGAACAGCTGTTTTTTCTTTTGGTTATGCATACAAATAGAACGTTGTGGCTAATTGTGAGAAATTGAAATGGAAATTGTGTGAAAAATACATGATCAAGGACAATTCGCAGTGTATGTAAATAATTCTTGCAGCTTCCTTTTACATTCCTGCTGCTTATTTTAGTAAAATTTAAAAAAAAAAAATTATTTAAATTTACTGCAAATTGTTTTGTGTCATGATGAGCTGTGTTTTGTTTTGGTTTGAATGAAAAAAGAGCGGAAGTCTGTCGAAAATGACAGTTCCTAACCGTAATAACCGAAAATTTTCAAACACTATCAGAAATTTTGCCAGCGCTGTTTTGATTCCATTGTTGAATCTACCTGAAACGATTCACATTCTACAACAACAACATAGAATCGATTCACGTTCGGTATGAAAATCCTATTAATTGAAGTAATGATTAAAAATCATAATTAACAAATTTTATCATCTACTCTAAAACTTGTTCTTGATTTACCGTATTAATTTGCAGCGATTATGATTATATGTAATATTTTGCTTCTGTAGTATTGTTAGTATTTCAATCCATTTGCTTTATGCTCAAGTTTTATGGAAAAAGTGAATAGTGATAATTTTGAGTAAGATTATGGAAAGTATCGAGTGCATATTATATGCACTATGAGTAAAAACGTTGTTGTTGTCTACTGTATACTGGGCGAGCGAGGTGAGGTGAGCGCTCGCATAACACAAAAATATTTCGGGCTAAGATGAAGATGTACGTTGTTTTTCTTTTCTTACGAAATATTTTTGTGTTATGCAGGATGTATGAATTGGATGTTATCTGGTCTCACAAAATGCAGACGAATATTGCAAAAAAAAAAATTGACCAAATTTATTAATTCACTGCTACAGAGTGACCAGTATTAATACCGAGTTCAGAGCGAGTTCTCAAAGAACTCTCAAAAAACTCGAATTCAAATTTACTACAATAACAACAAATTTCATTTATTTTCCCTGCTTTAGATGTGAACACGAATTTTGTGCGAGTTCACCAAAACGTGAGATTTGCTCAGTGTGAATAGCTTATAAAGGTAAATTTAAAAACTCTGAAGATAGCGTTTTGTGCAGCTAAATCAGATAATCTTAAGCAAATTATTATTTTTTATTCACCAAAAGACGGTGCTAAGCGAAATGTGCTGCTAAGTGGAATTGACTGTACATACATTTCTGCATATATATAGACTTTCCACAGTGACTAAAATGTTGTGAGTCGTCCAAAGTAAGTTCTGAACAGCTGTTTTTTTGTCTTGGTTTTACATGCAAAGAAAAATTTTGTCAAATTGTGAGATATTAAAATGGAAATTTTGAGAAACATACATACATAATTAAGAACAGTGCGGAGAGTATGTTAATAATTCTTGCACCTGCCTTTTCTATTCCTACAACATATTTTATTAAAATTTAAAAAAAAAATTTACAATTTGGTATTTACTTCAAATTGTGTTGTAAATGATCAATTATTTTAATACCTAAATCGATTCGAAGGCTATAGTAGCTAGCGTTCGTTAACCTTGTATTAAGTCTACTATTAAATATTATGTTTAATGTGTTAAAATAAAAATAAATAATTAAAATCACATAAAAATTTGCAAGAAGGCCAACAAGTTGGTAACAATAGCAACAATTTCCCAACACTGCTGCAGAGTGATCACTCTAAAATTGCCTTGCATGTTACATCTGATGCTTACTAAGCCATTTCTACAAAAACAACCCAACATTTCGTCATTGTGCCTCTTGTTGTTGTCGAATTTAATGCACATTCATGCTACATCCGAGATGAATGTAGCATACGCTCTGTCTGAATTCTCAGTTTAAAACTGCTTTGCAGTCCGCATCTTTAAGCTGGAAGTACACAAACGACTTCTACGATAAGCTGCAATGTCGACAAACCCATCATTGCAGCTTCAAACTACACAAACGACGTCAAAGTACATAAACGACTTCAACGTTATTGACTTCAGTAAACAAAAAACAGCTGTGAATTTGAAAATTTAAGAAAGTAATTATTGAAGAAAAGTGTATTAAAAGTTGAATTATTAAATAATAAAAATCAACCTAGTATGAGTCGGACTCGCACACGGAGGATTCCGTACAATCGTACAAGATTTTTTGCTTAAAATATTAAATTATGTGCATATTTAATAGCCTAAAAGTATACTATAATTAACAGCTTAAAAGTATTTTACAAAAAACAAAATGTTAAACAAAAGGTTAAATTAAAGAACAATGCTTCTAAAAATGTGTATTTTTAGTTCTACACACAAGTGAATTACACACTCTGTGAAAATTTCAACTCTCTACCTAATACGGTTCATGAGATAGAACAAGAGAGAGACGGACGGACATCGTAAGCTTAGTTATAGGGTCCCATTAGCTCCCTATGGGTACGGAACCCTAAAAAAGGAAGTATGTATTTTTATTATCATATAATAAATTGAATTGGAATAACTTTTTAAATAGAAAAGTTTGCCATTAAATTTAACATAAATACTTCAAAGAAATTGCCAATTTACCAAACCAGTTTTTTTGCCAATCACCACGTTATCAAGCAGTTCTTTTGGTTCAGAAACAGCTATTTATTGGTTCACAAACCAGTTCTTTAAATTTTAAAAAAACGAAGTATGTATTTTTTATTATCATGTAATAAATTGAATTGGAATAACTTTCTAAGTAGATAGGAAAGTCTGTCATTAAATTTAACATAAATACTGCAAAGAAATTGCCATTTATCAAAAAAGTTTTTTGTTATTCACCACGCGATCAAGCAGTTCTTTTGGTTCCAAACCAGTTCTTTTTCCATTTACCAATACTATTTTCTCTTGATGTTGAAGTTGCTCAACTTTTGACGTTGTAGTTTTCGCTACCAAGCTATGTAACTCGCTCCATACGATTTTATACATTTCAACTTTTGTGTTTCGCTGCACAAACGCAGCAAAAGCTGATTTGCAAGTTAACGTCGTTTGTGTATTTCCAGGTTTATGCACATGTACACAAATGCTCTGTACTGCAGTGTGACCATGTAAAGCCTGCTTTAATATTTATTTGTTGCGTACTTGCTATTATAAAATTTGTTAAAAAGTAAAACACAATCAACTCTAATTAGACTAATAAACACGTTTAAGATAGTTGAAAGAATAAATTAAAATTGTAAATCAATAAAAACTTTGAGTGTAATTTTAGGATTTACAAATTGAAACAAAAAAATATATTTATGACGACCATCCCAATAATGAGGAATGAGGTTACATTAGAACTGTTAATCGCACTTACAAAAGAAGCGAATAATCACACAAATGATTATCTCCACACGGTCTTAACAACATCATTTAAAAACACCTATAAATCTTTGTTTCGGATCGATGGGCTTCCTATACTGCCACCCTTGGTAAGTAGTAGTGATATCATGTGACAAAATAATATTGATATACTACATGCTTATGCTATCTAGTGATGGACTGTATGTTCCAAATTATTTTATACACAGATTAGATCGTTGCTCCTCTTGACGGGGTAGCGTAGATTTTCATAATAAGAACACCTTGAAGCATAAACAAATCTCTCACGTAATCAAAAGCATTGGCTTACAAATTAAAACTGACTCGTTCAATTCATTTAAAATCTAGTCTATATATTATCCTGGTCCTACGGCAAACTCGGCAAACTGCCTTATAAGTTATAGCTTTTAAGTGACAAGAAACATCTTAAGGATAAGTTTAAAGCAGATCTTAATATCACGCATTGATGTTTTTTTTTTTTTTTTTTTTTTTGTAACAGTTGCCGGCTTAAAGTGTAGAAATCGTTAAAGAAACTTACGAGCTAGAAACGTTTTTAAAATGGGGTTACATGTCAGAATCTGCCGTTTTGCATAAATGTAACAAATAATTGACGCCTTTCATTTTAGTATGTACATATCTCGTGACTCAAAAGCCGTAGCGCCAAGTAATTTATATATTCTGAAAATATAGGGTGTGCATTCCTGTAAGATGAATTTTGTCATTGCGCGCAAGGGAGAGGAGTTCAGAAAGGTACCAAAAATTAAGAAAAGTCTTTTTCTTTTTAAGCGTATTGCTTGCGAACGGCTTGCCCTATTTGGCTGATTTTGTTGTGATCGTTATAAGCCAAGAGAAAAATATGAAAGAAAATTTTTGAAAAATCCACAGGAAAAGTTGGAAATTTGGACTTTTTGTAATACCTTTGTAGGCAAGTATGTTAAGAGCCGGCTCCTGATACAAATAAGCAGAGATTGTGATTTCATCGCCAGTCTCAGAGTTCGGTTTTTTTTTTTTTTTGAATAAATATTTAATGTTTTAATAAATATGATTCATGAAAAACATTTTCACTCAAAAACAATTACGGTAGTGTATACTACCTGCCCCGACTTTTTTTTATTTCTTTCTGACAAACTCTCCAAGTTACTTTACGGATCCAATTGCTCTTAGCGATCTATCGTCCGACCATCTGCCGGTCATCAGCTCCTTCAAATCTACTGCGACTTCTGATTTTCAAAGGCTCACTGTGCTGCTTCTTGAAATTTCTTTGGTTGTTGTTATTGTTGTATTTTTTCCTCCCATTTATTAGTATCTGAGTACGCTCACGAAATTGTTGATATTAATTTGGCAAATCCATACACAAACATTTTATTTAGCTTTTCTGTCGTTAATGCTTTGCTACTTCTTGAATTGTATGTTGTTTTCGTTATTGTTGTATAAACCAGGGTTTGAATTGCTGGCTTCAAAATAGCGACAGCACAGAAATATTTGCTTTACTTGCATTTTTCCCAGTAAAATAAAGAAGTACATTTGCAGTTGCCTACTGCGACTTCGTAAAATAACGAAGCAAAAGCGGAGCAAAGGCAAAAAGAGATAAGAAATTACAGCAGCAGCGACATTTCTTAAAAGTAAGGCGCCGCTGCGAGCAAGCAAGTAATTTCTTATCTCATTTCGCCTTTGAATTTTGCTTTTTACTGTTTATTTTACGAAGCAAGTCAGCAGCAATATTCATATATACTAGCAGCAGAGTTTGGCTGTTTGGTTGTGCTTGCTTGCTGTTTGTTTACTATTTCTGCTGATTTGTTTAACTATTTCTGCTGATTCGTTTAACTATTTCTGGGCAGAGCAGCGTTCGATTTAGCTGTGCAAGCAATAATTTCATTGCTGGTTCGTTTACTATTTCTGATGTTTCATTTACTATTTCTGGGCAGAGCAGAAGCAGCGTTCGAAAATTTGTTGCTCTACAAATCTTGTTTTGTTAAATAAGTAGATGGGCATTATTTATTTATTTATTTCTAATATTAAAAAATAAAATATGATATAAATGTAGTAGTAACACAGTAATGAACTTAAATTTTCTAATATTAAAAAATGGAATATGATATGAATGGAATATTAGTAACAGTAAGGAGCAATTGAAGTGGACAGTCGGTGCAACAGAAGCATGAAATCGTTATCTTTTTAACAGATATCCTCTTCTTTAAACAACGGCAAAGCTTCGATTGCTTCATCTAAATATACAGAATTTAGTTTCACCAGTAATATATTTTCAAGTGTGTCCTGATTAATCCGGTTTAGGTTATCTGTCAAAACAAGTTTCAACGATGAGAAGGCACGTTCAATAGTCACCTGAAATAAGAGAACGGCAATAGGCACAAGACCGAAGTTAAACATTAGAAACACATTGCTTTTGTTTTGTTTTTTTTTTTTTTTTCGTCGATTGTGTTGACCGCAAAACGAAGTTTGCCGGGCCGTCTAGTTAAACATAAAAACGTATTGCAAAGACAATTTTGACGATCAACCGGTACCTTTACATTCCCATTCGCTTCTTTTTACTTATTCAATAAGTTAATTTTGTTTTTTTTTTCTCTAGAGTGATAAAAAGGCTGAAAAATACGAGACGGAAGAAAGAAAAAATGTAAACATTCAACAGGTGCAAAGACTTACTTTGTTAAAACAAAATAAAGTACTTTCGTACAAAATTTAAATGTTCGAAGAAAGGAATTTAAATTTTGATGAATTTTGGAATTATTGAATTTATGTTTTCATTTATTATACTCTTCACGGGAGCGAATAGTATCATAAGTTTGTCATGAAGTTTGTAACACACAGAAGGAGACATCGCATATCACATAAAGTATATATATATGTGATCAGCTCGATGAGACGAGTTGATTTAGCCATGTCCGTCTGTTCGCAGCACTAGTCCCTCAGTTTTTGAGCTAGAGAGCTGAAATTTTATACATAGGTTTCTTTTACCAAACGCCGATCAAGTTCGGGAATCAGCCGAATCGGACCACTAGGGGGCCCCTTTTAAATTAATGTTCTTATTATAAAAAGATCTATATCCACCAACCATGTAAATTTCATGATCCTTGTGTTACCAGACGGGGTACCTCCCATAAAAACCTACATTAAATGACAAACTTATAAAGAGTAGTTGTACAATAAAGTGCCACTTAAACTGTGTTTTTTTTTTGATACTCAAACTGTAACAGGGAGAATATAGTGATGCTACGCATAAGTAAACAATAATGTGATATTTCTGTATACTCAAAACATCTTTTAAGACCATTTCAGATAATAGTAGTCGTTGGCCGAGGGTGTTAAGGCGTCGGTTATCTCAACCTTCATAGGTTGATACCCAGTTATTTTTTACAAGTCATTTTTAGGGTTCCGTACCCATAGGGACCCTATTACTAAGCTTACAATGTCCGTCCGTCTCCTGCTCTATCTCATGAACCGTAATAGGTAGAGAGTTGAAATTTTCACAAAGTGTGCAATTCACGTGTGTGTAGAACGACAAATACTAAAAATATACATTTTTACAAGCATTGTTCTTTAGTTTAACATTTTGTTTTTTTTTTAGTATACTTTTAAGCTGTTAATTGTAGTATACTTTTAGGCTATTAAATATGCACACAATTTTTTTTATTTTAAGCAAAAAATCTTGTACAATGGTACGGAACCCTCCGTGTGCGAGTCCGACTCACACTTGGCTGATTTTTTATATATTTTTTTTTTTTTTTTTTTTTCAATTATATTATTATATGTTCAATAAAATACTACAAATGAATTTAATTTGTTTGCAATTGCTTCCCTCTTGCTTTTTCTTGCTTGAGTGGTTCTTGTGTGCTCCAAATCCTCTTTTCCTAAAGTCCACATTTCATCTGGCGAGTTGTCTTCCTCACCATACACGTATTCGTCGTTCAAAAATTTCACGATATTATGCACATCAAAGCAACTTACTATTACTGATGGCACTAATTTGGTTGCTAAACGTATTTTGTATTGTAACACCTGAAAACATTGTTTGATGTGCTTAAACAGCGCGCAATTATGTATCTTTCTCTCATAAATATTTTGTTGAATTTTCTTTCCACTTCTGATGTTGGATTCCGAAATAGAGTCATCAGCCATAGTGATAAGCCATAACCCTCATTATCAAGAAACAGTGCATCATTGCTAGCATTTGACATTTGCGGTACTTATTTTACTATTGTGTAGTATGCGAGAGTCATAACTGATCCTGGCCAAGATATATCCACACTGGTAAAAAACAAGTTGCTTGCATAGTAATTGAATGAAATCCTTTTCTACCAATGTATGCGTGCAATGACACCTACTGCAAATGGAAAACAGTTTTTTTGTTACCATATGCCTTGCTCTTTCTTTATTTCTTAGGCTGTACATGGGACTTTAATCCAATCATGTTCCTTTGCGCATACAAATTTGGAGATTGTTCGAGAGGCTATTGATCGGTGAACTCCGATATCTTCACCAATACCGGTTTGAAATCCTAGATCGGTGCAGAATCGCAGAAAAAAAGCATTTTCTGATTTTTGGTAAGATCACCGCCATGTGTTTCTTCTGTCTCCCCTAAAAAATACTTCGACATCCAATTTATGCTCTCACTTTCGAATCGAAATAGTTCTTTGTCAGCACACGATGAATTTTTTCTTCGCGATTTGTAGCACTTCCTTGTTTTTTCTGATAAAAAAAAATATTCTGCCATGTTCACTGTTGAAAAATATCAAATGCAATGAGACAACTGTAAATGCTAAAGCGAGAGACTCAACAAAATGCGAGGATTCTCTCGAGTGGTCGAGTCTACGTCCCGGAAGTACCCGACAACAACAGTCGGTCAAGGAGCACTCATTGCAGCCGCGAGGCTTTAGGTATGTATATAAGAAGTGATGGGTGTCTGGAGATCAACGAGTGGTATCGGTATGGTTCGACCGCGTATCGGTATCGATCCGGAGCCGAAGGCCGTCGGCCGCAGAATGAGAGGGAAAAGAGAGGACGAAGCCAATCAGTCAGTAGTAGCGAGCGAGTGAATCACATCTATGTTAATTAAATAGCTACACAAAATTTTATATTATAAACAATTATTACAATTAAATAAACTTTCTTACATTTGGGGGCTCAACCGTCCAAGAACAAAAACAGCTGAAGTGGAAAGAGTATAAAAAAACAAGAAAAGAAGTGAACCAAAATTTTTGTTAAAGTCAAGCGCAAAGAAAAGCGTGGGACGTGATAAAAGTCGTGTGGTCGGACAAAATTCAGCAGAAAAAGTAAACTCATCAAGTTATACAGTGAAAGTCGATAACATCTCAGAGCAAATGCAAAATAATCTAAGCGAATTAATAAAGTTGTTTTCGCTAAAGTTGGACAAAGACAATGAAGTTAAAAATCACGTATCAGTTAAATACTTTTCTAAAGTGGTTCCTGAGTTTGATGGAAATTCTATTCCTGTTGGAAAATGGCTTGTAAATTTCAAGGGAAATGCTGAGGCATACGGATTAAATGCAAAGCAAAAATATGTAAATGCACGGAATATAATGGTTGCAACCGCGAAACTATTTTTGGAGACAGTGATAATTACTAATTTTGAGTCATTGAGTGAAGCATTAATCGCAGAGTTTGATCGAAAGCTAAACAGTGCCGAGTTGCATCAACAAGATGCGTAATGAGAAATACCCTCTCTTGAGAGCAACAACATTCAGTGAATTGAGCGAGCGCTACGAAGTAATTGAGACCATGAACAGCAGAAGAACAAACGATGTTGGCGCCATTAAACCGGACGACCGTGATAGAGCAAAGCCGGCAACACGTAAACATTTTGAGAAAGGTATGGAGAGAGGTTGAACGTTGGCGACAGCATTGTTTCAATTGCGGTTCTACTAAACACATGAAATCAGAGTGTAAAGAAGAAACGAAATGTTTTAAAAGTTACTTTTACGCCGTTACGGCAGTGGGCACATAGCAAAGCATTGCGCAAATCAGAACGTAAGCGTATTGACGTCAACAACAGAGAACAAAGCAAATGAAAATCAACGACAGAATAGTCGACTGTTTGGTTGATACAGGAGCGGACGCATCGGTAATAAAACAGAGTTTATACAAGCAAATGTTCAACCAGCTGAACACTGAAGAAAACTTTTGTGAAGTTGTATGGGTTAGGTAATACTGTTACACTACTAAAGGGCGCATTTAATGTTACTATTAAAGTTGACAATTTAAGCAAAGAATCACACAATGTTAGTCGTTGCCGATGATAAGTTGAAGTTCGACGCAGTAATGGGATATGATTTTATAAGAAAATTTACTTTAACACTGAACGCGAAAGGCTATATATTTCGTGAATCTGGTGTTATCTCCACGCAGTCCACGTTTACAATGTTGTCACTACTGATGTTGAAGTAGACGTCTTGCCAAAATATAAAGCAACAGTAGAACGAATGCTTCAGGAATATAATCCGGTAAAATGTCCTATTCAACTAAAAATTTTACCAAGCGTTGATAATATATCTTTTTCGTGAAGGTCCAAATCAATTATCATTAATGAAACGTGCAGTAGTTAAAAATCAAGTTGACGAATAATTACAGCAGGGCATCATTCGGCAGTTAAGCGTAGAAGTTGCAAAGAAAAAAGAAGGCACATATACAGTATGCGTTGACTACCGTAAGCTCAATTCGATGGTGCTTAAAGATCGTTTTCCCGTACCTATAATAGAAGATGTCTTGTTAAAAATGCAAAACTCAAAATTCTTTACAGTTATGGATCTTAAGAACGGTTTTCCATGTTGTGATCGAAGAAGAAAGTAAGAGATTTACTGTTTTTGTTACAAATGAGGGATTTTTCAAATAAAATAAAGCTCCTTTCGGCTTTTGTAATTCCCCTTCTGTGGTTTGTGCGCTATCTCAACTACATCTTTCGAAAACTGATAAACGAGGGTGTAGCTATACGTAGACGATATAGTTGTTTTTGGGAAAACTGCTGAAGAAACGTGCGAAAAGTTTTGCAACAAGCTCAGTGTTTCGGCTTGGAAATAAAATGGACAAAATGCCAAATTCTTAAAAAAAGAATAAATTTTCTGGAGAACACCATTTAAGACGGACAAGTTTGGCCGGGACATGAGAAGGTGATAGCTGTTAAAAATTATCCGACGCCAAAAAATATAAGAGGCATACAAGCGTTTCTTGGATTAACGGGCTATTTCCGCAATTTTGTCAAAGATAATACTCTTACCGCAAGACCGTTGACACAACTATTGAAAAAAAAATTAACAATTTTAAATAAAGAACCAGTATTAAAAAGCTTTAATCCCAATGGTACAACACAGCCGCACGTATACGCTTTAAAATTTGGTATCGGAGCTACATTGTTACAACTATATGAGTGAAAGTGGCATCCACTTTACTTCTGAAGTAAGAAGACGTCACTCCAAGAGGAGAAACTACACAGCTATAGAGACTTGACAAGGAAGTTGCGGCATTTCTTGTTGGGTATAAGGTTTGACATCATCACCGACTGCGCAGCGTTTAAGCAAACATCTACGAAGAAAGACGTACCACGAATTTTTACACATTCGCGAATTCTAACGCGAATATCTGCCGTCCATATTCGCGAATGTAAATACGAATATTCAGTTTTTAAATCTTGCGCCAAGAAAATTTCAAGACTCAGTGTTAGACAATTTTGCAAATACGAATGTCAAAAATATTTGAATATTCGCGAACACGAATGTGAATATGAATATTCGCTACATCACTAATCGTAACAACAGATGTGCAGGCAATATTATTAAAAGCGCAGCAAAACGACAAACACCTGAATTTACAAACAGATAAACGTACAAGAATTGTTGTAGACCAAGATCCCAGAGCCGCAAGACATCACGTATTTTGTTATGGACAAAACTGTAAAATTGAGTAGTGTTAATATGTACTATCATCGTATGCCTACCTGTTAACTTGACCAGACGGCCATTTCCCAGGTATCAGGTCATCAAAGTACATAAAAAAATTATTAATCTCACTTATTTTATAATGGCTGATGTTTACATATATGTATGTTAGATAATACAGTCAAGAATCAGTAATGAAAACTGACAGACACGTCCCGTCGGCCAACTTGGATAACACTAGTCGACAAAAAAAACACTTTTTGTTTGTAACAAGAATCATATTAGAGTTATATACTAATTCGAAATCAGCGACCTCGAACTAGTATATAAAGACTACATAATATGATTCTTGTTACAAAATTTTATCAACTAGTGTAATGGCCTAATGTCAGACCAAGAAAACAGTTGCTTTTTCTGTAAGCAGCTTCAAAGAACAACAGGGAAATTTTCAAATTTCAGGGTTGTGTCATGTCCGCTTTTTTTTTTTTTTTTTGGTCATTCTCAAAATTAAACACCTGATCATTGCAGAAAACAATTTGATTAAAATTTTAAATTGTAATTTTTTTTTAAATATTAATAAAATAAGTAGCAGGAATAAAAAAGGAAGCTGCAAGAATTATTTGCATACACTGCGAATTGTTCTCAATAATATATTTTTTACAAAATTTCAATTTTAATTATCACAATTAGCCACAACGTTCTATTTGTATGTATAACCAAAACAAAAAACAGCAGTTTTTTGAAGCGAAACCACTGTGTGAACGTTCGCTGGAAAAGCAACAATTTTGAAGAGGTGTGAATCTGGCATAATACTACTTAATAATTATTAATAACAACATTCATGTAAGTCGTAATTCTATTAGTTTGTGATAACACATTTTCAAAGAAAAAATTAAAGGAGAGAAAGAGAAGGTAATTAAAATTAACAGCTGTGCCAAAGTTATTTGAATTAAAAGGGAAACATTGACATAGTCTCAGAATGGTTAAACTCAGTAGTGAATTAGAACTCAATCTAGATTTTGATCATGTCCGAACCGTTAAATCAAACAAATCAATCAACAATGTTAACCAGATCACAAGTAAAGGACATGATCCATGTTGAAGTGGACTTATAAAGGGTAGAATTCGAATGTGAGTTAATAAAGGTTCGAGACGAGATCGCCGGTATATCGGGGAATGGTGTAGTAAAGAAATTTGAAAGTGTCAAAATAGTGCCCGGGGTAAAATGTGGTGAAACGCTGGACGTGGTTAAGCCTCTCCCAGAATTCCATGGACAGTTAGGAGCATACGTTTCCTGACGAGAAGCTACCCATAATGCGTATGAAATATTTCGCGAACATAATGGTAGTTCAAAACATTTTCAAGCTGTGGCCATTGTGGGAAATAAAATTCGAGGTGCTGCGAATGCGGTTCTGTCCTAATTCAATACTGTTCTGAACTTTGAATCAAAACTGGCATATGCGGATAAGCGTCCTATTTATTTTGTCGAACAGGAGCTTTTTACTTTGAGGCAGGGTTTCCAGTCGGTGTTAGAGTTCTATGACGAGGTGGAAAAAAATCTAGTTCTATTAACCAATAAGACTATAATGTCCTACAAGGTACATGTCACCGATTCATTGAATGAGAAGTACAGGGCAGACGCCCTCAGGATATTCATTTCCGGCCTTAGGAAGCGTTTGTGCGATATACTTTTTGCATCCCGACCAAATGATTTACCATCGGCATTTTCTTTGGCTCAAGAGGTCGATGCAAACCATGAGAGATACGTGTTCGCGGCAAACTTTGCATCTCGAAATAGCGAGGGTGGAAATAGGAAAAAAAAATAACGCGCCTACTAGTCCGGGCGGAGATCGATCTTAGACTCAGAACTTTTCGTCGGGGCAAAAGAACCCTTATTTTTCCAGTAACAGCCAAAGCAAGATAAACCAGGATAGAAACGAATGGCAGGGAAATCAAGTCAAAAATGAATGGCGAGGAAATCAAGTCAAAAATGAATGGCGAGGAAATCGAGGGGGTTATCAGGAGAGATATCAGCACCGTTTGGAACCAATGGAAGTTGACCCCTCCACTTTGCGGTCTAGGTTGCAAACAGCTTTTAACCCTAGAACAGATTTAAGCCATCCTCAGGGGCAAACGTCAGGCAGGATCCGATCGTTCTACCGGCCCTAAATTCCAACGGGTAAACCACTTGGCTCAAGCCGCTCTTGCGGTGCAGTCTCCGACAGAAGAAATAGACGAAATCAATTTTTTAGGGGAAAGTCACTCCTTTCTTGGATTCCCAGGACAATAGGAGATCAACAAGTCAAATTACTTATCGACACGGGGGCATCGAAAAATTTCTTCAGACATTTGCCTACCCTGAAGGGTATTAAACCGGTCGATAAAGTTTTTTCGGTTAAGTTCATTCATGGTCTGACCACAATTAAAGATGAGTGTAGAGTAAATAGCAGTCTCCTTGCTGCCAACATGCGGGTATCAGTGGAGAAGTCAAAGTTTTTCAGGGAAGAATTAGAGAATTTAGGATTTGTGGTTTCAGCCAAAGGTGTTAAGACTTGTCCGGAGAAAGTGGAAACGATACTTAATTTTCCCCAACCAACAATTCTACAGGGTCTTCGGTCTAGGAATGGCGGGATATTACAGGAGTTTTATAAGCTGGACCCTTGACCAACCAAAAAGGTTCATATTTCCTTCGACACAAATCAGATTTGAAGCATTCGAAAACCTAAAGCAGATTCTAGTTTCTGAGGACGTAATGCTGACATATCCTCACTTTCGGAAACCGTTTGACCTTACTGCAGATGCGTCGTCCCATGCTCTAGGTGCAGTATGAGTATCCATATCTCAGGGTGGCAGACCAGTTACGATGATATCAAGAACTTTGGAGAAAGGGGAAGAGAATTTCGCTACTAACGAGCGAGAATTATTGGCTATAGTTTGGGCACTTAAAAAACTGAGGCAATAACCATAAACATCTATACTGATCACCAACTTCGCACGTTCGCGGTCTCAGATCGTAACCCTAATGCAATAATAACGAGATGGATGGCCTTTATTGGGGAATACAATGCTAAACTCCGCTATAAGAAGCCAGGCAAGGACAATTTCGTCGCTAACGCCTTGTCACGACAGTTTATCAATGTAATAGAGCATGACCCAAGCTCGGACGCGGCAACGGTCCATAGTGAGGAGTCCCTTATTTACACTATTGATTCTGTAAATAAACCGTTAAACTGCTATGTTAATCAACTCATTCTAGAGAAAGAAAGATTATACTATTTGGAAAAAAATTAAGACATTTTATCACCTTTACATATCTCGAAATGTTCCAGGATGTAATTAAGCCAGGGCTAGTTAACGCTTTGCATTGCGATCTGTCGACACTTGCACAGATACAGCACAGATTGGTGGAAATGTTTAATGTAGGTAATTAATCAGGAACATTGTAGGGCTCATCAAGCGGCATAGGAAAACGACTATTTTTTTTTTTCTAAAATGGAAGAGAAAGCGAGGGAGGTGGCATTGAATTGCAGAATCTGCTCCAGATCTAAATATGATAGGCATTCAAGGAAGCACCCAATTGAGAAGACTCCAATTCCAACAAACGTACGGGAAATATTACATATTAATATCTATTCAACTAGCTGAGTCCATTTTCTCACTTGTGATAGGATCTCGAACCGTAGTAGATATTAAACCAAAGATTTTGCAACTTGTGAATTTGTTCTCCGGCACAAAAATAGTATATTGCGATAATGAAAAATCCTTAAACTCAAGCACTAAACAATTTCGACATCAAAATTGTGAATTCGCCTACCCTCCACAGCACTTCGAATGGACAGATAGAAAGGTTTCATAGTAATCTGGCTGAGATAGCCAGATGTCTGAAATTTGAGAGAAGTATTGAAGACACTGTCGATCTCATACTTTTGGCCACAATTGAATATAACAAAACTATCCATTCTGTGACGAAGAAAAACCCAATAAAAATGGAGTATCTTTGAACAGGATAACGAGATATAAAATAACGTAAAGAGGGCTCAAGAAGCTGAACTTATTACTCACAATCCTGACCGTATCGCCCGCGTCTTTAATGGGCAGAAAGGGTACTATTAAAGTCAAACCGTCGCTTGGGGAACAAATTGACTCCATTATATGAGGAAGGTGTAGTGGAAAAGGATCTTTGATCCACTGTTAGAGTCAGCGGAAAGTTAGTTCATAAGGAAAACTTAAGATAGTGTTTATTATTACGTAGGAAATAGTTTTCTTTTGACAAATTATATCTTCAATCACTTTGGCACAGGTCGGGTTATTTATGCCATTAGTTCTAAGCTATATTAAATTGTCAAAGTTTCTCACCTCCGTTAATTGACGAAAAATATAGTGCGTATAATCCGAACGTAAGATGACAATCGTTGAATGATGTCTTCAATAATTGCTGTAGATGGTAGTTATTCGCAACATACAGCTGCCACTTGTTTGCGCATCTCAATCGTCACTGGCAGATTCTCAGCTACTCTTGGTTACTCGTCACATGAGTGTCTTAAGAAGAACAACATGTTTGTTTGTAACTCTTCTGTTGTACATACTCTGGAAATAATGTCTGCTGCATTCTTCACTAATGGCACGTGTCGCCATTCCACATTGGATGCATATTGCTGAAGTTCTGAGATTCCAACAAAGCAATTTCATTGTGATGAATGTTTATGCAGCCAACTTAACGCAATTTTTGAATCTATCCAACAATATACTTTGTCTATATATAGTTCAAGTTTTTTTTTCTCACTTTATGCAGCGCACAACTCCAATCTAGGAAGTGACTTGAGTGGCGCTACCTTAGATTTCGCTATTAATAAATTTACATGTATGTCTTTACCAAGTTGTGTACGTATGTATTTAAGGAAGTATGCAACAGTGAGCTGATGACGTCGTCGCTGTGTACACAGCAAGCATGCAGTGAGAGAGAACAGCTGTGAAAGAGATAAAGAGAAGAGAGATGGCAGTCGCTGAAGAGCAGACATCGAAGTCGGTCGTATATTTGTCGAAGTGAAAAGTTGGTCACTCAAGTTGCTGTTGTTATTTTAATCAATTTATACTTATCATTTTAAATAAACATACTTTACATGTATATACAACACCCGTAAGTACGTTCAGATGCGTCAGCGAAGCATAAACTTCGCTCTATAATTTTGTAAATACAAATTGTGGGAATCTTTACCTTTGATAATATGCGTAGATCATATTGTAATCGTTTCATACTCGTAACATATCATCAGGAAGATGCTCGTCCCAATCGAGTTTTCTGAGTACGAGGTCCTGGATAAAACCTTTACACTACAATAATTGGACTTACCAAACCAAGTGAATCAAAGATCTTAGCAACTGTAGATAACACTGATCGCCTCGTTTCTTTCTCAGCTGAGCTTACCTCAAAGCGAAACACAAATCTATCTGAAGCTGGTTGCCACGCTTATCAAAGAGTTTTTATAGCATTTGGTTCATCCAGTTGCACGTCAATTTCATTATTCGGTGAATCTGCGAGGCTGGACACGTTACTGTTAAATTTAGTCATTGTCATTCCAGCCTTTCCAAGTAGTTTGACCAGTTGATCCTTTTCCACCTGCAATTCGTTCACCTGATCTGCTCCTGTTAACAAGTCATTGACATACAAATCTGAGCGCAAGACAGACGCCCCAATTGGATATTCGGATTCTATGTAAAAAAAGACTTCGTATTGCGAGAAATCATGATGCCATAGGTCACTGTGTTCAATTGATATGTTTGTAATTCATCATTCGCATTTGTTCTCCATAATATCAGTTGGAATTGTCTGTCGCGTTTATCTACAACAACCTGCTCGTACATTTTTGTAATATATCCTGAAAGAGCATATATATGTAATCGGAATGTTAATAGCGTCGTAATCAAATCCTGTTGGATTGTTGGACCAATAAGGAATAATTCATTTAATGCAACTCCTGACGTTGTAGTAACAGATGCATCAAATACGACACGCAATTTCGTTGTCAGACTTTGCGGTCGTACCACGCAATGATGTGGAATGTAATAGTGTGTCTGACATTTATCTATCTCACGAATAAGTGACATGTGACCTAGTGAAAGATATTCGTTTAAAAAATCTACATAAGCTCCTTTAAGCTTTTCATATTGATCTAGTCCGCATTCTAACATCTTGTATCGTTGGTATGCGATACCATATTAATCTCCTAATTGTTTAGGAGAATATCTAAATAAAACACGCACCTGCACGCGACCGTCTACATTCAGAGCGACATTGTTTACGTAGTGTTCCTCAAGTGTGAGTTTTGTTGGTACGGTTGTGTACTCTTCAACGTTCCAGAAGCTTTGAACCATAGTGTCTAGCGACTGATGTTCCTGCACCAAATCGCATCTGTATTGTAATCCAGTATTAATCAGGCTTGGCATATTTGGCCCAAGACAATGTTTTCCTACTCGAATCGCATCAAAGAATCCTTTTGTGTTGATAAGGATGTCGATCTTGTTTGACTCGTAGAATACTGGATCGGTAAGTGTTACGCCGTCAGGTAACTTCCACTCTGAAATATTAATATTGTGATATGGCTGATTTGTATATATCTTGCTTATTCCTGCGAATTGTGATGACGACTCAAAGTCCAAAACTCGGGATCTTAGAGTAGCACACACGTTATAATTAATTTGTTGATGAAATTCGGTAATGCCACTAACTGCTTGTGCACCGCCTTGATGGTTACTGCTCGGTTGATTAACTGTTCTTAAATTAGAAGTGTAATTGTGCAGAAGTGAATGATGAGACGATTTGCACAGCTTACATCGTGATTTTGACTGACATGACCTGAATATGTGACATTGGCGCAAACAATTAAAGCACAGTAATGCGTTTTGAACGAAATCCTTTCGTTGATTCAGTTGTAAATTTGTAAAGGAGGAGCATTTCGAAATATAATGATTAGGAGACTCACAGAATATACAAGTTGAATTGGTAGTAACGAATGAATTGGATACTAATCTCTGTTTTGGCTTCTGTTTGTCATTCAATTCCTGTTTAGACCGGCTTTTAGAACGGCTTTCTAAAAACTGACAACGATGTGTAAGAATCTTACAACAGTCATTCCATGTTATCAGTTTGTCAAATCTTTGCTTCTCGTCATAATTCAATCTTATGTCTGCATCGACATTGGATAACAAAATGTGAATCAAAACAGCATTCATAATGTCAGTTGCTGATCCTAGCAACAAGAGCGATCCACGTATTGCTAATGACGTGTCGATCAACCTTTGTAGTACTACAGCATCTGGTTTATTCATTGTGGGCAAATTAAACATAGTCGACAATATAATCAAGGAAAATAAGTACATCATTATCATAACGCTCCTTCAAACCCTCTAAAACCTTTGAGTAATTGTCATCGGTGACTTAATATGCCTGTACCACTTCAAGTGCGGGTCCTGATAAACAATTCAACAGATAATTAAACTTGTCTATATGTGAGATAAGTGGTTCCCGATCAACCATGTTTGTAAATGCGCTTATGAAGCGCTTGTAGTTCGCATATTTCCCATCAAATTGTGGTAATTTGAGCTGAGGCAACCTTGCTTGATGTGATTGTGTAACATTAGAAGTACTATTTAAAAAATTCAAATCTTGTGTCTGATTACAACGAAGTTTTTTTAAAGTTGACAGTATAAATGATTTTGTAGAAATAAATAATTCTTTGATCAACCCTCGTTCACTGTCTGCGAAATTGTGTTCTTCTATTTGCACAGCACAAACCTGATTGAAGTACGATTCTAATATCTGCATATTACATTCCAGTACTAATATGTCTGACCTTTCTTCTTCAGTTTGTACTCTTTCCTTTAATTTTTTTATGTTCATTTGCTGAAGACGCAGCCTCGCTAATACTGCTGACTTTGAATCGATCATTTCTTCCTCCACTAATTCTTCACCATCACTCCTTATGTATTATAGAGAAAACAACGGTAATGCTTAAACGTCGTCAGAACAAATTTATTTCAAATTAAAATATCAATATTCAATGTCAACGGCAGTAACGGGAATTTGCAACGTGAACGATTTCAATTTGCATATAACAGACAATAGCGAATAGCCTGCACTCAACAACATTAACAGCATATACTAGTGTTTAGCAATAACAACAACTTTAAACTGCGTAAAGAAACCAAACCAAATCAACCAACCAATACACAATAGCAACAACAGTATGTAGTGGTGTTTAGCAAAAAACAACCACCAAAAATGATCAAAGATGATACCAACAACAATATCAACTGCATAAAGAAATCAACAGCTTCATACAATAGCAACAATAACCGCTGCAACTGATCTTTTTTAACGGAAATAGGGCATAAGAGAATTCGCAAACATACAGTTGCGCGCTTGATATCGTTATGCACTTACATATCAATCAGTGTTGCTAGATTTTGTTTCGGGAAAAGCGGGACTTTTAAACCTTTTGAGTATAAAAGCAGGATTCTTTTGTCGAAAGCGGGACATAATGAAATAACGTAAATATTCAGTAGGTTTTATTACTTATCCATTTATTTGAGCTTAAAATAAAGTTTCCAATGGTGATAGATAGCCATATAAAATGTTTTTAATGGAACTACGTTACTATACATAGTTATAACAATAACTGTCTGGTTTACCCTGTAAGGCAAATAACTCTTCAGAGGAGTATAATATAAATATGTAATACATAACTTACGAATTATTTATTTATAATTTTCTGAAGATTTCACGTCTTTTAAAGTTTCCTTATTTTCTTTAATATAGTTGAAGAACTTTGCACAGGATAGCTCCAGATTAAATTGGATTAATTATTCTGTTTCATTTAATTTATGGAGCATCTATTTCTGGCATCCGACCATTTTAAATTCATTTGGGAAAAAACGCGTTCGAGAAAGCAGTTTGAAGTTGGGACAATTAATATGAAAGAAACCAGTATGAACATATATTGGTATTTTGGTACCTTGATTACCCTCTTAACAGCAGGACAGAGAGACAAAAATCTTGTATGAACATGACGCAATAATTCAACCCACTCCATTTCCGTAGTTTCAAATATTTCCATCAATTCCGCACGACGTTTAGCTGAATCTGAGAAATGGCCATATTTTTTCATTCTTGTCAACGAGATTCGTGTAAACAGAGTGATTTAAACCAAAGTTTACATTTGCATTGACAGCGCCATATGAAGTTACTTTAGAAAATTTTAAGTTATGCTTATCCAATGTTTCACAAAGTACCTTCGTTATTTGGTCTGTTGTTTCATCATTACTCTCCGCAAAATCTAGTAATTTATTTGGTACGCCGTTATCAAAACTGAAATATCGCTCACCTATCGGAAACATTTTCCGATTTCCGTTATTGCTGGCATCCGTAGAAATCGGAAAAAATAAATCTTCTTCTTGATTGGCGGCGATTGAGTGATTGAATCGTGGCTTGACCAAATGTCAAATCGATATAGTTGAAGTCGTTAAATTGGAGATGACAGTAAATATAAATATTTCAATTTCTCTTAGTGCGCCGAATAATCCCTGAAAAGCGAGACTAAGCCTGTCCCGCGCGCGACACTTAATTTTGGGCTAAAAGTCGGGTCGCCTGGCAACGCTGATATCAATGTTCAGTTATATATGTGTTTTGATAAATTATGTATTATAGTTAGTTTATATGTATGTACTCACTGTCTCCAAGTAGACATAAATGTATGGGTTTATGGTTAGTAGTTACTGTTTTTTTTTTTTTATTGAGATGTAGGTTTGACTTGTTGTTTGTGGTCTTCAGCGATGATCGTTCCTGGCAGACGCCTTGTGGTCTCCAGCGATGATCGTTCTTGGCAGACGCCCTGTGAATTACAGAGATGATATTTCCTGACAGACGCCTTGTGGTCTCCAGCGAAGGTCCTTTCCTGGCAGATCTCCCAATGATGGTGGATTGGCCGATGATGTGTCCTGTCACTGTCGCCAAATTATGTCCAGTTTTAGTACAGCGGTTGGGCCAATCACCACGGTATGGTTAAATACAAGAAAATAAAACTTTACTTTTGTTCACCTGACTTTTCAAACTTTTGGTTTTATTCCTTGTTGCTACGTCATTGCTTGCTTGTCTTAGAATAAACTTTTTACATCTTTTCTAGCTACACTTACATCATGTACATATTTCTAGTGTACACATTTATCGATAACATTTTAACTAATAATTCTAGTTGGCAACGCATCTTCTCCAACAATAGTTTCGAGAGTACCCCGAAGCAACAACTTGCAGTACTATCTTCATCCATCTCGAACCGTTAGCCGAGATAGAATCGATAGATAGTTGCCTTTCGTGGCTGCCGTATGCTTCTGCCTTGTTGCATTGCTTTCAAAAAAAAAAATTACAATTTAAAATTTTCTTCAAATTGTTTTGTGCAATGATCAGCTGTTTAATGTCGGGAATGACCAAAAAAAAACGGACATGACCAAAAACTTAGCAGCACTACTCAAAGTGTCCCAGCCCTGGCTGCTCAAATTCTTTCACTTTTGCAGCAGAAAAAATTTTGCTTTAAAGTACGCAAAGCAACACTGAAATTCTGTTATTTGCCTGTTGTTGTAGAAGTTTAGTAACTTTTTGAGCTGCTTACAAACAAAAGGTTGCTTCTGCTCAGTCTAAATCGGGCATAAATGGTACACGTATACTGGGCGAGTTCAAAAAGTAATTAGCACACACACATTCATCAACGCAATTTACGCCGTTTGAAATCATGTTTGGCGTCAAAATGAGAATTGGAAATCAAGCCAATTTATCCGAACTACTCCAAGAAGAGATGATGATATCCCTGAGTGAAGAACGTCTACAGATGAGAGAGGCAGCTAAAAAGCAACTTCAGAAAGCGCAAGAGTCATTTAAACGAAACTGTGATAGCAAGCGAAAAGGCTGTCATGGGTATGTTTGCGGAAATTAGGTCGATAAAATATACCCAGTTTGTATGTGGTCATAAGTTGGCTAACAAGTATTTTGGGCCATATAAAATCGTCAATATTAAATGAATGGCGGATATGACGTCGAAGAAGTTGCTGATTGCAAGGGGCCGCAACTGATATCTACCAGCGTAGACAATATGAAGCTGTGGCGATACGTCAAAACTAATGACGAAGTGTCATCTGAGACAGATGATGAGCAGGATAGCCGAGTGTAAGAAGTGATGGCGATCAACGAATGGTATTGGTATGGTTCTTACGCGTATCGATGTAGAGGGAAAAGAGAGGACGAAGCCAATCAGTCAGTAGAAGCGAGCGAGTGGAGCACTGTTATGTTAATTAAATAGCTACACAAAACAATTATTTTGTGTGGAATGGTGTCAATGTCTGGGTTCTGGTTTAAATTCCCTGAAGGATCGGCCAATGCAGTATGTCGTTCCTTGTCGTGCACAACAACAGGGTACTTCATTGGCTCAATCTGTGATAATGCAATACATCGCAATATTGTCTCAGTTGAGCGAGGTTACTACGCTTATTACTAATGGACTCAATCATACGAGGTCATGCGAAAGGACAGTTGTGGTGACATTAGAAAGCTGGCGAAAACCTTTGACACTGTCAATCATGCAGTCTTGCTGCAAGATCTTTTTGGTACCACACTGAGTGTAACCACCAAACGCTGGCTAAAAAACTATCTTCATGGTAGAAAAGCATTTGTTGAGGTCAGAGGCATGAGGTCAATGTTTAGAAAACTAAAAATGGGCGTCCCTCAAGGGGGAGTTTTATCCCCATTGCTTTTCAACCTATACTCGTATATGTTTGTCCAAGATGACATTACCACCTCCAGGCATCAAGCTAGTACCCTATGCTGACGATTGCAGCATTTTTTCTTCCACACGATGTGAACGAAATTTGTGGCCTAATAAATAATTATCTCTGATTTCTTCTGTAGCCGCAACCTTAAGCTCTCACCGTCTAAATCAACATCTTCCATTTTTACCTCCTGGCATAAGGTGGTTTCTATGAGATTGGACATTTTTTGTTGAGGGTTTAAGGGTTCCATCCGAAAATTCTTGATGTAAATTTTGACAGCTTACTCACATTTTCTATACACGCAAACAACACCTTCAATCGTGTGATAAAGAGGAGCAAGGTGCTTAAGGCCTTAGCAGGTACTTCCTGGGAAAAGGAGTAGGATATTTTAAACACTACCTACAAGGCAATTGGACGTTCTGTCCTAAATTATGCCGTTCCTGTATGTTCTCCTTTCCTTAGTGATACTCAATGGGGACATCTGTAAGTAAGTCAAAATAAAACCCTTAGAACAGTGATCGGTTCCTTCCAGATGGAAAGTATTGACCATATCCACCAGGAAGCAAAAGCTTTATCGGTTCGTCAACATAATGAACTGCTTTCTAAGCAGTTTTTGTTGGCTACACATATGAGTGCACACCCCAACACAGCACTGTTATGCGCGTTATTCCTCCCAGGCATATTCGTAGGGATATCAGGACATACGAGAAAGATATTGCTTCCTTATTAAGCGATTAGGCGTGATGAACTACATCGGAATGCAGTTGAAAATGCTGTAGAGTTATACCAGAATAATGTTGTGCTGGGAGGTCGTCCTCCACATGTTGATGATAGTGAAATGCGACTTCCTTGTAGTACTAGGATCACGTTAGCTCAGTTAAGGTCGGGTTGGTCTCTTATCCTCCAGTGCTATAGGGAGAGCATAAGTCTTTCTGACAATGATCGCTGTCCGCAGTGTGGTGGTTCTCCTCACAACACGGTTCAACTTTTCAACTGTCCCATAAAACCGACCCAGTTGACTTCAATTGACTTATGGCTTCGACCGATAGAGGTAGCTTCCCTTTTAGGGCTTGATATGTAAGTTAAGAACTCTACCCATTTTTTCCAAAAACTAATTAAGTAACGTAATATTTAATATAAATTCTTTTATTTTAAAATTTTTAGGGTTCCGTACCTTTCCTTACGCTGTCCGTCCATCCGTCTCCTGCTCTACTTCACGAACCGTAATAGGTAGAGAGTTGAAATTTTCAGAGAGTGTAGGACGCCAAATACTAAAAATACACATTTTTAGAAGCATTGTTCTTTAATTTAATCTCTTGTTTATTTTTTTTTTTTTTTTTTTTTAGTGTACTTTTAAGCCGTTAACTGTAGTATACTTTTAGGCTGTTAAATATGCACATAATTTAATATTTTAAGCAAAAAATCTTGTACAATGGTACGGAACCCTCCGTGTGCGAGGCCGACTCACACTTGGCTGATTATTTATTTATTTATTTTTTGTTTTTTTTTGTTTTAAGAAATCCACTAAAAATGATGACAATTGATCGCTTGAATCCAAATTGCGATCAATTTCACCTTAACTCTCAGTACAACTCATGAATCTGACACTACGAATCAATGAGGTTTGATCTCATTCAGCTCGAAGTCAATGCAATTGGCTTGAACTAATTTTTATGCATACGAAATTGATATTGAGCTCAAGATTTTCGCTTTAACTCGTGACATGAGCATAAGCAAAGCAGACTTGACTTGAGCATTTGCTTAGTTTTTATTTATTAGAACAAGGTATCCGTTAATCAAAGCGACACTCAACCATTTGAACTACTGAACCAAAACTAAACTTTTCGAGTTTATTGATAAATCTTGGAATTGCAAACTCTCCACGCTTGAGTCAAATTCCAAACCCTTTAGAAAATAGCTAAAATAATTAAAAATAAAAAATTATTCATCCCTAGTTTCATTCCATTACGAACCAATGCATTAAAAACGTGCCCAAATCTGCTATTAAGTATCTTGCGCTAATATTTAATCAGTATGCCAAAATTGGTTATTTTCCATAAAAATGGATAATTATTTATTATTTTGGTTATTCCAATCCCTAAATCTGGAAAACTAGTGGATTCTCCCGATAACTTCCGTACAATCCATCTACTGTGCTTTTCAAAATTTTTCGAAAGGCTACTTAAGGACAAACTAAACGCGCACATGGAAACCAATAATGTCATTCCTACTTCTCAATTTGGATTCAGAGCACTTATGTGAGCTGTTTAAAAACTCAAAGATTATGTGAGAGCTCAAACAAAAAATCAGTAGTAGATGGTGCAGGCCGCTTTCGTATGGTATAATGGTTTAATTCACAAAACGAAATTATTAAAATTCCCATGAAAATCATTAACAGCTTTTTATCTAACAGATACTTTAATATTTACCTAAATGGGTCCATACTCGTATTAAGTAAACTTCCAAATTGTGCTGGGGTCCCTCAGGGGTTTTTCTTGGTCCTTACCATCTATAATTTATATACCCATGATAAAAGTGGTACTTTCTGACTGAATATATACGAGTGGCTCTGGATATCAATTTAATGATATTAAAAGTAAACTTAATTTTACCTTAAATGAGTAGCAATATAATACTGATACAACTATAACTAAATAGTATGATTTAGATTGATTATCTAAATGGATATAAAACAAAGTCAATAAACTTCCCTCTAAGGCCTATTTCTTGCCAAACCAAACCCTTTGACATCAATCCATTGGAAAGGCCTCTCAAATACCTTGGCTTACACTTAGATCCAAAACTCAATTTAACTTATATCAAAAACAGTTGAAATTATAAACAAATTTATCTGCATCCTCTACCCTTTTATTAACGACACATCGCAATTATTTACTCATAATAAAATGATCATTTTAAAATCTATTTTCACGCCAATCATGTTGTATGCGGCTGAAGTCTGGTCCGATTTCGCCAACAGCAGAAACTTTAAACGTCAAAAAACAAAATACTTAAATGATCCTGGATCTACCAATCCACCATTTAACAATTTGTCCGCACGAATTATCAAAGATAAAATCATTATCATTAACTCCCGTTATTAAATACTTATATTCTCTTGACGTGACGTAATAGTGTCTTTTAGGTCTAGCCTTAGGTTAGTCCTACAAAGACCCACCATCTTAGTTGTAAGTGCCCTAGCTTAAGGAACAATATGGGAGCTACAAAAACCTTAATAATTTATATAATATTGTTCACCATTAATCTCTCTTAACTATATAATAACTAGCTGGTCCGGCAAACGTTCTACCCTTTCCGGTGGTTGCGTGGTATTCATGTAAATGATATTTGTGACTCGTTAAGAAGAAGAATAAGAAGATGTATAATTAAACTATTGTAATGAGTGAACTTTTTTATTTGTATGTAATGTATGTATTTTTACCGACCTATTCTCGTTGACATCTCAAACAAGGAAAGCTTTTATCATCTTTCCGATTCTCGCATAAGTTGAAAGCTTCGCTGTTAAAAAATCTGTTTTTAACATCAGAAGAAAATATAGAATATTTTATAAAAAAGAATCTTATCCAAAAATTAAAACAGGTGTTTTTTAAGGGAGTAATTTTGACTATTTTTATTTTTTTCTGAATTTTATTTTTTTTTCCCAAAATCGATTTTTGGTGTTATGTTTACATGAGGCAGGTTTGACTAAATCGATTTTGGTTTGTTTGCATTATGTCAGAGTTGCCGTATGCATAAAATATAATGCGATTTTCTCAACAGAATAAGTTATTTTTTAAAATCACATTGAATAAAATAATATTTAAATGTAAAATACTTATCCTGATTTTTAATAACGTTCTACAATGATTTTTCAGTATATAAATCACAAATTATTAATAAAAGATAAAATAAAGCAAAATAGTTCTATCACATGGCAACTCTTAGAAACAACATTCTGAATTTCAAATCGTAATGACATTGCTAAGTGTGTACATGACATTGGAAATCGATTTACAAAACCGAAATCGATTCTCTTGTGCTGTTTTCGTCAAATTGATTCGTTGTGCGTGAAAATCGATTTGAAAAGTGTTTATATATAAGGTTTTCGTTATATCGATTCTCGCAGAATCAACTTGAGCGTCGTATAAATAAGGTAAATGTCTACAACTACATATTTACAAAATTCAGTTTCAGTATTTCGTATACTGCAACACTGTATTATATTTTCATTGTAATGCTTTATGGTAAACGATATTTTTTGTTCGATTCCCTGCCGCGTAAATAAACAAATCTGATGGTTTGCTAACACGGAAACAGGCAACATACAATTGGCCATGCGACATTCAATGACTGCCTCTGTGATTTATTTATGGTCATTGCGAAAGCAAGCCGCACTGGAAACTGCAATCGTTTAAATTGAAACGGTATGTTAGCCGGAATCATTGGGATGCGTGCTATCAAAACGTCTTTTCCTCGATACTTTCCATTAAGAATGGTTGCTTCGATCACATTGTTCAATAATAATTTAACCGCTACGCGTGTGTCGTTACAAAGACGCGGTTGGTTGATATTTCACAACATTATGATCACTGATCCAACCTTTAATTGAATATTGTGAGGCGGCAGTACTGGTAAATCTAACGGGTTCAATTCGATAGGATAGTTAACGACATCATCTTGGTTAGTAGTGGAATGAATTGATTTGTATGTCTTCAAATCGCTGGTATTTTGAATTTTGAAATTTAATCCATTGATTTCGACTTTTTTTTTGTTGTATAAATTTTACAACAGAATTTTAGATGAAGAATAGTAAGGGAAATACAACGTAAATCATTAGATTCGTGGATTGCACTCTCCCTCATGTAAACAAAAACATTGTCGTATTCACATTAAAATACAACAACAAAACAAAATTCAAAAAGCAGCAAGGCATTAAAGGTGGAGATACACAAACGACTTCAACGATAAGCTAGCTGCATTGTCGACAAACGCAGCATGCAGCGTCAAACTATACAAACGACGTCGAGGTTCTCAAACGACTTCAACCATATTGACTTCAGTAAACAAAAAACAGCTATGAATTTGAAAATTTAAGAAAGTAATTATTGAAGAAAACTGTATTAAAAGTTGAATTATTAAAAAAAGGAAGTATGTATTTTTATTATCATGTAATAAATTGAATTGGAATAACTTTTTAAATAGATAGGAAAGTCTGCCATCAAATTTAACATAAATACTGCAAAGAAATTGCCATTTACCAAAAAAGTTTTTTGTTATTCACCACGCGATCTAGCAGTTCTTTTGGTTCACAAACAGCTGTTTTCTGATTCACAAACCAGTTTTTTTTTCCATTCACCAATACTGTTTTCTGTTGAAGTTGTTCGGGTTTTTGAGTTGCTGCGTTCGCGAGCAAGTTATGTAACTCGGTCCATACGATTTCATACATTTCAACTTTTTTTTTGACGCACGAACGGAGCAAAAGCTGGTTTGCAAGAAAACGTCGTTTGTGTATCTCCACCTTAACAACGAAAATGATTGTGTGTGGATTTGCAAAAACAATAAAAAAAGATAGCAATAGTACACTTGCGATTACTCACTTAATAATAAATGAGAGGAAAAATGCAATAACAACAACAAAACAAACGAAGATGTTTGTGTATGGTTTTTCAAAATATTAACAACAAAGAGAACAAACACAATTTCGTGAGCGTACTCAGTTATTAATAAATGAGAGGAAAAATACAAATATAACAACAACCAAAGAAAATGAAAGAAGAAGCACAGCAATAACAACGAAAAAACGTAGTAAACGTTTCGTGCTTGGCCTTGCAAAAACTTAAAGAATGATATTTTGTGCATTAGGATTTATTTGTTCTTTAAAAAAAATTATTAAAATTGGTTTATTATATTTTGCGCCAAATGAGTTAATATTAAAAAAGTAAAAAACTGTTTGTAACTCCAAAACTACGCTCCCTACCATTAAAATCATCAAAATTGGTTCAGCCGTTATCGAGATATGCGCTACCATTCACAGAAAGTGTTCACATTGCATTTTGCATTTTCGGAACAGCTGTTTTTTGATTTGGTTATACATAAAAACGGAACGTTGTGGCTAATTGTGAAAAATGAAAATTGTGTGAAAAATACATGATTAAAAACAATTTGCAGTGTTTGCAAATAATTTTTCAAGCTTCCTTTTTCGTTCCTGCTACTTATTTCTATTAAAATTAAAAAAAAAAAAATTACAATTTAAAATTTACTTCAAATTGTTTTGTTGTTTTGTGCAATGATCACAGCTGTTTTATGTTGGCGCACAACAACAACAACAACTACAAAATGACGTCACTTTTCCCTGTTGTTGTTGTTGTTGAAAAATGTAGCATTCAATGCAGCATTCGAGAAATGTACAGTGTGAAATGGCTATTAGCGATTTATTATTTATATAACTTAAAACTTTTTATTAACTTTTAATATGTGTATTCACAAAAAAACGGAGCTTTTCCATTCAGGTGCTTATTGCAGACTAACTTTATATTAAAAAGAATATTTCCAAAGCGTCTCAAAAAGAATTGCAAATTATGAAGACTTATGCACAAGCTATCGTATGACCATACTGTTATGTTTATGGTGCTTCAAGAAAATAACATCTCATTCACAATATATGAGTTCTCTTAAAGACTAGCTGTTACAATTCTTTTCGCTTAAACTAAACATAACATTCCCTGTCGATGCCGCTAGGAACTCGCTTACTCCCCATTCTGCAGCTTTGTCGTTGACGATATCGTTGGTTGGTATCCACAAATTGTTCACGTTGTTTATTTGTGCAAAGTATTATGTTTCGACATAAGCAACAATTGAATTGATTGAACTTATTTACGTAGGTTATGCTGACAGTGTATTTGCTTCTTTGCTGCCTATATTAACTTATATAATAGAGCACTGCACAAGCGCGCACTAAGTAGTGATAATAGCCGGCAATGACACTGCGCACACAATGAAAATGAGTCATATGCGCTTTTCAAACAAACCTTTCAACTCATTTCTTTCAATTGCTTTGAGGATTTATTTGCTCGAAGTAATCAAGCCGAGTGACTCGTACTTTCTTCTATGAGTTAGTCTGACAAAGTAAGATTGTTTATGATTTCGACTAGATCATTGATACACAACACCACAATAGTTGATTTGCGAAGGTATTGGTACGGGCAGAATGTTAAAACATCATGTGCGCATTGCGCTGGTCCACACAATACAGCAACTTATAAACATACATATGTAACTCTGCTTAAACTAAGAAATCAGAAAGGTCAACGCACTCCTGGATGAAGCAATAACAAGAACATGAGAAGCACCAGCATTCAAAACTCAGAGCAAATTGCTGGGGAAATATTTTATACGATCTTTCTATGCAAGGCAAATTTAGTATTATTCACCCAAGAGACTCCACATACGTTCTTTCAAAGTACAAGGCTAATCCTTCTACACTAGACCTATTTTTAGCTAGTTCACCTCATCTTCTCACTGAGCCACTAGTTCAAAACGACCTTTCATCAGACCATTTACCTGTTATTTGTAAAATGAAATCCACCATAACCACTTCAAACAGGACAACTTTACTATACTCAAAAGTTAACTCGAAGCTGCTCAGGCATATCATCAACCAACGCTTCCGATTTTTTACAAGAATTCACTATCTACCAGTAACGAAATTGACTCCTTTATTGACGTCATGACAAATAACGTCTGCGATGCAATCGACCAAGCTGTACCTAGATCCTATATCACCCATCCATTTAACGCCAAAATCCCAGATAATATTATAGAGCTTATAAAAATACGAAACATTGCACGAACACACTGGATAAGATATAGGCATCTAATATTTAAAGCCAGATTAAACTTTCTAAACCCACAAATTAAAGTGCAATTGTTAGAAATTAATAACAGTAACTGGAACAATAAACTTTCCCGCTTGGACACAAACTCTAAACCATTCTGGAAAATCACAAACATAATAAAAAAACAAAAATCTATTCGTCCCAAGTTTCTGTTATAACGATCAGGTTGATAGTACTAGAGAAAAAAAAACCAATATTTTGAGTGAAATCTTTGAGAAGAAGCATCACACCACCGATGCGCTCTCAGATGCAACCACTGTGGCACTAGTAAATAGTTCGCTTAATACCCTGGACACTGCTGTGATCTCAAACGACCAAACCATCACCCTTGCAGAAGTAAAGGATGTTGTTCGCTTCCTAAAAACTAAAAAGTCTCCAGGTCCAGATAATATACCAAATATCTGCAAGTTACCGCCCTGTAAGCCTCTTGTGCAGCTTTTCCAAAAGCTAATAATTAAAGAAAGGTTAAATACACACATTAAAGGAAACAACATTCTCCCGTCTTTTTAATACGGATTTAGGCCCACCCTTAGCTGTATTCATCCCCTCAATAATCTCAAACAATTTGTTACAAACAAACTAAAATTAAAGGAATCTGTAGGCATGGTTACACTGGACATTCAAGCTGCTTTTGATACTGTGTAGCACAAAGGCCTCATACACAAGCTAATACACACCGGTACCCCTCTGGACCTAGTAAGAATGATTCGCAGTTTTCTATCTGACAGATATTTTTGGGTATATATGGATGGTGTACAGTCAGCTAGAAAATTGATAAAGGCTGGCGTTCCCCAGGGCTCGGTGCTAGGACCTTTGCTCTATAATCTTTACACCCATGACATTCCAACTCTGTACCATTGTCATGCGTTAATCTTCGCCGACGACACTGCCCTCTTCTGCTCTGGCAATATCCATAGTGTTATCCATTAAACCCTTGAGGATGCTTTTCATAGGTGGAAAATTAAGCTAAATGCTAGTAAAACAAACACTTTATATTTTACCCGGAAGCGTAAGTCCTGCCACTTACCCAACTCTAACTTACTGCTTAGCTCCCAACCAATAAAATGTGAAAACTGCATAAAATATCTTGGCTTAAATATAGATAGCAAACTAACTTCCGTTTGCATATAAACAGGACAATCTATAAAATTAATAAGACGCTAAGAATTCTTTAATCCCCTTATCAATAGAAAATCAATTCTATCAACAAAAAAATAAAATGCGCGTGTACTATCGTACACGTGATAGAAGTGAAACTTCTTAAAACGGACGCACACGCTACATGTTGTTGTTGTGCAATTGTAATCTCTTTATTGAGACTTTTCCGGTGGATTTTACAAAACATTAATTATTTTTTGGGGATATGGCAATAGAAATACACATTCTGTGAAAATTTGAAGTGTCGTAGTGCGGTTCATGAGATACAGAATCCGAAAAACGTTACAATTTTTATTTTTTCACTCAAAATTTTACACTAAATTTTTACCCAACGCCGCTAAAGAAGTTTCACTTCAAAAAACAAACTTATAATTTATGAATCGATATTTGTCCCAATTATGTTATATGGCTCGGAGGTTTGGGGTGACTGCTCGCTAAGTCACCGTAATAAACTGTAGATCTTACAAAATAAATTATTAAAAATGATTTTTAATCTTCCTTTCTATACCTCCACTTCCCTACTCCACGAAATGACAGATATAGCCATTACTTAACAAACTAATTCAAAATTAGCTTTATTAAGTTCCGATCCCTAGTTTTAGTTGTAGTGCTAGTTTTAGGTTAAATTCTTAATTAATTAATTCTTTATTGTAAGGTTTTTGTATCCCCTATTTTCCTTACTCATAAACATGTTGTCTAATGCAACGAATAATTTGTTTTATTAATTATCTTCCTAGTTGTTAAGTTATCAAAGTAACTAAACTCTGTATAAACGAAAAGAATCAAATTGTAAAATTGAATTATCACGGGTCAATAAAGTATATATAAAACACCTAATTTGAAGCAGTGTAACCACGCTATTAGTTAGTAATTTAAAACCAATTGTAATATTCTTGAGATTAAATAAATAAAATATTTGTATCTATCTACATATATCTATCCGGTAAGTGCTGGAAACAGCTTTCGTATCAATTCCTCAAACCCAATTCCATTTCACGGTGTGATGGAAACCGCTTTTGACGTTTTTGTACGAGTAGGCGCTTAATTTTTTACAGGCGATTTGGTTAAATTCTCTCTTATCTCAAGTTATTAAAGGAAAAAAAAACCATGGATTGTAATACATTATTTTCCTCGCTAAACTGCATTTAAAGAATTAAAAATTTTAGTTGTTTTAAGGCATCAATTTGCATTTTAGCCAAATCACTTTTCCATTGAGGTAAAATAGACGAAATAAGCAAAACCAACCAATGGTGAATATGCCAACCTGCTTGCATATAAATTTTAACATTTTCGAAAATTCCAATTTGACTTTAATTCAATTAATTTATACATATGTCAAAATAAACTATATTTTTTGGTAATGAAGCTGTGATATTTTAATTTGGTTAAAAAATACGTATAAAGTGATTAGTTTAATAGAAGTTTTAATAATCTCATTGGTAAAAGTTGGCATGTTTGCAATGTGTTGCACGATTTTTGTTTGTTGAGAAATGACGATTTTTTTTTTATTGGTTTCTGTAGAGTGAGTAATGTGAAAGGGAGTGAGCAATGTCAAAATATTTGGTTGGCATCTGTGCCTGAGTGTAAATACTAGTATGATCCAAAGAAAAATAAACGAAAAGTGTCGCCCCAAATTCGAAAGGTTTCAGACGACCCTTAAATAACCAGTATTCAATCAGCAGTTCGTTAGAACATCAATGTTCGAAAAATGAAATCGTCGCGTTTTCTATCACACCTATTATTTTTTTTGATGAAATTGAAAACACCCAACATCAAAAGCGTCGGTGTTTTCTATCACATGCCCGTATAACTATAAATGAAAGTTGAAATTCCTGTCTCTTCCAATACGCAAAACTTCTGCATTACTCAACGGAATTTGGTATGATCTTGACTGTCATTAAGAGAATTTTAAGGCAGTTTTGTACAATATATTCCAATTAATTCTGATAAGCCGTTGTACATTGCGTATAGAAATTTTTTAAATTCGATCAATTCGTCTGTGTTAAACATCTCCTTCTGTTAATTTTTTAAAATTAATAATTTTCTGTGTGTAGATAAAATGAAATGCAATCAGACATCGTTTGCACCCGTGTAAAGCCGGGATGGATCTCTAGTATATGTATATAAGTATATATTATTAAGTTGTTTCAATGCTTAAAAGAATCTTAAATTTTATTTTGCAATACAGATGACGACTGAAAAGCGCGCTGTAATGTTCAAGTACAAAGCGGCAGCCATAGAACGCGAAAAACGAATTGAGCGTTTTCCAAATAGCTTAAAAAAGGACATTGAAGATATTGACGTAAATTGTACAACTATGTCGCAAATTGTGAAAAAATGTAATACGGACCGATTTTATGACGAGGGTGACATTGTATGGCAGGATAGTGTCAAACAAAGACTAAATATCAAAAACATGATGGACTTGTATACAAGTAATATACATACAGTGGAATATAAAAATTTACAACACCTACATCAATCGAAGACATTTATCTATGACGCTTGTAGTAATGAAATAATTCTGTCCAAAAGTGCAATGCCGAAAATGAAGGATGCATCCTTCACCATCGAAGAGGTACATCAGTGCAACTATGAGAAACAATACGTACCAAATGATTTAGTCTCAACTAATAATTTAAGTCATTTGGACTCTCTGAGATTACCACAAAGTCCCACATTAAAGAATGATGAAAAACATATACCAGTAAATTGTGCAAAACCACCAACACCGACTGCTGACATTGGGCCCAAGATACCCATACATAACGTTGGCGCTGATGTATTAAAAGAGACTAAACTAGACGTCTGTGGCCCACAGCAAGGAAAGGATCCCAATATTAAGGAAAAATCCATACGATATCAACGAGTGATAGCAACTTCAGAAAGAAAGGCTTATAACGAGAAACGTTCAAGTACCAGTCCTTCACTGCAACAAATGACAGAATCAAAGATTCACACAAAAAATGAATGTGTTTCTAGTGATTTCAACGACAAAGTACATAATCTATTGCGTTCAAATTCATTTACATTAGAACGACCTTCAAAAGTGTTACTCGAACATATAGAACGCCAAAAAGATGTATATTTTAATGAACCAAAGAAATTCTCTGCAATCGCAACGTCAAATCAAAGGAAGCATGCGCAAAAAATACAGTCACAGCCTCAAAAATGTTGTAGTGTAAATTTATCAAACTTTCAAAGTGAAACTATTGAATCCAATGCGAAGCGAGTTAGTAAAATCGAGGTGGAAAAACATATGGAACATGTTTGCACCCATTTAAAAATTATCACGAAGTTAGCACACTTTAAAGATCTTGACGTCAGTAAAAACGCTAGCAAACCTTCAAATGTTCACCAAAGTAATCAAGCAAGTACACCACAAAAAAGGGCGCATTCTATCGCACAAAACAACACCTACAACAATTGTCAATTCAAAAATAAGACTTATACTCGCAGGAAGCTTTTAAATATGAATCAAAATTCTGCAAAAAGCCATCAAAAGTACGCTTCCAATTATGCTGACCAGTCACAAATTCAACATAAATATGAACAGTCAACTAAGCAGTATTGTAAGAGTCGTTCACCGAAGTTTTTCAATACGCAGACAAAAATTTCATCACCGATTACAACAAAACAACAGAAAATTTCATACAGTAAAGTTTTACAACTTCAACAGCAAGAATTATCACGCAATCAATGTGCAAAGCAAGAGAAACCAAGTGAGTTAAAGGCATTCAAACATTCACAACGATTAAATTTGCAAAGAAAACTGGGAAAACCACAACAGCAATATCGATTTCCACGTGTTTCATTTTCACCAGCTGTAATTAATAATCAAATACTAAACGATGTTGAAAGTTCTCATCGAGAAATGTTTATGGAGCTCGTAACACAACAGCGAAAGGAGCAGCTTTGCTTACAGACTAAATTTGATACGCAACAAAAGCTTATGGTTGAACATAATTGCTCAGATTTAAACTCTTCACAATTTTCCGAAGATGACGATATTGATGTATCTCAGCATTCTCGCAGTGAATATACTTATAATCATGAAAATAATAATGAAATAGAAGGAAATATCTATTTATATAGGTGTAATGTTGCAAGGCCCGAAATTACGGAGAGGTCAGTTATCTCTCTAATTGAAAAATTCCAAAGTCAAAGCAACGGTTTAACACCAGCATTTTCTTTAAAACCACCAACAATAACCACCTCAACGACCACAATTATAAATGACATTCCAACGATCGCAACAACACCGCGATGTACCGGTCAACATAATGGCTTACTGAATTTAGATGTGAAAAATGGCCATTCAACCCCAGGTAGCAGCAATAACAGTTGTCAAAGTGTGTTTATAAACGAATCGTATAAAACAAATCATGATTTGAAACCAACGCCTAAAGTTATAACGAATGTAAAAAGAGTGAGTTTTTTAATTTTTCATATTTAAAATAATTTTTCACTCTGGCCAACTTTTTTTGAACGATTTCCTTTTTCCTGCTGCTAAACTAACTAATGGAATTTATTGTAATATCTATAAAAGTTTGCAAATATAAAAGTGCAACCTTACTTTTTGAGATTTATAGTAATTATTAATGGCATGGACCTATTTATATAATTTAAAAATAATAACATTTAAGTGAAACAAAAAAAGAAATCACGTTATTTTTGTCAATCTGTAATATCAAAATAATAAATATAAAATTTTTAATTTTTATGGAAAATAATAACCTTAAAAAATCTTATCTTTAATACACTATCTGTTATTTACATGTGTACGAAAAGATAACTTTATATCGTGCAAATAGCGCTTCAAACATTGGTGTTTGCATGCAAAACGAACATGATCTCAATAAGCGCCATAACGCGGCTACTATAATTAATGCTTCTGTGCGTGGCTATCTAGTACGCCGTCTCTTTCGTACCGATAAAATTCAACGATTTGTGAAAACCATAAGGGATACACTTATTACTATAATTAGTATGCATGTGGAGGCAAGTGGTTCAAGCGAAACATCGGAAAATGTGTACATAACATCGCGACTGTTAACACAGGTAAAATCAATAAATGAGTTATTTTTTGCACTCTTCACACATAATGGTATGATTTTGATGTAATAAAAGAGTAATCTGAAAACAATGTTTGAAATCTTGAGAGAAAATTGTATTACAAGTTCTTCGACCTTTTTTTTTTTTTTTTTTTTGTTGCTGAGGAATTATTTCAAAATAACGTATTCAAATCACCTTATTTGAACTAAAACATCTTTACATAGGAACTAGCTGACCCGGCAAACGTTGTTTTGGCTTCAAAGAAAGTTTGTGGATTTGTAAGGAATATATAAATAGGCAAAACCAAAACATTCCATTCCATTTTCTTCTCTGTTTTATTTATTTGATAGCTATTAACGCATGTGAATCAAATGTTGCATATAAAGCTCAGACACATATTTTAAAATCATTCAAGTCGTCTTTGTCAAACTCTTCTTTTTGATTATTACTTTTTAGAAACAATAAGTATTTACATTCAGCCACAGATGCCAAGCAAATATTTTGACTCCGCTCACTCCCATTCACATCCTTCACTCTACAAAAACCAATAATAATAAAAAAAAAGAAACTCAACAAACAAAAATCGTGTATGGTACCCTGCGTTAACATATTGCAAACATGACAACTTTCACCAATGAGATTATTAAGAATTCTTATTGATCTTAGCACATTCTACACAGTTTTTAAACAATATTAAAACATCACAGCTTCATCACCAAAAATATAGTTTATTTTGACATATAAATTAATTGAATAAAGACAAATTGGAATCTTCGAAAATGTTAAAATTTATATGCAAGCAGGTTGGCATATTCAGCATTGGTTAGTTTTGCTTATTCCGTCTATTTTACCTCAATGGAAAAGTGATTTGGGTAAAATACAAATTTATGCCTTAAAACAACTAAAATTTTGAATTCTTTAAATGCAGTTAAGCGAGGAAAGTATTATATTACAGTTCATGTTCCTTTTGTTCCTTTAATAACTTGAGATAAGAGAGAATTTAAACAAATCGCCTGTAAAAAATTAGGCGATTTCAAAAACGTCAAAAGCGGTTTCCATCACACCGTGAAATGGAATTGGGTTGGAGGAATTGATACGAAAGCTGTTTCCTGCACACACCGGATATATATATTTTTTTTGCGTAGAAATAGGTGGGATGGTCGAATATCAACCAGTGGGGGAATACTAGTAGAGATATATAGATAATAGTTATTTCAAAATACAAATAACATTTAATAGTTTATTATAAAGGTTTTTACTTTACTTTTATCATATATTATGTGTGAAGGGTAAAAATATATACTCGTACGATAGTTGTGATGATAACATTGCAGAATTCCATTTTTAAAGCTAAGCAATACCAGTCAAAAATTGCATTTGATATTATTTCAAACATCAAAAAAGGAACGCATGGATATTATAGCCATCGATCGTAAACGTTTAAAAGAAAAATTGTTCACCATGTATTTTAAACGGTTCGTATGAAATTGTTTACATACAATAGTTATAGTTTTGTTATTTACAGAGTTCCTAATAATTTTATTTTTAGATGCAGTCCACGTATCATGATGCAGTCAACAACTGGATGAGTGTTTTTTTTTATTAGTTACTCTTTAATTTCTTAAACTGTAAAGATTTTAAGTCTGGATTGTTTAGATTATTAGAAATTTTCCCCAAACTCATATCTCTAGCGGTTGTGTCTTTTGGCAGTTATATAGCTTATATATATATATAGTTTTATAGATTGATACATATATGCTCCCATAAATTTAATTTTAAGCTCATACTTGTAAAATCTATTATAAAGCTTTTCATGCGAAGTTTGTTTTACGAACCTATAACCAAATTTAAACATTCTATTCCCTTTGCTCTCTGTGAAATTAAAAATTTTAGATATCCAAAAATCGGTATCTTAAAATGGTGGGAAAATTTCCGCGATTAGGTGTGCAGCAACTAATAACATGGCCACTGCGGCTTCAACCATATGTATTGCAACATTCTATTTACCTTCATTAAAATACAAATATTTAGAATCTCAATCCTAAAATCAGTTATTAAATTGTTGATCACGGTCATCCAGCTAGGGGCCTATATATATTTGGTCCATTCGAACATACCTCATTTAGTTCCTTCATAATCAATGTATTAATCGTTTTGTTCGAAGACCTTTATCAACTCTCTGGCAACTTCAAAATGTACTAAAATTTCTATCCTATTCTGTTAAAGGTATTCAAAGTGGTCTGTTAATGTCGTGGAGAATCACAATATCCTTACGAGTAATCTAAAAGCTTAGCATAAAATGACCATTAATGTTTTCAATGGGCACTTTAAGAAAAATTGAAAATATTTGTTTATTTGGTTTGTTACATTTCGCAAAAATGTCTAGTTTTAGATTAAAGTGGCATCAGACTTGTCAGCTTTCTGCAGTCGGATTCAAATTTGGCACAGACTTTTTGCCGCACAGAAATAAATGCAAGCCAAAACAAAAAACATCGGGTTTCAAAGAATATATTTGGAATTTTTATACTCCTCCGTATAAAACTTCGGCATAGCCAAAGTTAATCTTCTTTTTACTGGTTATTTCTTTTTTTTTTCTAAGTTTCTAGGCATCCACCTTATTTGTGGGTCATGGGAACATATGATTTTTCTTCTGGATCCAAAGATAAAATCTGCATTTAAAGAAATTAAATTTCAGACTGTTCAAATTGTGAAAGAAAAAGCAAAACGCGTCATAAACTTTCATTAAAAGACTTCCAGCACAGCATTACTTCGAACAATGGAAAATTCACCTTAAGGCTACAGACCTAACGCCATCATACTAAGTATCATGCACTATAAACTTACATTTAAAATAAAGCATAAGAAAGTTGATCAGTTGATAATTAATGATATGTGGTAAGGAGAGTGAAGAGATTAGATTTTAGCTGATCGGAAGTGGTCTTACAGGTACCAACAAGTATAGGAGAATAATTTCTTGTAACCCGAGAAGGAACATTAAAAGTTATATTACCAAGCAAGGGTGAGGAATAGATGATGCCTACAATTAGATTGTGCAAGAATTTGACAGCAAGAGTCGTTCTACGACTGGATAATCTTAAGAGGCGGATTAATTTGAGACGGCTTTGGTAAGATGGAAGGTTTATATTAGGATCCCATGTAAGTTACACAGTACAAAAAGCAAAAATTGCTCTTGAACGGACTCAATACAATCATTATACTTTTTAAATTGTGGATCCTTTACATACGATGCGTATTCAAGAATTGGTCTAACCAAAGAAGTGAATAATAATTTAGTGGTGTAAGGATCATTAAACTATCCAAAGATATTCAGTTTATTGATGAGTAGTACAAAGTGACAAACACTGTCAAAAGCTTTACCAAAATCTGTGTAAATGACATCCATTTGATGTTGTTATAAAAAAACTAAATTTTGACCAACGAAGTAAGTTTTAATAAGTTGTTTGTAGTCGAAAGCGTCTTGGTGTAACCGTGTTGTGAAGTACTTAATAAAGGAAGAACGAAATGCTGCACCTGATCGGTGATAATATGTTCAAACAACTTTGGAATAGCGCAGAGTTTAGCTATTAATCAGTAATTTGATATTTTGACTTTACTGCCTTTTTTGTGAAGTGGGATTATATAGTAAATAATATTGGGTAATACAGAGGTATTCAGAGATAAGTCAAACAATCTGCAGACTGGTCTATGCAAAGCTCCTGTACACAGCTTCGAAAAAGGATTTGAAATTTTTCCATCGCTACAACATTCAACACCATTTAAGTTCTTACAGAATGGGAATATATCCAACCTGCGCTTAGAATTAATAAAGTTATAAATTTTTTTAGGATATCTGCAGCGATTAAACACGCCGCCATCGGATAATCTGCCATTTCGACCGACATCGACATATGTCAGCTTGTATGTCGCGTCAGCAATACCAATCGATACGATGCTGTGAGTGCCTTTATAATTGTAGAAAATTCTGCCGGCATTTGACGGCACAATCGTCATTCCTTCTACTCAACCATAGCACCAATGCAGTTGGGAAATTGTCACATCATATTAAAAGTGTGAGCAACTGCATTCCAACCTTCTGCACTTTTCGGTGTCTGCAAAGCAAACATAAGTAAAATAACATCGGAACGGATGAATAAAATTCATGAATAAAAACACAAACCTGTAGGTATTTATCTACAAGCACCTTGTAGATTGCGTCCAACGCTTCCGGTATGATGATGAAATAATATTATGTATGTATGTAGAATGCGGAATATATAGTGCAGGGATCGATACTTGTCACCACTAGCCAAGAAGCGAAGTGTTAGTATCAACCGGTCAGTAGCTGAAATGCTGCGGCGCATAACTGTATCTTTCTTTGCAATGATCGGTGATACCAGAGAAAGCAGATGATCAAACTGGTCACTTGTCATGCGCAAAAAATTGCAGTACAATGACGGCTCCTCTTCCCTCAATTCACGATACAGTTTTGCACAAAATCCTTCACGATCACGGCGACTGACTCCATGTTCTACACTTCTTTGATGATCTGCCTTCTTGCTCCTGTTTGTTGCTGTCTTCAAAAATGTGCCTCGCCAAAATTAAGCATAACATGTTTTCGTCTTCCGAATCCATTTCACTTTTCAATAAACGAAAATAAAGCAAAACAAACCAATACATTCATGATTTTCGACAATGTTGACAATTTGTTAAAAAGAAAACAAAAAATTTTATGCGTTGTTTAAAATAATTAATTTGTTATCTATCATCTTCATTTCACTATATTAATTCAAGTAACTTTAATAATAATTTTACGAAACGTAAATAATTCAAACAAAAATTCAAAAGTCCGTCCTACGTATTTTGTTCAATATATCCTAATCTGTGGCAAATGTGTAATATGAACGAAATGATCATATCGTCTGAAAACCCTTCATACGCAATTTAGACAAATGACAAGAATTCATTTCACTACCTTTAGCACCTCTCAAAAATTAGCATTTGTGGGAGAAATTTGTCATATCGTCTGAACACAACATGTGAAATAAGTACATATTGCCATTTGTACCTAGTTCGACACGCTCTATCATATGTTTGACAGGTTGTCACATCGTGTGACCGTAGCATAATTACGATTATTTTCATATGTCATATGAGGTACATATATCATGGCTTGCCAACTTGCCAAGTCACATTCAGATTGTAAGTGGGTAGGCCTGCGCATGTGACTCATATTATTTACACTTCAATAAGTGGATTTTCATTTGCATTTTTACATGCAATTTCTTTGGATAGACTTACGGATTTTCTATTTATTTGGTTTGTTTTTGTATATAGTTACATACTATTGACTCAATTTTGACAATCGTTTATGTTGTGGTGCTTGTCACCTCTAATTTTTTTCTTATTTTTGAACACCTCTCGATTCAGCACTTCAGGGTTGCTTTGTGTGGGGAACTAGATGGCACTTGGCCATACAGGGCCTGTACACTCCCCCCTGGTATGGCGGTCCAGTGGTCGCTTACCAAGTCCAGAACAGCTACCTTTGTTGCCGGTCTTTTATATGTAGCGTTCATCGTTTTTAAAATAGCGCTTCGCACTTGTCCGTCCTTGAATTTTTTGACTGCTATTACCTGTCCACGCAGCCAGTAGTTTCTTGGAACAACGGCATCAATGATGTATACTTAATCGTCCATTTCTCTGGGCTTCACATTGTCGAACCATTTGCATCGGCGTGTAATTACTGGCAAGTATTCAGCTATCCAGCATTTCCAGAAAATATTGGCTAACTGTTGTGCTGCTCTCCAGTTTCGTTTCAGTACGATGTCATCACTTATCGCTTCTACAAGAGGTTTAGTCCCAGATGAGCTGCCTAATAAAAAAAAATTAAGTGTTAGAATGTTCAATCGGTATGTATATTAGCGGTCGAGAATTTATGCACATCTCTACTTCTAGCAATGCAGTTCGTAGTAGTTCTTCAGACGGGGTCCACGCTGGTAGTATGTGTGAAAGAACATGCTTTACAGATCGGACCAACTGCTCCAAAGCGCCTCCTATATTAGGCGAGGATGGCAGAATAAACTTCCATTGTGTTGCGGTCGTGGTGAAGGTGCGTACCATTTTGTCTTTGTCCATTGTCCCAAATGTCTCAATTAGCTCCTTTTGTGCTCCTTTGAAGTTTATGCCATTGTCGCTCCATAGCTCAATTGACGCTCCATGGCGAGCAATAAAGTTCCTGATGGCTATGATGCATGAGTCGGTCGATAAAGTATTGGCGATCCCCAAGTCTACAGTACGCGTAGACAAACATGTGAACAGAACACGTAACGTTTTTCATCTTCGTCGAACTGTCACGAACATTGGCCCAAAATAATCGACACCGGTATATGAGAACGGGCGACTGTATAAGTGTAAACGAGCATCTGGCAGATCGCCCATTTTAGGTGGCCGGTTACGGTACTGTTGACATAAACGTCGACAGCTAAAACGCGTAGTCCAGGGATCCAATACTTGTTTCGTACCTCGTTGACCACAGTTTCACAATTGCTGTGGTGTTACCTTATGTGGTACTCCCGCGCTAACAGCTGGGTCATATAGTGGTCTTTGGTTAGAATGATTGGATCTTTGTAGAAAGTGGCTTTTATTCTGCTTTCCAAGCGTAGTAGTCCATGTTCTGCTATGTATGGAGTAGAGTTTATAAATGGAGCTTGACTTACTAATACATTTGTTGTTGGTTAGCGTTGATTGTCAGGAAATCGGTTGTGTTGATCGACACGAAACATGATTAGTTCAGTTAGTCGTAAATCAGTACTGGTTATTGCTTGCCGTGCTGTTTGTGTTCCTCTTATGATGGCCAGCCAATACTCAGCGCTGTTTACGACGGTGGCAACAACACGTGTCAAATTCCGAAATCGGAAGAAGCGTTCAAATTGTATGTGTAAATTTACATACTGAACGCTGACGACAGATGAACGCACTGCGACGTAAATTGGCCTTAATTTTTCTTGAGTTTTTACCGCTCGACTATTGGGTTGTGGCCAGTCAGATTACGTTCGCTTTAGGAATGCTGGTCCGTTAAGCCATCTGCTGTGGTTTGATATGTCAGGGTTTTTGCTCCACTTTATGGCATCATCAGCCTAATTCTCAGCGGAAGGAACCCATCGCCAATCAGCTACGTTATTTGTCTCCAAAATGTCACTGCTGGTATCTGCGGTGATCAGATCGTAGCCAGGACAAGACAGTGTTAGAGTCTGTCCAAAAATTTGTCGCAGTTAAAGCAATTGTGTGAGATTGTTGAATGCTTGTGGTGAGTCGCGCGC
>JAWNKV010000586.1:95000-213080 GCA_035041805.1 Amiota mariae | reverse complement strand
CATCCTTTACCCCAATCTACAATCTACAACTATGGGATTTAACAATATGTTCTTAATAGTAAAAAGAGGAAGAATAAATTAACAAAAACCCAAAAAAAAACTTATTTTAAAAAATTATTTCTTATATTTACACTTAAGACTATTTAGTATATGCGGAAAGTTAGATTGGATACACTATATTTTTAAAATTTAAGGAAAGTCGAGCACGTCTATGTATTATTGTATTAACTCGATATTTGCTTTGTGATACAAGTCAATGGTGGACTGGTGCCAGGGTAGATTAAAAATTATTTTTAATATCTTATTTAATTTTTTTGGACATGATACTCTACTTTGCCTCCAAAAACAAACTCCCTCACTTGATTTGCTTACACCACTGCAAGTACTCATAAATCAGTAACGAATACTACTTTCCAATTATACAGGTTACAAATTACATATTCATGAGCTTTGCCTTGAAGTGGAGTGAGTGGACTTATAAATTTTTACAAGGCGAATGTTAACATTAAAAGTTTAAATTGGCAAGTTTTGGAGCAGTTTTACAACTTTGATTTGAATTTAATTAATGAAATTTCATGATTTTATTTAATTGCGTTCTCTAATTTTCTTTCACTACTTCGACACTCATTTGATGTTTATTAAGAGTTTTTTTTTTTTTTTTTTTTTGTTTCTTCTGTTAATTGTTTTAACTTATTATTGTATTTCCAAGTTAAGACAATGTCCAGTTTTCTTTTTTTCTTCTTATTAGAAAAGAAAAGTAAATCTTGATCTTGATTTTGTAACCAAACGTAATTAAGACATTGAACTAACTTATTGAAGTTTGTTGTTGTCATCATGTCTTTATTAAAAGTTTAAATTGGCAAGTTTTGGAGCAGTTTTACAACTTTGATTTGAATTTAATTAATGAAATTTCATGATTTTATTTAATTGCGTTCTCTAATTTACTTTCACTACTTCGACACTCATTTGATGTTTATTAAGAGTTTTTTTTTTTTTTTTTTTTTTTTTTATTTTTTGTTTCTTCTGTTAATTGTTTTAACTTATTATTGTATTTCCAAGTTAAGACAATGTCCAGTTTTCTTTTTTTCTTCTTATTAGAAAAGGAAAGTAAATCTTGATCTTGATTTTGTAACCAAACTTAATTAAGACATTGAACTAACTTATTGAAGTTTGTTGTTGTCATCATGTCTTTATTTTATAAAGTATCAACGTCTTCAATTGCACAAAATGGTGACATATTTTATACTCTACATATTTAATGATTTTAACACTTTTTTTGAGACATTTGTCGCGCAATACAGGAAACATGGGAAATTATTCGAGTCATCGTCAGAATATTGTATTTCTTAAAATTATATGCATTTAAGATATACATACGTGTATAGTCAAGTCTTTAGTTACCTTGTGCATTTCAAAAACTATTTATATAAATTGAAAGTAGGAAAATAATGGCTTAAAAACCTTTAATCCGAAAATTAAAAAGAATTACCCACAGAAGAAGTAAAAACAAAAATGGTTTTATATGAAGAACTTTTCTGTTCCTTAATTAAAAAATATAATACAAAAAAGAAATCTCTAAAAAGGACATAAGTAATAATAAGAATATGTTGCTCTCATATAAATAGATTATCTTAAAATAAGAATTCCTTTGAACTAAAGGACTTTATATTATTTTATATACAAGAAAGCATATAAACTGATGATATTCATTCATTCCAAATCAGGTAAAGGAAAGGTATAACAATTACTCAAAGATTAAACCAAAGTTGTTGTTGTTGTTGTTTATTTTCTTGTTTCTATGCCATTATTTACTTCTTTCCACTTTTCCCAAATGAGATCGAAAACTTGCAATGAAAAAACTCAATTCAATTGATCGGATCGATGGATGTTGCAAAGTTGATTTAGGACAGAACTGAAAATCATTGAAGTGCGGGAATGTGTATATTTTAAGCGCATTTTTCTTGGACAAAAGTTGAAAGTAAAAAGTTGACTAAATAAAAGTTATAAATTATATAGAACCAAATAAAATTGAATTTTAAATTGTTTGCTTGTACTACCTAACTTATTCTTATTATTCTTATATATAAATCAATCAATTGCTGTGCGTTAGTCTCGCAAAAACTCGAGAATGGATTAATCGATTTAAATAATTTTTGTTTTTTGTTTTATTTGCCTCATTACTGAGGTGGTTTAGGAAAAAAGAAAAATCGGAAAATCCCAATGGAACAGACAAATAATTGAATTAAAACGAAAAATGTGAGGTGTACAAGTGAGATGCATGTACTTATGTATATTTTAGAATCAATCAAGTAGTTTTTGTCATAAATCTCTTTATAAATTTTATTCTTAACTAGATACACAAGCAGACATTTTCACGCAACTTTAGGTGGTCAACCAATCAGTATTCATTAATTTTTTTGGGTAGGAGAAGAAAGACAAAATTTGTCCAGGAATCTTGTTTACAATAATTAAAATGAATATGAAAGCAAAGAATAATTTTATCAAATGCATCTTTAGTTTAGTGGTTTAACAAACAGATAATTAATAGGATGAATAGTTGAATATGCTTAGATCGATTCACTTCTCTGTATAAAAATGTATGGGGCCCCAAACACAAAGTTAGTGAATAAAATGAATATTTTTAAACGATTCTATAATAAAATATTACAAAAAAATATGGATTAAACCTTGCTAATATATACAAAAATATTGAAATATTCTATATAATTGGATTATTAAATTCTGACAACAAACTTAATTCATCAAAATTATCATCTACTACTACTAACAACTATAAAAATTAATAAAGATATCGAGCGGCATATTGAATATTAATAACAATCAACTCCAACACTTTATCGAATCCGGATAGAGTTGAATTTTCTTTAAAAAGTATTATAATGGTAGTAGGCGTTGTCAATGGGTGTAGTAATGGGGCGGTGTGTTTTAGTACATTGGTGACGCGTTATTAGTTTTGATTTATAAGTATTTGTTACAAGTACAAGTAACAGGTTTATATGTTTAAGTTTTCTGTTATACAATAATATTTTTTCTAAATATACGAGTATATAAGAAAAATTATTTTGTATATTATTGTTGTTATTGTTGTTGAATTTTGTTGTCTTTAAACGATCACCACCACAAGAAATATGAGTTCAAGATTATAACGATAAAAATAGAATAAATCGCATGCAATTGAAAGTTCTCATGCAAGATATTTTTATACCTTTCATAATAATGAATAAATAGGTATTTTCACTTTGAATTGATATTTGTAACGCATAGAACCTTGTGTCGAAGACCCTATTAGTATATGAAAATAGCTATCCCGCTACGCCCTCGCTCCAAAAAAGAAACACATTTATTTAATTATGATTAGCAATTTAATATTGAAAGACAGTCGTGAATGACCAAAAACTTGGTACATGACCAGTTCACTTTTTGGTCATGTGACTGCTTTGATTTTGTAAAATTATGGAAATTATGAAAAAAATTTGGATCCATTCCATACCAAACTTAACTCAAACACTCGCCATACTATGCTAGCGTTTTCCTGAAAATTTCATCAAAATCGGTAAAGCGGTTTCAGACTTCATAAGGAACAGACACACAGACATAGTTTTATTTTTACATATGTATATAAGATAGATACATTTATAAATAAAAGATAGCATAATCAGCATGACAAAAAGCATTAATCGTTGAACCGTCCGTTTGTGACTAGTCTCTCTAATTTTAAGCTATCGATCTGAAATTAAGTACAGAAATGTTGTCTTTGTCGAAAACAAATATATGGAAAATAATTTGTTCCATTATAAATTTACACTTCAATGTCATAGCCTTCCTATATTATATTATTTTATATTATATTATTGTACTTATAATCATGTATGTATTTTTTAAACCTGTTTTATGTAGATTTTATATGTAAGCTTTGTAGCTTTTAAAAATATGATCGATCGGATTAATATGACTGTCATATAAACCTTTTAGTATTTTACTGCAGTTTCTTTTTTTTTTTTTTTTTTTTTGAAATAACATTTTCCACAAGTAAATTATAAGTTATGTAAGCTTAAGTAATCCGAAGTTAATGTTCTTTGTAGTTTTTCTTTTTTTCTTATTTTCCAAGGTTTTCTCAAAAGACTTAAACTGAAACTTAAAGCCACAATAATGATAAATACAATAACAAACTATATGACAGTAGCATCCTGTTTCCATCATAAAACATCATCGATCATTGCATATAAACTCATATGCACATACCTACTTAAGTATATCTGAATGAGACTAGACTAGATTTTAATGACAATAATCAGCCACAATGGTAATAATAATCAAGTCCATGCCAGACATATGCATGCCACACACATCTACACATCTACACATCTCGTACTATCTGTGTCTCATACTCATATGGATTTGTATATGAGTACTCGTATAAGCCACATAAAACAGCAAAATGATTTGCTAGGAATAAATATACTTATATATAAGTATGTATGTATGTATGAATGTATGATGTATATTAAAGAGAATTAGTAGTAAGTCGATAGTATTGCATGTAATGACTTCGAGGCGTTTTAACGTTTAGAATAGCAAAATACAATGAGAAGCCTCACATTTTTATACGACGAAGATCAAATGAGAAGATAATAATTACAATAATAACAATTACAATAGTTGATGACGATACGATGATAATAATGATTATCATAAGAAGTCATTGACCTGCAGAGACACATGCCAATGATTAAAGCTGAGAATGTATAAAATAAAAATATAAAAAAAGACTAACTTTGGCTATGCCGAAGTTAAAATACTCTTAACGCCCCTGCTAGTAGTCCTAGGTTGGTGGATATGGATCAGACACTTATAGTGTCCAAATTTCAAGTCGATAGTATAAAAAACAAAAAAACTTTTTCTAGTAAGAACTTTCATTTGGATTCCTGTTTGTATGGGGAATACCCCTCCTCGTAGTCCGAGGGACTTGAAATTTATAAGGTTGGTGGCTATGGATCAGACACTTATAGTGTCCAAATTTCAAGTCGATAGTACAAAATAGTTTAGTTTATAGTTTTTATGGGAGGTACACCTCCTAGAAGCCCGAGGATCTTGTAATTTTCATAGTTTATGGACATGGGTTAGAATCTTATAATATTAAAATTTCAAGTCGATAGTATAAAATCCATACAAGTTTTTCTAATAGGAACTTTCATTTGGATCCCGGTTTGTATGGGGGGTACTCCTCCTAGTGGTCCGATTCGGCTGATTCTGACAAATGTACTGCGTATGCTAAAAAGAAAGCTCTCTAGTTCAAAAACTGAGGGAGTAGTTTACATACATACAGATGGACATGGCTAAAACAACTCCTCTCGTCACGATGATTAAGAAGAAACATATATACGAGTATATATACTTTATGGGGTATCCGATGTCTCCTTCTGTGTGTTACAAATTTTATGATAAACTTATAATTCAACTTCATTGCGTGAAGAGTATGAAAATCATTTTATAGATAAAAATATATAAGTATGTAGTTTGTTTAGATAACCCAATTCTTTATTATTTAATCTAAATTATTCCAAATTCGTTTCTTTTCTTTAATTATTTGCCATATTATGGGTTTTTTTTTTTTATTCATAAAGTCTCAGATGAATCCAAATGTGCTTCTGGTTTTGTGAGTTCTGTATGCATAATTTAGAGAGAGTAAACCAAATGATGTTATTGTGTTTTCTATCGGTTATTAAACATTTAAACATTTTTAAAAATTGTCTGGTCCAGTGAAGTATTCGTTGAAAATTGTGTGAGCCCTTGTGTATATTTCAAATGTATCATCTCCTTGTAAGCGTTCAATCTTTTGTTTGCCATCGTATTTTTCTATTAATTTGACAACATGCGATTCGGCCACATTGAGCATAAGAATAAGACTTTCTAGAACAAGAATAATGACTTGTGTATCCTGACACGCCAACAAATCACAAAATGGGCTAATAACTGAACTTTTAATAACTAAAAAAATCTGCTCACGATTACCACTTAATATCAAATTTCCAATTGCATAAGCCGCCTCCTTTCGTATTTGGAATTCACCCATGCTGAGCATTTGAATAATATTTGGCAAAAGACCAGCCTCGATGACTGCCTGCACTTGCAACTGATTACCAGCTAAGATGTTTGAAAGAAACCAAACGGCCAATTTACGTATAATCTCATTGTCGTGTTCTAGTAGCGCTGGGAAGTATACTAAAGTTTCATACTCTAGCACTTCTTCCGTTTGCTCATCTGAACCAGCTGCAATGTTACCAATTGCACGAATAGCAACTTCTTTTACTTTATCCTCGGTGTGGCCCAGTAATGGAATAATTTTATGAAGAATATTACATTCTATAACCATTTGGGTGACATCATAATTATCTTCAGTTAAAAAGCTTATCGCATCTAATGCATCAACAATTATATCTGTGTCTGTGTGATTAATTAGCTGGTTAAGAGCGGACAGGATCTTAAGTATAGTTGAAGCTGGTAGTGGTGAATCCTTGGAGCGGCACAAATTAACAATGACCCATGACACAATACGTAAAAATGATATTGGTATATTTGCATTGATAAACGACAGAAGTGGTTGCAGTGCTCCATGCTGGATGACATAATCTCGTAGCTCTGGCCCATCCCCAATAATATTGCCCAGGGCCCAAATTACTTGTTCACAGACTTTTAGTGAGGGAGAGGACAATAGTTCAATCAAAATTGGCACTGTACCAGCTTCAACGACCTGAATTGTCTGTTCTGTTGTCCCCGATAGCATATTCGCCAATGCCCAAGCAGCTTCACACTGTAGCATTTCATGATTATGTTGCTTTAGGCAATCCACAAAAATCGATAAAGTTCCACATTTGATTAAATCATCAATTGGCGGATTGTCCACTGAAAGTAATTTACGTAGCGCATGCACAGCTTCCAATTGTTGTTCTGGATATGTTGAGTCTTTTGCCTCTTGAGCGAGTTTCTCCAGATCTGTGCTGTCCATATTTGTCTTTCCGATAGAATGATACGCACGTTTTTTTTCACTGTGTTTCTGTTTCTGTTTTGTCTTTTGTTTTATTTATTTAAATAATTTAATTTTTTTTCTTTTATTTAACAAATATATTTACAATCTTTACGAGTATTTATAAAATTCTTATTCTTACACTAACAAGTTTTATGTTGACACTAAATTCTAAAAAGTTTTCACAAAAACGATTTGTTTGATTTTAAAATATAACATATTATACATCATTTCTATCATATAATATGTCATAGAAATACATCATATACATATATGATATTTGGTCATATTTATACATATTTATAATTAACATTGTATATATATCATTTTGTTTTTGTCAAATACATGTGGACAGCTTCACCATATTTTGTTTGTCATACTCCTATGATTGTGTGTTTCCTTTATATTCAGAATTTGATCTAACAATTGACAAGAGCACCACATGTCGGGTACAAAAAGAGACTAACTTTGGCTATGCTGAAGTTGTAATACTCTTCATGCCCCTCCTAGCGAGACTTTTGAAATTTATATGGTTGGTGGATTTAGGTCAGACACTTATGGTGTTTAATTTTCAAGTCGATAGTAAATTCTAATTAGAACATGAATTTGGATCAAGGTTTGAAGGGGGGGTGGTAAGCCTCCCCCACAGAGACCAATGGTCTTAATATTTATATGGTTGGTGGATATGGGTCAGACACTTATAGAGTCCAAGTCGATAATACAAAAAACAAGCACGTTTTTCTAATATGAACTTTAATTTGGATCCAGGTTTGTATGCGGAGTGGTCCAATTCGGGTGATTTCGACAAATGTACTGCTACTAATGGTGATAATAAAGCTCCATGCAAGGTCTCTAGTTCAAAAACTGAGGGACTAGTTTGCATACATACAGACAGATAGAGTGACGGACAGATGGACATGGCTATAACAACTCGTCTCGTCGTTTTAATCAAGAATATATATACTTTATGGGGTCTTCGATGTCTCCTTCTATGTGTTACAAACTTCATGACAAACTTATAATACTATTCACTCCGTGAAGAGTATAAAAATAAGGTTATCTGTTTGACCTTACCTATACATGTATGTACATTCCCGATATTTTCAAAAACTACTGATCCGATTTCGCTATTTGACCGCATATTTTTTTTTTTTTTTTTTTTTTTTTTGAGAAGCTCCTATATAATACATTATCCAGTGGTTCCCAAAATGAGTGATTACGTCCCCTTGTAGGCATTGGAGGCTTCCAGGGGGGCAATAGAAGGCTCAGAGCCGTTAAAGCAATCTAGAGAAGCAATGGCAGATAAATTTTAAATAAGTTAAAAATTGTGGTGGCTTTTTAAAGCTCAAAGTGGGCGGTGATTGAAATAAATTTGGGAACCTAGATTATAAGAAACCAGAGGTATAGGTATGTCAATGAAATTTTTAATCGCATAGAAATCTTGTTATTCGGACTTCATCAAAGTCTGTTCATTTTACTTATATGTATTTATATATTGTAAGTTATTATATATTAGAAGATTATATTATATATAAACTTATCTTTGTCTCTTCATTTAAATCCTTCGTTAAATTTAAGCAGTTTATATTCATATAAGTATAATAATATGTACAATCAATGTTTTTTGATTTATCATTCTGTAATCTAATCGAAAAATTGAAACGAAATGGTAACAATTTACAACCATGAATAATTCCATTGAACATTATATTTTTTCTCAGATCAATGGATTTCATTCCTCTACATTAATGCATTTCAAAATTAATTAAACGGCAATTTCAAAATTAAGATGAACGACAAAGCATAGACAGATAAACAAACAAACTATGTACGAATATGTGTACAATAAAACTGCGTACAAGTAGTACAAGTATGAGTACTCAAAGCGGACGTGCCGGATTCGACAAAAACAAGCCACTTATTTTAAGCCTAGTTTACTCATTCGTCGTAAGTAGTATTAACGAGAATTTATTATTTTGTTTTTGTCTGTCTATTTTTTGGGGCAGCTAAATACCAACAGAGAGTTAAATAGATAGACGCATTTGCGTTAGAGACAAGTGTGCATTTAAAATGTTGAACCCCGGACTTTCCGTCACCTTCTTAAGTTTAAATTTAATGTCTTTAAGCATTTATCGAACAGCTTTGATCTCATTAACGATCGCGAACGTTTATCCATCCATTTAGTTACTCATTCATTCATTTATTTATTTATCTGTGTGCTTGTTTGTGTGGGTACAAAAAGCAAAGGCCTTGACGACAGTCAAATTGGACAGATAGACAGACTGACAGACTGACAGACTGACAGACTGACAGACAGATAGACAAACAGTCCAATAGACATTTGTGCAATTGGACAGTTGTGTAGCTTAAATTGTTGAATAGCTTGAATGCTCATGAGCCAACTCAACTTGAATCGAGTTTAAATTGTAAGTTGCGCTTTGATTTCATTGTAATCACATTTGGTTAGTTGATTTGTACACCCTTCATATTAGTGTGTACAGATATTATTACTTAGACTTAATGTTTGTAATGCACAGAACCGTACTTTGTAGACACCCCCCCCCCCCTCCATAAATAGCGTCACATGGAGAATTGATTTAGGCATATCCATACTCTTTAGCAAGAATATTATTCCGATGATGAAGGGAATTTTAATGGGCCACTGCACCATCTATCACTTACTTGTTTCCAACCAAGACTTCTATCGTAATTATAGAGATAAAAACAGGAAATTTTTCTTTGTAGACCTGGATAGTCTGCCAAACTTTTCATTGGAGGTACATTTTTTTTTTTTTTTTTTTTTTATGGGAAGCATCATCCTATCCTATACTAGTAGTATGTTAAAATCATCGTTGTCAGATTACTAGAAGAGGTAACCCCCATACGCAATTCACTTTAAAATCATAATATATATGTATTTTCAATGGGAATGAAAGGTATGTAAACTTCGATGAACCACAGTTTAAAATATGTGTTTTCTTGTTTTTCTTTTTTTGAGCGGAAATCAGTTTAAACTCTTTTTGTCTTTGTTGCCCACTAACTTGAGTCGTTCGTTATTTACGAGTATTTAGTAAGTTGAAACTCGAAGGTGGCATTTCGTCTATTTAATGTCAGTTTCGGTTTTCAATGCTTCCATTCCATTCTTGAAGACAGCTATGCGACATCAAATTGAATTTCAAAAGAAAGAAAAAAAAAATAATGAAAATTGCCAACAAAAAAACTTATCGAATCGAAACTTTAGGACATAGAAGTTGAAGCGGATTCGAAAATCCGACAAACTAACAAACAATCAGATGTAGACATGAATAAACTGTGAATTATTAGTAGTAAGTTAACATTAAATAAGCACCAATGAGTAATTTCCTCTAGTTATTTACCTACACAGTATGTATATTTTTTTGATATCAAAGTATTTATTTTCGAGTATTTTAAGTGATCATATGCAACATGTGAACATTTCATCCTCAAAGCATAGAAGCTCCAACAGAACTCTGTACCTTATCTTATAAACAACAGATTGAGTATGAATTTTTATGAATGCAAAATTATGAAATTGCTCCATTTATCGAACAGAAATTTAAAACTTTCTATATGTACTTGATATACTTATAATATGTAAATTACAAAAATTCTCCTGAAAATCACAAAAAACAAAAATTACATTGGAACAACCCAATAGTTTTCAAATACAATAAAGGAATGTTTCCTATCTTCAATAAATTACTATATTAATACATACATAAATATGTATTTCCAATGGGTTAACACATATGTTACGAAACATGTTAATGCGATTATTTTAAGAATACATATTTATATACTATATTTATATAAAAATTTCGTGTAACATTGTTTGTCGGCTATGGACTCAGAAACTACTAAACCGATCTTGATAAAAAATTGTATACTGTATGTAATTTGGTGGAATTTGAGTCATAGGATAGTTTTTATCTCGATTAATTAACTCAATATTTTTTAATTGCAAATCAAATTTTTTTTTTTTTTTTTTTTTGTAAGTTCCATAATTTTTTTGTAGATGGCAATGTAATTTAGTTTATTCACTAACACTTCAACATTTTACGTTACCTAAATCAATTAAGCAAATTAATACACTGAATTATTATTAAAGCGTTTTTATACTCTTCACGTATTATACTTCCCTACTTGGACCCTCGGACCACTCGCTGGGGCGTGAAGAGTATTACAACTTCGGCATAGCCAAAGTTAGTCTTTTTTTATATTTTTCTTTATGAGCAAAGCGGGGCCGGGTCTGCTAGTGTTATGTATAAAAATTAGTGTTTTAAATTGTTCGTATGTTATACGCTGCCAAACCGTTCATCTGATTGCATTGAAATTTTGTAAATGTGTATGGTTGGCGCCCGGCTTGAACATAGGATAGTTTTAGTCCCTATATGTATCCCCGTTCCCGAGATCTGGAATATTCAAACAACCCCGAACACCTAAAAGTATACTACAAAAACATAAATAAATTAGCACTTTCATATTCTCTTACTCAAATTGTGTTCTTCGTTGATAGTAGACAAAGTGTAACAGAGAGAATATAGTAATGCTAAGAAAGGAAACACAGGGTCGGGTACGCTGTTGCCCTATACAAAATATAATGAACAATCACTAACTAAGACCACTACCATTTATTAGGCAAATGATACATTTCTCAGCCAAAGAGAAATGCGGACAGAATTTAGTATCAATTTTTTTGAGGTCTTCAATTGAATTGACATATTTTTCGGAATATAAATGAGCCATCGATCGAAACATACAAAATCTCTAACTAAACTGAATGAATAAATTGTAAATAAATTCTTTTTAAAGAGGTTCATATCAAGTATCCATTTTTTTGAGGTGTCCTAAAGAATTGAAACACTTCTCTGAAAGTATATAAGCCATCAACTGAAATACATGGTAATCGAAAGCCCCTAAGTCTCGTGATTAAGCTACTAGTATTTATTTGAGTGCATGAATCATAAATGAGTTCTTATGAAAGTAATCACTTGAATGATTTAGAACCATTTTTATATAAATATAAACACCTGATTCATTAAACTTTTGCAAAAATCTTACAATAACAAAGTAAAAAAAAAAAAAAAAAAAAACCTGAACCAAACCACTGTCCGAACTATTCAAAATCTCATGCACTAATTTGTATAAAATATTTTTGGTATAAACAGGCAATAAAGCTAATCTTAGCCGAGCTAAGCTAAGCTAAGCTAAGCTGAGCCAAGTCAAGACAACCAATAAGTAAAACTAAGTAAATGACTTTAATAAACGTGACTTGAATAATATTTCTTTAAACTAAAGTGAGGGCCTGGGCCTGAAATGCGGCATCAGCCACAAAAGTAGTTGACTATATACAACAAAAAATAAAAAAAAAAAAAAATGACATTAATAGCAACAACGAAAGTTTTACTTGTACGAATCTTATAAGAAAATCTATGTGCAACACACCTTTTTCTTACTGCATAAATACAATTTACAACAAATTTCAAATTACGTTGAGACCAACAAACAATAGAAATAATAACGAAAAGTAGCCAAAAATCTTAGACTTAATAATAGAAATTCATTGAAAATAAAAGGAAAAACAAAAAAAAATTCAATTTCCACAAGAAAATTAAAGAGAAAAAAATACATAGTACATACAATAACCAAAAGGAAACTGTTTTGTTTTGTTTTGTTTTGTTTTGTTTTATTGTGACCACAATATAAGGCGTTGTCCCAAAAAAAAACCTCAGACCAAGTAATTGTCTCAAATTAAAATGATCAAACCTATACGAAAACCTATAAAAAAAAATATAAAAAATAATAAATGACGGAAAACTAAGGCTTAGCCGCCGGCCGGTTTAGATGAATAAATGAAAAATGAAAAATGAAAATTGATACAATCGATTCCCTCAATGGCCACCAGCTACACTTTATTCCACTTCACTCTATGTGTATGTGTATGTGCATGTGTATGTATATCACTTGTACTACACTGGACGACAGTATTGTATTGTCTCTCTGCCTCTCTAATTCACTCATGTAGGAAAGATTCATTGCAACCGCTAGACCGCTAGAGCGCTAGGCAGAGAAAGTAAAGTTGTGATACAAGTGACAACAAGTGTGCGGAGGAGCCGGAGTAAGAAATTGGGCCTTCCAATGAATTCGTGTCAAGATGTTGCTACTTTTTTGCGTCTAGTCACGTTTGAGCCGAAAAAAATAACAATAAAAATCTAAAAGAAATAACTAAAATCATTATAGTTGGTTAAATCTGTTAATGGGATACACTATATGTAAATATTTTTCTGCAATATTTAAATACAATAAATTAAATAATTTCAAATTTACTTCTTCATCAGATCGCAAACACTTGATAATTTTAATAACAGATTTTTGATGTTTTTAGTTCTGATAATCTTTAGTAATCAAAACAATCTTCAAATGTGTGCAATTAAACCTTACAATTAATGAAGAAGGGACCATTTAACATACTTATATATCTATGTATGTTATTTCTCTTGAAATGGAATGGAATGGAATGGAATTCTTTGGGTGACTGTGAAATTGTGAATCATTACACAAACCCCTTTGCTAGGTTCTTTTTTAAATTATAACCTAATATACTTTAATATTTTAGTGTAGGGGACATAAAGACAACGAATAGGAAAACAAGTACAAGTACAAATGCCATCTGATATTCAAACAGTGGACAACAAACTTCAGCTAAGGCAATTGCCGTCTTCATGGCAGCGTCGGTGGTAGTGCTGATGATGGTGGCGGCACCTGTTCCAACTCTGTCCGGTTGTGGCCACATAAAGATGCCGCTCATGGGAAGACACGCGAACAACTACAACAACAAAACAAAAGTATTAAAAAGTATGAAATTCAAATTCTTTTTGCACAGCATGCGAAAGTAAAAGTGAACGCGAGATTTTCCCAAGCCTAACCCAGAAAAAACACCAACAACAATAAAACATAATATTTTTTACATTTTTTTATACAACAAAAAAAAAAAAAAAAAAAAAAAACTATAAAAAAAAATCTAACTAAACAAATGCGTTTGAAAGTTTTGCACGTTAATCAACATTTTAGCCTCGTATACGTAATGTGATTACTTTCCCAAAAAAAATAAAACAAACAAAAAAAATAATACAAAAAAAAAATAAAGAAGAAAACAAAAAGGAAAATTTTCTCTTAAATAAAAACCATCTTCATCAAATCTTCCTCATACTTAGTATGTAACAAAAATGAAAGGAAATCATGGCATAGTAATAAATAGTATTAAGTAAATTACTTAGAATTTGATTTAAATTCATAGAAGAATTAACTCATAGAAGAATAGGAGAATTTGATAGATTATAAAGACAATAGAAAATCCTTGATTAAAATTGAAAAAAAAAAAGAAATCATGATCATAATAAACTTGAATCATTAATTCAATTCTAGTAAATGATATCAGATTATTATCAGAAACCTATGATTTTGATGTATCAAACAGAAGAAATACGCATGCATGCAAATTTAATATCAATTTTTTTTTTTTTTTTTCAAAATATTCGTTGTTGTTGTTGTAACTGCAAAGGGGCTGCAGCGTATACTCGTACATCTGAAGACACGGAGGCTGGAGAATGTACAACTGAAGCCTCGCGACAGGGATGAGTGGTCCTTGGCCACATGATGTCGAATGATTCCGGGACGTAGACCCAACCACTCAGGGGAATCTTCAAAATATTCGTCATCGCTTCCGCTTTCATCGTCTGGAATGTTTCCTTGAAGAATCGATTCCTTATGTCAAATCAATGACAAATGGAATTCTATTTCGTGGCATTTCAACTACCGACTACATGTCTACAGAGCTTTAGTCATCACTAATATGTCATTTTGCACGTTTTTAAGCGTTTAGGAGTTTATTACATACACATGATTTACGATAGTAAGAAACGTAAGAAACCTGAATCAAACAATGTTAAATTCGTATGAAGCTACTATGACTTATTGCTACAGATAAAAGATACGACACAATAACATAACATTAAGCGTACGTACGTTAGTCTAATGAATAATAATAAAAATGAAGCTAAGACAAAATACTTGAAATTTTCCAGATTTGAAGAAAAGCGCCGCCCAGAAAATATTACAATCGGTAACTACTGCTTCGAGGGTGTACAACAATTTAAATACCTCGGTGTCCTGATCAACAACGACAACGACAATAACATACACGACACAATACAGGACAGAATCATGGCCGCAAACAAGGCATACTTCGCCAACATAAAACTCCTAAGGTCCAGATTACTTCCGCTTGCAGGTTTTTGAGCGCAGAATACTCAGACAAATTTTTTGGCCAGTCAGAGATAGCGACGGAACATACAGAATCCGTTTTAACGACGAACTCAACACGTTATGTAAAGGAGAGAACATAATCAAGAATATTAAAACGTCATCTCAGACCTGAAGAAGATGCGAGTAAACAAATAGAGGACGTAGGCTAAAGACCGTAGCGCCTGGAAGAAAATTGTGAACGAAGCTAAAGCTCACCACGAGCTGTAAACGCTTCCTGATGACGTTAGTCCAATAGGTTATTTATTTCCATATCTTAATCAGTATAATGAAAATTTGATTAAATTGGAATAAATGTAATCGGATACTTAATTGCTTGCAATTCCATAATATTTTATTTTAAATTTATTCTTTTTCTGCTATTTAATTCCTTTTTTTTTTTTTTTGTGGCTTAGCTCTTGACCAAATGAATTTCGTTATTCACCAATTAACATTTTAAATAATTTTTTTTTTTTTGCAATAATCATTTGTTTTCATCATCATCACACTTATTAGTCTTAACTCTGTATAAGTATTTTATAATTTAACAAATGTTGCTAATATGTATTGATGTTGCTTGTTTCTTGTTTCTTGTGCCAAAATACTCGTACATTTGTATAAGATTTTCGTAATAGTCATAAATAAATTTGCATAAACAAAAATAAAACAAAAAAAAAAAAAAGTGCAAAATAAATATTGGTAAAAAAAAAAACAAACGAAATTTGTTAGAGTTGATTAAATCAAAGCTGAAATACTCTTCCTTAGTGTTTTATACATGTTAGTTAGGGGATACATACGAAATAATGTATGGATACACTCAGAATTCTCTCTTTATTTTGAAAACATAAAGATCAAATTGAAATTTGATTCATACCGAGTATCATTATAGAAAGACTATGTTTTCACATAGTGCTGACATCACTGGGACGTAAAACAAATGATCTTTTTATAGAAATTAGAAGAAAGAACATGTAAAAAAAATATCAATTAAATATTTATCAATATGGGTCTACCTATTATAAAAGGAATTTTGAAGCTTCATTTTATATGTTACAAACACCAGATTAAAGCGATAATACATCTATACATCTATGTAATTGCAGTAAGAAGGGTTTGAAAAAGCAAAACGAAAAAAATAACACAAATCATGTTGAAAATTTTAAAAATGTAAAAATTTTTACCGAAAATCGCAGCCCTCCCAGATCACCGCTGAGGTGTCAATTATAATTATGTCATTGAAGAGTGTTACGCAGACTCAATCGTCTTTGCTGTCATCTTCATTATTAACACCTTACTTAATGTTCACTGACATATGTTGTTGTTATTATAAAAAAAAAACACGTGTATTTTTTTTTTTTTTTTAATTTAATAATAATTTTTAATTATTATAACCATTTTGTTTAGTGTTAATGCTATTATCACATGGCTGTAATATTTGTAAAGCATTAAGACACATTGGAGATTCAATGAATATGCAAGAGTCAATCAATAACCAACCACTTGTGTTAGAAGTTGAAAACGTTTTTTTTATTTTTTATTTATTAATGAAATTTTGTTAATTTTATTTAATTTTTAATTTTTTAAACTCGAATATGATTTGTCAAGATTCTGTAAACATGCCTGCTGTGTGCTGCTTCCTGGTCATAAGCCTTGTCCCATTATAACTAGAGAAAGAGTAGCAGAGGAATAAATGTTGTGAGCGTAATTTAGTCAGGAAGAAGATGGGCCTAAGTAGTGACCATAATGGCATCACTGGTTAACTTATGCATCTACCTACTACTCTGACTATTTTAAATGGGAGAGCAATTTACAGCGAAATTTATTGATTATAGATAATCATATTCCGGAAAAATTGTTTGATCGAGTCCTCAAACTTATTAAAATTCTTCATTTTTAGTTTGGCACACTGAAATATAAACGGCCTACATATAGAAGGTGTAGTGCAATCATGGCCAACATTATTATTAATAATAAAAGGTATACATTTTCTTTTGGGGAACTTGTATGGATCCCATTCATATCCAAAACTAGTCTCTGTCTTAAATAATATTCTAATCTAAACACAATTTCAATCCAGTTGCATTACAAAAAATATAAAAAAAAGACACTTTGGCTATGCCGAAGTTGTAATACTCTTCACGCCCCAGCGAGTGGTCCGAGGGTCTTGAAATTTATAAAGTTGGTGGCTATGTCCAAATTTTAAGTCGATAGTACAAAAAACAAAACAGTTTTTCTAATAAGAACTTTCATTTGGATCCCGGTTTGTATGGGAGGTACCCCTCCTAGTAGTCCGATGGTCTTGAAAATTTTCATGGTTTGTGGATATGGATTAGAGATTTATAGTGTCCAAATTTTAGTTCAATAAGACAAAAAACAAAAAAGTTTTTCTAATAAAAACTTTCATTTGGATCCCGGTTTGTATGGGAGGTACCCCTCCTAGTAGTCCGATGGTCTTGAAAATTTTTATGGTTTGTGGATATGGATTAGAGATTTATAGTGTCCAAATTTTAGTTCAATAAGACAAAAAACAAAAAAGTTTTTCTAATAAAAACTTTCATTTGGATCCCGGTTTGTATGGGAGGTACCCCTCCTGGTAACCCTAGGATCATGAAATTTATATGGTTGGTGGATATGGAACAGAAACTTATAGTGTTTAAATTTCAGTTCGATAAGATACAAAACAAAACACTTTTTCTAGTAAGAACATTAATTCAAAAGAGTATTTGTATAAGAGGCACCCTCCCTAGTGGTACGATTCGGCTGATTCACGAACTTGACCAGCGTTTGGTAAAAAGAAACCGATGTTCAAAATTTTAGCTCTCTAGCTCAAAAACTGAAGGACTAGGAGTGCGAACAGACGCATAGACGGACCGACGGACAGACGGACATGGCAAAATTATCCCGTCTCATCGAGCTGATCACAAATATATATACTTTATGTGGTTTGCGATGTCTCCTTCTGTGTGTTACAAACTTCATGACAAACTTATAATACTATTCACTCCCGCGAAGAGTATTAAAATAAGATTCAAATTACAACCCCAATTATATTATTTAATGACAATCGATGTTGTAACCTTACAGAATTTGTATTATCAAATTCTAAGCTATAAACCAAAACAGAATATTAACTTCGGTTCACTGAAGCTTACATACCTTTTACACCCCAATGTTTGTATACATTGAGTCATTCATCATTTCAAATTAATTTAAATAGAGTCTATCGATCTTTCAGTTATCGGAAAATTCTGGTCGTATTGATTCTCGTCGTCACGCTGATCATTATTTTACATATGTATGTGGTTTTTGTGAATTCCGACCCAGAGTTCTATGTATTGTAAACATCAAATCAAGGTGATACATAACTGCTGTTTACACTAATGTAAAAGGTATATAAATGTAGTCCCCATTTGTCACCTTATACATACAACAATATGATCTAAGCATTTAGAACAAGCTATAGACAGCCTACGGGCTAAGTTTCATTTTCACTTTATCACATTTAAGATTTACATACTATAAACTTGAATTGTTGCCAAATGATGTCAATTACAAATTAAAAAGGCTTAGAGAATTTCAAAGAAATCAACGATGATTCCATGCTTAACTATTCAAAACGATAAATCATGACAACACGTTGATAATCGTACCTTACTCATTCGGAATGCCTTCAGACCGGGAGGGTCATCACAGAAGGCAACAAAATGATCATTATTTGTTGTGTTAATGAAATGTTAATGTTAATGTTATTTTTTTTTTTTTTTTTTTTATTATTAGGTTTATAAATTTGGATGACAGATGCGTCAGTTGTTGTCATTTAACTGTGATACACTGAGAAAAATATGCTTAATATTTGATTTTAGAATGTTTGGATGACAATTATTAAATTGTAATTTAAAAAAAAAAATGATATTGTCGCTAGGACATTCTGGCCTTGCTACCAAGTAAAACGGACCTCCGAGCTCCTACAGTTAAACAAGTAAAAAATTCGAATAAGAGTCTTAATGGGATACTGTGTAATTGGGTTGATGACCTAAAAGATGCATGTTTCACATTAAGATTTCTGTCGCAGCTGTGAAGATGAGGAAGAAGCGGAGAGTATTCAACTCTTACGATTAAGGGGACTTGGCTTTATTCATGGATTCTTCAAAGACTGAGGGAGACCTCTATGACTAACTAAGGATCATCATCATTAGATTACCCTATCATTATATTACCCTAACCCCCTCTCCCTCCTCCCTTTTTCTACAATCTGGCATCACAATGGATCTATCTCCTTATCTACTAATTTATTATGGATAGTTAATCAAAAAAAAAAAAAAATGTTTCGGGTTCCTTAGGGATTTTTAAAGTTCCAAAGTAAAAGTTCTTAAATGTACTAACAGATATTTGAATGTAAGTGTAGCTTGTAATCTATATAGATATATGAATTTTGGCTATAAGTATGTTTGTCTGTTCCTTATGGACTCCGAAACCGCTAGACCGATTTTAATGAAATTTTCAAGAAATCTCTAGCAAAACTTGAACATTGTTCCTGTGAAATTTGGTAAATCAAATTTTGGTATTTAAAACTTAGAAACATATTTTAAAATCAATCAAGTAGTCTGTGCCAAATATCTCTTTTTGAATTGTGAGTCATCAACAAAATAAAATGAATATCATTCTTTCTATCATTCCCATGCAAAGCCGGACTCCGGGTGCGCCAAAAAATAATAAAATTATGATTCAAAAATTCATTCGATGAATGATACATGCATATTAATGAATATGAATGAACATGTTTAGTTATTTTGTTATTTTTTTCTATTTAAATCAAAATTAAATATGTAATACTTATAATAGTGTAGTAGTAGTAGTAGTAGTAGTAGTAGTAGTAGTACGAGTATAGTATGAATGTATCGTTCAGTTTTTAATGGCCATTAATATTTTTTTTTTATCTACTTTTTGCCATTAACAAAAACAAATGTTTCGTTAAGGAGTTTCGAGTTTTGTTATCGATATCTTGGTATCTGTGGGTGCAACCATATGTATGAAGAAACTCCAGTTTGGTGACAAATTCACTTTCTTTACAAAATGATGTTTCTTCGTTTGATTTTTCTCTGTTTCTCCTTCTTTTTATTACCGTTTAACGTGCTGCTTTAAACAGTGTGGGTTCGCTTCAGTTCAATTCAGATTGGTTTGGTTTGGTTTGGTTTGGTTCATTCAACTTTCAGCGCATCAAATTGCAAAATAGAAAGGAATACTACAAGATGAAAGAGACAGAGAGATTAAGACTGCAACATAAAGTCCAAAAAGTTGAAGATCTGAGATATCAAAATTGGACAAAAGCACCAATAATACCACACACTCACTCACTCAATCACACAATGTTGCATTACATGTTGCGCTCACCTTCGCTAATAAAGTTTTGTGTTTTTTTTTTTTTGCTGTTATTTTTATCTCTTCTTGTAGGACTTAAAAAAATAAAAATTGTTTTTAAACGCGACACGCATTCGCAAACATGATGCTTGTTGTTATCGTATTGTACTTAAAGTTTGAAATCCAATGGACTATAATAATTGTATATACTTGTACATACATATGTCTGTCTGTCTGTCTGTCTGTCTATCTGTCTGTCTGTTTATATTTCCCAGTGTCTGCACACTTTTCTCATACATAATCTTATTATAATAACAGGTTTCAATCAACATGGACATACTACATACAATATTTATGTGTTTTTTTGATTTTATTTCTTGTTATGTTTTTAAACAAAGTAAAAAAATTCAGTTTCATATTAAGAAATTTTCTGAAATTTTATTACAAAAGCCTTAATCCTAGTATCTTGTAGATTTTAAAAAAAAAAAAAATACAAATTAGATTCTTCTCAGTTTTAAAACATATAATTTTATAGACCGAGTCGAGTCTTCAGTTTATAACGCATTAAATATTTCTCAGAACAAATATGATGGATGGCTTTTCTTTTTTCCAATTGGAATTTTAAGTTTTGAGATATAGAGGAGAATATTTTCTATGTTATAAAATCTTATTCAAATAATATACACAATATTGTAGTTGAAGGTCTAGAAACGATAGCCACCATACAAAATTATAATTGGAAGAAATGTATTGATTGAATAATTTTGGTAAATAATCAATTGATGCCATTCTGATGCTGATGCAAACCTTAATACAATCTTTAGCATCCCAAATGTTAACACACACGCCCTTGGTCTCCACTTGAAAGAATATATGTACTTCGATCCAGCATTGAAACAAGCCTCACTGGGTATCCTTTGGATATTTGTCTGTCCAATATATGTATTCAATAAATTACCATTGAACAGATCCATGCGATAACAAATTTGTTCATCTGCACTCATCAAAATCAGAAGCATTTTGATGCAAAATACATGGAAGTTCAACTGACATTAAGATATATAAACTCAACAAATGGTTTTGAGTGGGAACCCCAAAAACGTATATCATAGAGTTTTAATACCTTTGAGTTCAAAATTTTGAATAGCAATAATTAAATCCTTAGAATCAAAGCAAGCAACAGATTTTTCGACAATATATATTTTCTGTTACATCTATTAAACGTAAGATAAAATTCTGTATAGGGAACAAGAGAGTATGCATGTATGAATTATCTGAGAATATGTAATGCAAAGCATCATAAATCTACTCTACTTTTATATATAGGAATTAGTTTGAAATTATCACCTTGAATGCAATCAAACAATTTGCAATTCGTTAGCTTTACCATAACTTAAGAAATTTAATCCATTAAAGGCGAAATCAAAGCAACTAATTGGAAAGTTAATTTTTTGAAAGTGTTTGGTACCACGGAAGTTTCTTATCATTTCAATATTCATTCTGCTATTTAAAATATTTTATATTTTTGTTTCAGAGGAATTAAATGATTTTACTTTGCCAATTCTTGAGGTAATAGTAGTAATCCTCTCAGTGCTGGACAATTACAAAATAATAAATATTAAATGTCAAAATTGAATCATGAAAATTGTTAACAAATTGTGGAGTATTCCTGATCTACTAAGTAAGTAGGCCAATGAGGTGATTCGGGCAATAACAGAAATCGGATTTTGACGGGGCAATACATTATTGTGTAAATTGCTCACAGGATCGATGGATTCATATTGTGTGATGAAACCTAAAGATCCATCAACAGTCTCGCATACAATACCGCAGGTAGCACAATAAGTCTTCAGTTCCTTAGACCCACTCGAGTGGGAGATTCCTCTGTATATCCAACCACAAAAGAATTAATATTAACGAATTGGCGGACGCTGCAGCTAAATTATTCTATTATCTTATGAGAAATATATATATGTACCGCACAATTTCATACAATCTGAAATCTGTGTAATCTGAGTCTTGGCTTTCTTATTAACACAGCAACAAAGTTTTCAACCAACACCTTGTTAACAACCACCCCAGAAAATTGGAAAAACTCCACCAAAGGAACAGCCGATAAATCTAAACATAATCGAAACCAGTAAAAAGAAGACTAACTTTGCTTATGCCTAAGTTGTAATACTTTTCACACCCCTCCTAGAGGTCCGAGGTTCTTTAAATTTACATGGTTGATCAGACACTTATATCGATCAAATTTCAAGTTGATTGTACAAAAAACAAAATCCAGGTTTGTATGGGGAGTACCCCCCCCCCTTGTCAATCCAACCCACCAACCCCCCCCCCTCCCCCCTTGTGACACGATTCGGGTAATTCCGACAATTGTACTGCGTATAGTGAAAAGACATACAGACGGACATGGCATCTGCCCGGGTATCTAGTATTGTTTTTACAAATATGTATGTATATTTATTTTAATTAATTTTAATTAATTTTAATTAATTTTAATAAATAAATAAATATATAAAATATGAGCAATAAATTCTTTGTTACATTAGCTGAGATACAATAATATTCTATTTTATCTTTTACACTATTTTATAAATCAACTTTCATTTACATTAATAATATATATAATATATACAATTAATTATTATTTTTCAATAAAAAAAAATACTTTGTTTTTTGTTGAGCTTGAATAATTTAATGAGAAAAAATTCTTTTTTCTCTCCAAAAGATTTATGATCTACTTAAAAAATCATTACCTTTTATGTAAAATATTGTACATTTAACCCAAAACCAAAACCAAAACCAAAACGAAGACCATGTTTGGCATAAAGACAAAAAATAATAACAATTTAATAAATTAAAATTAAAAATGAAGAAAAACAAATAAAAAAAAAAAATATCTCAAAAAAATGACAATAAAAATGCATTTTCTGCTTTACTTCAAGATTCGTGGAACTTTTAAAACAAAAAAAGTAGGTCAATATTTTTTGTTTAGGCAAATAAAAACAAAACATGATTCGCAGAAAACATTAAAAAAATTGCAAAAAAAAAAAAAAATAAAAATTATTATGCATTTTTTTTTTATTATTAATTATAACATAAAAATTTTTTGTTGTATTGTTTTTTATATTTTGTATTTTCTGTTTTTTTTTTTTTTTCTGGAGCCAAACATTTTGCGGCTGGTTGATTCCGGCACGAATGCGATGTTAAACAAAAATACTGTACAAGAAATAAAAAAAAAACAAAAAATTAAGAAAAATGCATTTTCATTATGATTTTCTCTGAGTTATCCGATATATAGTACATATGTCAAGCTGAGGGAATGCAATTAAGTTTTCCATTAAAAAATTATTATTAATTTACATGACAATTATTTCTCGTTATGGTATAGGATAGTAAAGTCGCCTCATTAAAAAGTTCAATCTCACCCAGCGAATTTACCAAATCACATAGGAATAGAAGGTAGCAAGCAATGTGTTTAGTGGTATTACCCATAAACCTGAACCTGAACCCTTCTGTGGATTTTCATCTAACACTGTTGGATGTCTACTGAAGAAATGCACCCAGGCTTAAAGAACTATTTTTTAGAAATTTAATTCGGTAAACCTCTTAACACCATTAATTTGACCAATCAAATTTAAAATACATCGCACATATTTTATTTAAATCAGTCAATTTACTGCATATTTTATATTAAAACGAAAGATGTGTCTTTGTAATATATCAAAAACTCTATTATTTCTACTGAGGATTTATGTATTTTGTTGCAATTGATAGAATTTTAAAATATATTTTATTAATTATCATTTCAAATCAGTTTGTTTAAAATAGTTTTAATATAAGAGGCGTCTGTCCGTTCTGTACGCAATGAACTCGAAAACTACATAATGGATTTTCATACGGTTTTCTTAAGTGGACAAAGTGATTCATGAAAAAGGTTTAGGAAACAAGATATAATTTTCGATATACAAAATAATCATAGTTTAGGAAACGACGAGAGTTTGTAAGCTCGGCTATCAAACTCAAAATTAACAAACTTACAAGTAATTTTCTGTAGTACTATGTATATCTTTTAATAGAAACTATACCCGGATAGTCATAAATAAATCGTCTTGTCTTATGATTAATATGTTTCAGAATTTTACTCTACTACATGCAGAGTGAGTAACAAAGTTTTTCGTACAATTTAACCAAAGTCCAAATACCAACCGAAGGGCATTGGTTCTGATTTTTTTTATTATTATTGTAAAAAATTCCATTTGGTACTAACTAACTCAATAATCAACTGCTTGCTTACACTGCTGAAGCTGATAAGTAGACAGATGTTGTTGATGATGATGATGATGATATTGATGTTGATGTTGATGTTGACCTTGGTCTTGTATTGAAAATGTGGTGTGATAATTGAAAATACAATATAAAGTTGGAAGCGGGATAGGGTACTTTAACAATCGGCATTCCTCATAAACATTCATTCCCATTATATCAGGCATTTTTATGATAAGTAATTATTACTTGTTGTGTTTTTTTTTTTTTTTTTTTTGCATTTAACACCTACACAGATCTCTGAATCACTAGGGAACCGGTTTATTTGCGTATGACCAATTCAAGAAAATCACTTAAGAACAACAAAGCCACAAATGGCACAACAAAAATTGTTTAACAAACATACAAACCTCAGTTCCATTAAAGGTTAAATACCCTTTAAAAATTGGATAAGCGTATTTAAAATTTTGAATATTCCTTCATCATATGGGAAATACATATGAGTTTAATTGAAAAGTTCCAATGGAAAGAACATTTTCATCATTTAAACATATTTATGTACATTTATTATCACCTACTGTTTTTTGTTTTCAGAGGTCATTAGTGGCAGGATGTATGTAAGTATATTTATAGGGTCGGTCCCTGGGCAATGGAATGGAAATCAGTCCTTCAAAAACTTAACTTTATTGAATTCATCACTGGTGACGCCATTCCAAGAAGCACCACTGTGAAGTACCTGGGACTGACACTAGACAGGCGTCTCACCTGGCAATCTCAAATTATGACTAAATGAAGGCAATTGAACCTGAAGCTTTGAAGAATGAGTTGGCTCTTCCCTACCTGCTAAATAAGCTACTACTGTAACGCCATACTGAAACCGGTATGGACTTATGGTATACAGCTTTGGGGCACTGCATCCAACTCAAACCTGGAAATTTTTCAGAGGTTTCAGTCCAAGCTACTGTGGAGGATTGTAGGGGGTAGGTTATCCACCGAGACCTGCAGATTCCAATGATATAGGAAGAAATCGTCAAGTTCAGTAACAGACACTACACATTAGGTTGGAGGTCCATGTCAATCACCTAGCATTGAATTTGTTGGACAACAGCAGCCAAACGCGACGCCTGAAAAGGCAACACCTACTAGATCTCCCATTCCGTATTCCGGATGAATGATTAACTTATCCAAACCTTAAAGTGACTTACTTCTTACGATAAAATTTGCTGGTTGTCGTCTAACGACAGTTACAAATAAAGAACAAAGTATAAAAAAGACTAACTTTGGTCATGCCGAAGTTGTAATACTTCTCACGCTCCAGGTAGTGAACCGAGGGTCTTGAAATGTATAAAGTTGGTGGCTATGGGTCAGACAATTATATTGTCTAAATTTTAAGTCGATAGTACAAAAAACAAAAAAGTTTTTCTAATAAGAACTTTTATTTGGATCCCGGCTTCTATGGGGGATACCCCTCCTAGTAGTCCGACGTTCTTGAAATTTTCATGGTTTGTGGATATGGGTCAGAGACTTATAGTGTCCAAATTTCAGTTCAATAAGTCAAAAAACAAAACAGTTTTTCTAATAAGAACTTTAATTTGGATCCCGGTTTGTATGGGAGGTACTCCTCCTGGTAACCCTAGGATCATGAAATTTATATGGTTGGTGAATATGGACTAGAAACTTATAGTGTCTAAATTTCAGTTCGATGCGTTAAAAAACGAAAAACCTTTTCTAATAAGAACTTTAATTTAAAAGGGGGTTTGTATGGGAGGTACCCCTCCTGGTAACCCTAGGATCATGAAATTTATATGGTTGGTGAATATGGACTAGAAACTTATAGTGTCTAAATTTCAGTTCGATGCGTTAAAAAACGAAAAACCTTTTCTAATAAGAACTTTAATTTAAAAGGGGGTTTGTATGGGAGGTACCCCTCCTGGTAACCCTAGGATCATGAAATTTATATGGTTGGTGAATATGGACTAGAAACTTATAGTGTCTAAATTTCAGTTCGATGCGTTAAAAAACGAAAAACCTTTTCTAATAAGAACTTTAATTTAAAAGGGGGTTTGTATGGGAGGTACCCCCCATAGTGGTCCGATTCGGATGATTCACGAACTTGATAGGCGTTTGGTAAAAAGAAATATATGTACAAAATTTTAACTCTCTAGTTCCAAAATTGAAGGACTAGAAGTGCGAACAGACGGACCGACGGACAGACGGACATGGCTAAAGCATCCCGTCTCATCGAGCTGATCACAAATTTATATACTTTATGTGGTCTGCGATGTCTCCTTCTGTGTTTTACAAACTTCATGACAAACTTATAATACTATTCACTCCCGTGAAGAGTATACAAAAAACTTTGCTAAATAATTTTAATAATAATAAATATAAATATATATTTTTATAAAGATTTAGATGCAGGCAATACTAATCGCCTTAAGAATCAATTGAAAGTATTATGCACAAGTAGTGCACGTACATTCATACATACGAGTATATTAAACATTAAAGATAAAGAGGAGACTACTCACCTGTTTGTGACCATTGCTTGTAATCCTGTTGCTGAAAGAGTGCAAGCCAATCGAAGGAAAGTTCGCTATGCGATGCCATTATGAGAATTCGATGAATACATATGTGTGTGGGTGGTGACAAAGAGAATGAGAATGTTCCAAGAGAGCCTAAGCGGAATACGGCAAGATGAAAAGGTAAGATAAGGTAAGTTAAGGCAATTGAAGATAAAAAAACAAAAAAAAAAACAGATCAGTAATTGTCAATTGTCGTTATTTAAATTGTTTTATCTGCGCGCGTGTATGTGTGTGTGTGTGTGTGTGTGTGTGTATGTCAAAGTTCATATGGATAAATTTTTGCATATTCAATTATGCATAAATAATCGTAATCGTAATCGTAAATTCTTTGTTCTTCATCTCTTATTGTCTTTTACTTAAACTCTTATGATCGTTCATCACTTTTCCATGCATGCATGTATGTAAATATATATTTCTCACTCTTGCCCTGAATGACTGATTGACTGACTCTCTTCTTCTCCTCTTTGTGCAGTTCACCTTCTATTGATATTATTATTAGAACTTCTTCCTTCGTCTTTATGGCACTTGTGTCCTCCACCTCTTTCCTTTTGCATTGCTTTCCTTAAATATTCTTTGGTATTTTTTATCACTTATTTTCTTAAATTTTTCTTTTATTGAAACTTATTAAAAATCATATTTATTACAATTATATATATTATTTAATTAATTATTTCACTTCACCACTTAAAACTAAATCGTAAAAAAAAAAGAGCGCGCGAGTTCGACCACCGCCAACAGTCAAAAGCATAAAGCGACAAGAAATAGAAATAAAAAGACCCGGTGACAATGCAAAGCATGTAAAGAATGTTGCCGATTGAATGCCAATAGAAACGAGAAGCACAAAACAAATCACATAAAAACAAAATATTAAACTCGGTTTGAGCGAAGCTTAAATACCCTAAGCCGGACACACGCACAATTACTACACTGCTACTGAACATTTTACTTATGAAACATTGCATTCTCCTTACGTTGTTCCTTTGGAATTTGGAGTCAGTAAATCTTTCAGACAATAAATAACTAAATCCAACGAAATTGTTGTTCGTACCTTGACATTTTGAGAACGAACGCAATTTCTTTAGTGCATTTTTCAGTCTATGTAGTCAAAGGTTTTTGGATAAGAACTTTGGCTTAAAGAACTTTATCAACCAAAAGTTATGAGATCTGTTTATAAAGTATAGTACAAGTTGTTCCCGCGATAAATAAAGTTACGTACGATAAATAAGTGTTTAAAAACTGTCAGTCAAAGCAGCAATAGTCATAAAAGAAAAAAAAAATATAAAAAAAAACTAACTTTGGCCATGCCGAAGTTGTAATACTCTTCACGCCTCAGCTAGTGGTGCGAGGGTCTTGAATTCTATAAAGTTGGTGGCTATGGGTTAGACACTTATAGTGTCCAAATTTTAAGTCGATAGTACAAAAAAAAAAAAAAGTTTTTCTAATAAGAACGTTAATTTGGATCCCGGTTTGTATGGGGGGTACCCCTCCTAGTAGTCCAAGGGTCTTGAAATTTTAATGGTTTGTGGATATGGGTCAGAGACTTATAGTGTCCAAATTTCAATTCAGTAAGTCAAAAATCAAATAAGTTTTTCTAATTAGAACTTTCATTTGGATCCCGGTTTGTATGGGAGGTACCCCTCCTAGTAACCCTAGGATCATCAAATTTATATGGTTGGTGTATATGGACCAAGAACTTATAGTGTCCAAATTTCAGTTCGATGCGTCAAAAAACAAAAAGCATTTTCTAATAAGAACTTTAATTTAATACGGGGTTTGTATGGGAGGTACCCCTCCTGATAACCCTAGGATCATGAAATCTATATGGTTGGTGTATATAGACCAGGAACTTATAGTGTCTAAATTTCAATTCGATGCGTCAAAAAACAAAAAACTTTTTCTAATAAGAACTTTAATTTAAAAGGTGGTTTGTATGGGAGGTACCCCTCCTGGTAATCCTAGGATCATGAAATTTATATGGTTGGTGGATATGGACTAGAAACTTATAGTGTCTAAATTTCAGTTCGATACGTCAAAAAACAAAAAACCTTTTCTAATAAAAACATTAATTTAAAAGGGAGTTTGTATGGGAGGTACCCTCCCTAGTGGTTCGATTCGGCTGATTCACGAACTTGATTGGCGTTTGGTAAAAAGAAACCAATGTACACAATTTTAGCTCTCTAGCTCAAAAACTGAAGGACTAGGAGTGCGAACAGACGGACAGATGGACAGGCGGACAGACAAACTTGGCTAAATCAACTCGTCTCATCGAACTGATCACAAATATATGAGTATATACTTTATGCGGTCTGCGATGTCTCCTTCTGCGTGTTACAAACTTCATGACAAACTTATAATACTATTCACTAACGTGAAGAGTATAAAAATGAAAACATATTTGGAAGGCACAAAATGCTTTCATGTAACACACACAGAATGTTTGTAAGAAAATGTATCAACACAGTTTTGACAAAAATGATATATACAAATCAAAATTCATATGTATTTTTTGTTTCTGTTGGTCAATTTTAATTAAATAAACGCTATATGTTTTTCACAATTAAGCTTCTTATCTTTCAGTAATTCCATTTTGAATCCAATGAGTGGCTTTTAAGTGATGCGCGCACAAACAAACAAACAGACAGATAAAGGCAACAATTTTATTACTATATACTTATTATTACTAACTGTTCACTGGATTTCCACGGGAATGATATTTATTTATATTTTTTTTTTTTTTTTTTGTGACTCACAATTCAAAAATAGATGTTTGTTAAAGATTTCTAACTTGATTATGCAAAAATTTAATCCACCAATTTCGACCGATTTTGTGGGTCGATTTGTATGTTATAAACTTTATATGTTATTCACAATAAAACTTGTTATCTTTCATTAATTCGATTTTAAATTCAATGAGTGATTTTTATGTGATGAGCGGACAAACACTTTCAGTCTACGATTTTATTATATGTATGTATGTGTATAGATTTTGGGTACTCAAGACTGATGACATTCTAAAAATTTCTTTCGTTTTATTTTTTTTTTTTTACAACAATCTAGAAATGCGCTTACAGGAAAAAGCGAAGGCTAGATGGCGAAACCTTAGCAACTGCAGAACAGCTAAAGCCATGTGTAATGGCTATAGTCGAAAATTCGCTGAATCTGTTACAGAGCTGAGTCGTATGAGCTGCAGAAAATTGAAAGGCGTCTTAACCGGTCATAGCATGATAGCGGTGCATGCATTCAAATTAAACCTAACTGGCTGTGCATGGTGCAGGAAGATAGGGAAACCTTGGAACATCTCTTATGTTTCTGCCCGGCACTTATGACAACTCGAAAAAAGTACATAGGAGCTTCACAGTTTAGAGATCTAAGAGAATCTGAAAATAAATCAATTGTTAGGATTTTCCAAAAACGCGAGCATTTTAAATGATACATACCTTTGTTAAAACGAATCATATAAACAGGAACTCTATCTGGGATCGCAAGGGATCTTGGATCTATGCGTGGCCTTGGCCAACCAGTATTACCTAACCTAACTTATTATGCCCAAGAGCTAAGTAATGTAAACATAAGTAAAAACTTATTTTTCTAGAATAAGTTTATAGATCCATCAAATATTGATGGTCCAAACGATTATGTTACTCACACATTAAATATTAAAATGTTCAGTAGAATTTTTCGATTTACATATATCAGCGTTGTGTCAAAACTGTTAATGACATATGTATGTTTCTAAATAGTTTCATTTGTACTACAATATTTAAGAAATGCAATAAGTTTACATTAAAAAAATACATATGGAAAATATTTAAGTACCAAAATATATATAGTTTGGGGAACCCTTTGTCTGTGAATTTGTATGTAATAGGTACCTTTAAAACTGAATGACTATATTGGATAGTTTTGATTGTCCATTCTCCTCGTCACCGGCGCATGGTTGCTATGGGTTACAAACTTTATAAAAAAACTGAGTAATCTTTGTTCACTTCGTGTGTTCAAATGATCGAAGCAATCGTTGAAATTACAAAATATAAATTCAGTTTTTGTCATTGAATTTAATACTTGTATTTGTGAAACGTAAGTGGAAGTATATTCAAAAATTCCATTTTTTGCTTTTATCTGTGAGCACAAGAATTTTATTATTACGCATAGTTGTAATCCAACGATTATCGGAAGGAAGGGTAAGTGTGCAAAGTAATATCAATATTCATTGAATAACTAGTAGTTAATTGACAAATTCCCATGTAAGAAGTTTTGGCAATAATTTTTATGGGTTTACGTGCATAGATATTATATAGAAATAGCTTCCAATTAAAGCTGACAATCCACGACAAACATGCGAACGTTCGATCTGCTCGTTTTAGCGGGCTTTTTCGCCGTGTTTGGTGCTGTTCATGAGTCGATCGAATGTTGGTGAAAAATTTCAGATTTTGTTGATTTGCCCGCGTGCTTATGATGTCCGGCGAATGTGTGGCCAACCGTCTGCGAGCATATGGAACGTGCATGTTCGTCGTGGATGGAAAGCTTAAGCCATCTGACTGCTGCCTGCACCTTTACAGAGGCTGGTACTTCATTAACGCGCAGTTAACCGAATGAGGATTACGTGTCTTCTTTACTCTCCTCTCTGTCGGCAGCACACTGCCCGATGCAACACACACTGCTACTCGGGCAGGGTTCAACTATCTTTTCTGTGGAGCTTTATCGCCAATGCAAGCAGATCCCTCATCTCGTTGTTGACATGGCGCTGATTTTCCATCATTACAGAAAGTTGCTACAATTTTTTCATAGCGTTTGTGATAAATGGCTCATCTGGTCGTTCTTCGTCTTTCTTGCCAGCGGCGATTTTGATTCATTTGGCCTTGTTGAAATCGGCATAGGTTCAACTAATGCCCCACCAGCCTGTTTGCCCTTTGAATCATCGTTTGCTGGAACCAGACATCTATTACCCACTGTGTCATTTATAATTTCCACAGCAGGCCCAGTCCGGATTGATGAGACTACATTTTCGCAAGATACTTCCCACAAGCTCCTTTGCAGATCTGGGGAGGATCTACTTGGAGAGGAGCGGCTCATCTTACTGCTCCGCCTGAAGGCGATATCTTCACCGAAACTTGTAGAATTGTCCGCTGCAGCAACCAATGTGTACATTGCTGCCGTAGTGTTGCTGTAATATTGGTGTTGGAGCTTGTAGTATTATCTGCTACAGAGACCAAGTGCGCCACCCCCATAGAATTGAAGTAGCTCGAATTCGAAGAACCGGTGCCTGCTTGCTCACCCATCTATGTTACTGGTACTAGGGATATGACTTCCAAATTTGTATCCTTTTCAGGCTTCATTAATACCGACCTACTAGGTTTAGACGCAGACCAAAGGGATAGATAAATTATTTAGCGTACGGCAAGTCATAAGAACTTTACAGTTGTATGTAGACTTTTAAGCTACATGGTTTCATATCCGACGATCATTGGTCGAGGACTGCTTTTTAATTAGTTGCAGCTAGCGTACATGTCTGTAGACAGTTCATTATCTGCCACCTGTCATCCCCCTCCCCCTATATTGAGCAACGTCTAGTGAAAAAAGGTTCTTTTTTGAAACAGTGTTCAGAATTTTAGGATATTATAGACAAGATGCTTGTCAAAGCGTTTATATAGTTCACCGGTCTAATATGTTGCTTTATTCGGATTCGGACAACTTTTAGTTTCAATTTTCACCATTGATGTTACTGGTTAGTCATAAAAGACCCTACCGACAACTTAGGTTGCCACCAGCATCGCTTTCGGTGTCTTTACACCTATTGAGGCTCCTTATTACGACAGAATTTGATAATCCAGCAAGGGAGCAGGTAGAAACTTCATTCGTGCATAGGGACCTTAAACTGTTCAGAACTAGTATCATTTATCATATTTTTTTGTTTTATGTTACCCTTTAGTTCAAAGTAACAATCACGCGATTCACAGTCCCATATACTAGTTTTACCGTTCCGGGTCACTTAGTACTATTTGAGTACATTTCATACATTGAAAAATATTCATTAATCTCTGTCATAGTCTCAATTTTTTTATTTTTTTTTTTTTTTTTAATTGTATGTATATTTTTGCGCTATATTATTCGTAAAATACAGAATTTTATTTCAAATAATCATATAATATTTTTAGTAGGCTTTGCTTATCACATCATCATCATCATCATACATACAATAATTCTAACGTCAAAATTTACTTCCTTACAAACGAAACAGCAAGCAAATTCACGTCGTGCTATAATTTCAATTTTAAAATTAAATATTTAAATATTTACTTTGCTACCATAATAATAAACGCAAGAGTGGCCTTTTTGCTGCAATAAAAGAAATAAACGCAGTAAGTTAATTTCTTTTTTTTCTTTTTTTTTATTATTATTATTATTATTATTATTATATTTTATAAATACATAATGTTTATTTTGCCAATTTCTTTTTTTCTTTCTTTATATTGTAACAATCATACACAATAATAATAATAATAATAATAATTTCGTTGGAGAGGAAACAAAAAAACTTAATTGCATTTTGCTTTTTCATTATTTTTAGCAACCTGGAAACACTGCGCTACTGTGGTGCATTTATTTTTGCAACTTGGCAGCACTGCGTTTGTTTTGTCTGTGTCTCCCATCTTCGGTGAATTCGACTGCGGCGGCTCTTCAAGTTACGCACGAAGACGCATTGTTTTGTTTAATTTACTTTTGTTTTGCATACCGTCATTGCATAAATTGTATCAAAATTCCATTGTCAAAGGTTATCGAATTTGTTAAATCTCGCAAATGCGTCATAGTATTGGGTGTGATTGCATTCACGATTACGATTCTACTTTTCTCAACTAAACTTTGGCACGAAAACAAAAAAGAGGAGCACTAAGTTACAACAGCCGGAAAGTACAAATCTATAAAGCAATTAAACTAAGCCTCCACCAGCAGTAGTACACCACCATAATCATCATCATCTCAGCAACCAGCAACCAACAACAACAACAACAGCACAAGAAAATCAAAAGTGGAAGAGGTAATCATCAATCGTCATACATACATACCTACATACTATGCTAACTAGACAATTATTATATACAATATGTGTACATATTGTGTATTAGCTTTGCTTTGCTTTAGACTAGACCCTAAAACATTGAGTAGTAGTAGTAGTATGTACAATACATTATAGTAGAGTATAGTATAGTATCTCTAGCTCTCCTAAGCGCGGCGTTTTTTTTTTTTTTAACGAACAACGAATACAAGTGAATGCGAGTAAATGAGCGAACCGACGGACTAAGGGACAGACGATTGAACGCAACGCATTGCGAGAATAAAAAAAAAAAAAAAAGCCACGGCAATACGGTGTGATGAGCATTGGCATTGGTGAACACTTAAGCAGGGAAGCGCACAGGCAGATAGGCAATCAAACAAACAAGTGAGTCGAGTCGTGTTGAGTCGGTTTGAGTTGAGTTGAGTGAGTGAGTTAGCTAGAAAGAAATCATTATCAGACGGTTTAGTATTCTTTGTTTTGATATCATTTATAATTATTACAATTGTTGTTTTTATTGTATTATTGGATTGTATTGTAGTACTACAAATATTTATTTTAATTCTCATTCTCAATAGAAACAATCGTCCGACTGAACTCTGCTGTGCTGAGCTGCTGCTACCAAAAAAAAAAGTAACATACCAACGTCGTGCAAAACATACGGTACACCACGGTGGTAGTGATTGCTATAGTGTCGACTACATACGCGAGCGCAACACATTTAACTTTGACTCCTTGGGCTACGACGTAAGTTCAAATTGTGTAAAAAAAAAAAAAAAATTTATGACAGAAACCCACAAAAAAAAAAAAACAAAAATTTTATACATAGTAGGCGACGACGACTATTTAATATTATTCCATTTTTCCATTTCATTTGACTTCATTCGTTTGATTTGTTAAACTTGGAAAATAATTTCACAAATTCAAATCAAGGTATTTGGAAAAAAATTTCTTCCATTATTTATAAATTTTTTTTTTTTTTTTTTTTCTTTGATTTTTGGTGTTTGTGTCTCTTAAGAATCAACAAAATAAAACAAACAAAAAAAAAAAAAACTAACGTTTCACTTTCTTTTATAATTTCAAGTGAATACTAGTGACAATATTGCGTGGTGAATTTTTTCTGGATCGAACAAAGTTCAGAATTCGCATATCACAAAACTCTTTCTGCTGTCATCTTTAGTTAGTAGTGGTCAAACAACGCGAAACTTTCTTTTATCAACAACATTGAAACTGCAAATATCTGCCTCTGCTAAAATTAAACTCTGTTAGAATTGTCGGTTATCACCGCAGTCACTATTTCATCATATCGCATTATTATTGAAAACAAAGAGAGTCTGTCAACATGGATATGGAACATGAACAATATCAAGGAGGAGAACAATCAGTATATGAACAAATTGGTGATAATATAGTCGCCAATAAGGCAGAGGAGGATGTTGCTGAAACTATTGGTGCCGCTGGTGTGGATGCAGCTGCAGCTGCTGCTGCCGCTGCCACTTCCACAGAGGATCTAAGCATCATGGAGCAAATTTTCAACGAGATCTTCTACAGCCCAATGAATTTATGCCTTCTGGTCATAATTGTATTCTTGGTCTATAAAATTGTTCGTGATCGCACTGAAGTACCCGGTGCCAGTGATACTGAACTCATTGAGGCGGCTTTACCGAAATTACGTCGTGATTTCACTGTAAAGGAACTGCGTGCATTTGATGGTACACAACCTGATGGCCGTGTATTAGTCGGTGTCAATGGTACTGTTTATGATGTCACCAAAGGAAAACGCTTCTATGGACCTGGTAAGTTCATAAAATCATTTATCATATTTTCGAAACGTTTTTCGTTTTTTTTATTTTTTATTTTTTTTTTATACTTTGCACTTGGGAGAAAATATATTTTTGAGTTGAATACTCACATCATCATTATCATCATTACCACCTCAAGTACCGCTACAACCGCGAACTTATAAATGTTTTGTTATCATCAGGCAGGCGATAATTTCTGGAATTCATTCTCATTTGCTTGCTATATAGTAGTACATGGTACTCAAAACATGTACATGTTTATTTTAACTGTTGCCGGCAGGCAGGAAGGCAGGCAGTCAGTCAGGCATAGACGCAATTGTAGTCACTACTGCATTTGTGTCTTACTCTCAGTCTTCAGTTTGAGTTAACAACTCACTTTATTCCTCTCTCTCTCTCTCTCCCTCTCTCTCTCCCTCTCTCTTACTCTCTCGCTAAAAGAAAGAACTGAGCTATTGACGTCTGTCCGACGCCATAACGCCATATCGTGTGCAATTTTTGATATTTTCTAAACAAAAATGCCACCCACCTACAACTACTACTACCCCTAGCCTTCTTCAACCTTCTCTCTCTTTTAATGTAGTGCTTATTATTTTTAGCACAATCACCAACACACAGAGCACATGTGCTGCTGCTGCTGCTGCTGCTGCTACTACTACTGCTGTTGTATTCCAAAAGCGTGTTTAGAAAACCAACAACAGACAACAACGCATATCATGATGATTGCATTTTTTGAGTAATTCAACATTTTTATTACAGCAAAATCTATCATTTGAGATTGCCCAAAAACCATTTGAATTGAATAATGCCATGCCCAAAAAAAAAAAAGAAATAGAAAAAAAAAATACATAATGTTAATCAATCATCGATCTTGCGATTGTTATTTTGTAAAGTTTATTCATTCGTTCATTTATTGTCAATTGTTGTTCATTTGTTCGTCCAATATCCGTTGAATTTATTTATTTGGACCTAAACTTTAAGCAGCACAAGCAGGTAGGCAGGCAGGTAGGCGATATAGTGTGTATTTGAAAGACTCTTCATTAAATGTCATTTTCATTCGAATTGCAAATCAAAAATTGTCGCGTCGCGTCGCGTTGCGCATTGATTTCCATATATTGATGAAATGATGAAATAACAAAATTGCCACAACAAAAGTTTAAGGGTATTAGAATATTGTATATTTGCACCGACCAACCATCCTATATTTATTCATTCATTCATTCATCTATCATCTATCTATCCTAGATTTGTTGTACTAGTTTCATTGAATCTCAATTGCATTATCAATTCAGACGCACCCATCTAACCACATTTACTTGCCCCATATATATTCGCATTTATTTTTATATACTACATTTGTATATTGTAAATATAGAACATAGAACACATAAGGAATTGCAATTAAGAATCAATTTTATCAAGTTGTTCTCTGTTGTACTCTGTACTCTCTTCTTTAGAAGATCAAAAAAGATCAAAATACATACATACATACATAGCATGCATGTATTGCATTTGTAAGAAAAGCTTCGAAAGATTTACAACTTTTCCTTCATTTCCATTTCATCATCGTCATCATTTTACACCATATTTATTTGTTTCATATTTTGATGAGATTCCATGATTCCAATGTTTTACAAATTTAATAGATAACCCGAAACATTGAAAACTTGAATGAAAACATATTATAATAGATCTTTTGTATAGATTCCAATATGCACTCTGAACTTCCTTACCTTGTTGTATGATATATTAAGTGTATATGGTATATAGGGGGTTTATGTGTATCTCCTCCATAATTGTTGTTGTTAATATGCCCGGTTAAAGTCATGGCAGAGTATGCAACAAAAACACCCATTTAGATTTGTTATTATTGTGCAAATTCCAATTTGTTTATATAAAATACTAAAACGCATATGTTGTTTTTATGGCTTAGTAAGCAAAATTGAAATTTGTTGGTGTTTTTTTTTTTAAATTTTTTTTTTTTTTTTGTTTTTTTTTTTGTATATTTTGTTGCTTCCATTTTCAATTGACTACTATACCAATTTGGTCTTAACCTCATGACAAAATATATACGAGTTGTTTATGTGTAAAGTTCAGTTTTTGATATTTTTAGCATATTTACTAATTAAAAAAATTGAATACAAAAAAAAAAAAAAAAAAAAAATTTTAAAAATTTAATCAAAAATGATGTTCTCTCTTCTTATAATGTGTCCGTCTGTCCTCTATATGATATGTATATACTTAGTAAATAAATAAACTATATATTGTTGTATTCAACTCAGGACACCCACATTGATGACACATTCAGTCACCAACTTGTTTTTAATTCAAAGAAACAGAAACAGTCACTTTTAGAAGAGTCCAGCAATGGCTGTACTAGCTCGGCATCTAAAGAGATTGGCAGTGACATTCATAGAGTAAAATGTGAAGCCCGCCAATTGATCAAGTTCCATCTTTCGATTTCATCATCATCACTGACCTTTAAAATGTTCACACTGACACCTCTAGACATATGAAAATACATATAATAGAAACATGAATTTAATGGGCCTCTTAGACGGTCATATCAGTCGTTAGTTCAGTGTCTCGTTTCATTTCAGTTCGAAAGAAGGGTTGTATTACTATATGTATTTCATCATGGTAGCCGAGCTTCAAAAGATTCACATTGACACACCTGCTTAACTTTCACAAAACTCTAGACCAATTCAGCTCCTAGTTCGGTTTGATCGTTTCAACTTTGAAAATACATATAATAGAAATGTGAGTATAAAGGTCATATTAGTCATCAGTTCAGTTTCTCGTATCATTTCAGTTCCGAAAAACTGTATTTCATGACAATAAAAAATATATAATACACTTCACGCCCCTCCTAGTAGTCCGTGAGTCTTGAAATTTATATGATTGGTGGATATGGACCAGAAACTTAGTGTCCAAATTTCTGTTCAATAAGTCAAAAAACAAAAAAAAAAATCTAATAAGAACATTAATTTAAAAGGTGGTTTGTATGGGAGGTACCCCTCCTGGTAACCCTAGGATCATGAAATTTATATGATTGGTGGATATGGACCAGAAACTTATAATGTTCAAATTTCAGTTCAATAAGTCAAAAAACAAAAAACTTTTTTTTAATAAGAACTTCAATTTAAAAGGTGGTTTGTATGGGAGGTACCCCTCCTGGTAACCCTAGGATCATGAAATTTATATGGCTGATGGATATGGACCAGAAACTTATAGTGTCCAAATTTCAGTTCAATAAGTCAAAAAACAAAAAAAACAAAAAACTTTTTCTAATAAGAATTTTAATTAAAAAGGGGCTTTGTATGGGAGGTACCCCTCCTGGTAACCCTAGGATCATGAAATTTATATGGCTGATGGATATGGACCAGAAACTTATAGTGTCCTAATTTGTATAGGAGGTACCCCCCTAGTGGTCCGATTCGGCTGATTCCGACAAATGTGCAGCGTATGGTAAAAACCTGTGTAAAAAATTTCAGCTCTCTAGCTCAAAAACTGAGGGACTAGTTTTGCGAACAGACGGACATGGCTAAATCAACTCGTCTCATGAGGTGATCACAAATATACGAGTATATACTTTATGTGGTCTTCGATGTCTCCTTCTTCACTCCCGTGAAGAGTATAAAAAGGTTCACACTGACACCTGGCTGCCTGACTTTGACTAGACTCGAGCTCCTAGTTCGATTTGATCGCTCTAACTCTGAAAATATATTAGAAATATGAATTCTCTTTTCAATTTCATTTATTTATTTATTTTTTTTTTTTTTTTGCTGTCTCAGTCGTTTCAGTTCTGTTTTGTTCCACAAACACGTTGAATTTCTATAATTTTTAATCAATTCGACAACAAAATCACATGATCCTCCTTGGTCATAATTGTATTATATATGCATACATATACTTGTTGCTTATATGTATTTATACAATTTCATCATTTTTCTCAACTTATTGTTTTATGGAGTTAATCGATTTGTCAATTAAAGCTCATTGAATGCATTCAATAAGAATTTCTAAGAATTTAAATGTATTTTGCTTTCTACACGACTGTCTAAAAGGCTCTTAAATGATGATATTCGGAAGGAAGATGATTATTCTGTTTTCTCTGTATGATTTTCTCATAATACTGATCATTTCAATGATTTTTATCAATGGTTTTCATCAATACAATATAAAGAACTTGAACAAAACTTCAGCATATAAGTAGTATTAATTTGGCCAATTTATGGGATTTTCAAAGACTCCTCCTTCTGTTTAACTTAATAACATCAACAACATTTTAATTCCATGATAGCTAAATTAAAAAGTAAAAAGAAGGAAGGAATGAATGAATGAATGAAGGATATAAGGATATACATATACAAATATATTTATTAATTTCCGCTTTATAATTTATTACTCTACTAGTATAGTAAAGAGCTTATTTGGCTGTGGGGGTGGGGAGGTGATGGTGTATTTTGGTGTTGGGTGTTGAACTAAAAATCAATAACAACAAAAAATACTCACAATGTTTGTGATGTGTTATCAATAACAAAAAAAAAAAAAAAAAAAAAAAAACAACGACCACAACCTTAACATGCCAAGTCATGCATATTATACGAGTATTGTGGAATCAACTAACAAAGTCAAATGGAGTAAATTCGCAGCAAACAAGAAATTCTTGCATCAGACATTTTTAATCAACTTAATGATGGTGGTCATGATGATAATGATTATTATACAATACTAATGAACGTTGTGAGTGAGTGGGTGAGTGAGTGAGTGGAGTGGCTGTGTTCTGCGTGCTGTGTGAATATTGTTTCTTTTCTTATCTCATTATTTGATTTTTTTTTTTTTTTTTTTTTGTCAAATCTATGATGACTTTCTTTAATATAAAACAAAAAAGAAAAAAACAAAATTCTAATTTTTTATTTTTATTCATATAGGAGGACCATATGCTTCATTCGCTGGTCGTGATGCTTCACGTAATTTGGCTACATTCAGTGTTGAACCAAATAATAAAGATGAATATGATGATTTATCGGACTTGACTGCTATGGAAATGGACTCCGTTATTGAGTGGGAACTGCAATTCAAAGGTAACAAATCATTTGGAAAATGCATGTGCTATGTATGATTGAAAATATGATTTTGTTTTCTCTAGAAAAATATGATTTTGTCGGGAAACTTCTACGTGAAAATGAAATTCCAAATGTCTATGACGATGACGAGGAAGATGATCAAGAACAGCAAGACTCAGCATCACAAGGCAGCGGTTTACGTAAACGTACTCCAGGTGCACAAAAAGTTGATGCTGATACAACAACAACAGCAGCTGCAGCTAATATTAATGATCATGGAATTGAAGTTTTAAACGTTAAGAAAGTTTCAGAACTAAAGAATTCAACAGAGAATAGCGAATCCGATGAGCCACAATCGACTGATTGTTAAAGGCAGGAAAAGGCGAAACTCAAAAACTGTTTAAAACAAATACATATTTTTTACCATGATTGCAAGAACCAAACAACAAATGCACAGAAAAAAAACAAAAATAATGGAGTAGCAGCAGCAAAAGCAACAAAAAAACAAAGAAATTTAGAGAAGCAAAAACAAAACAAAATTTAAAGGAGCAAAAAAACAAAATTTTTCATTGTTAATTTATTAAACGTTAAAGTTTCCGAAGTAAAACAAAAAAAAAAAAAAAAAAAAAGAACAGACGATTTACAATCGACTGATGATTGTTAAAGGGCAGCAGCAGCAGCAGAAGGCAGAATATAAAATTTACATATATTTTTTACAATGTTTGCAAGAATACAACAACAAGAACATAGAAAACAAAAATAATCAAGAAGCATTAATAAAAGCAAAAAAAAAAAAAATGTTGAAAGATCATCAAAAAAAAAAAACAAAATTATATTGTTAATTAATTTAATTATAATTTTATTATTTGGCTTAAAGAAAAATTATAAAAATGGTGAAATACCAAAAAAAAAAAAAAAAATCATAAAAAACAAAAATAATAATAATTTGTTGTTGTTGTTGTTTTTATACATATACACATTATATACATACATTATATATCCTATATATATATATATACATACATACATATATAGAGAGAAGAAGATATATATATATATATATATATATATATATATATTTTAAATATTTGCAATTTATATTAAACAACTTGTTATATGAGACTTAAGAGAACCAACCAACCAATTACAAACAAACAAACAACAAAAGAAAATACAAAAGAAACAAAAGATCATAAACACAAAACAAACCTTTCCTTCTTTCTCTTCATTAAATTGAAATTTAAACTATTTAAACAAAATTATAATATGCTGCTCTATATATACTTAGTATATTCTTTGTGTGATTGTAAAAATCACATTCTTTATTATGAAAAACTTGAAGAAAGAAGAATTCAAATAATCAATCATCATCATAATTCTAAAAACATACATGACAATCTAAATAAGTTTTTATTCAAAATTCACTTTTATGTTGTATAAATTCTGGCATCTACTACTAAACAGAAAAGGAAGAAAAAAACTAAGAAACACAACTCGAAGAGAGTCATTTAAATATATAAAATTTTGTAATATAAAATAGCAAAGAAAATCGATCTAAAAATCAAAATGGTCGCAATCAAAATGAAATGAATATTTAGAAACGATTAAAAGGACAGAGATTTATGATACAATCAAAAAGGCTTCTTGCATACATACACATTATATATACTTTTATATGTATACATATATAAATATCCAATTAAAGAAGCATTAGATATAAAGCCAAATTGAATCAAACAAAATTATACAATACTAAAAAATTAATAAAAAGGTTTCAATCAAATCTAAGCGAAACTTGTTTCCAGTAGTAGTAGTTTAGTCCTGTTTCCTATGATTTAAAATATCATAATCCTACAACAAATAATAAAACAGATTAAAGATTGAGTAGCATCAATCAATCAATCAATCAATCCATTCAACACTTATTTGTAGTTATTACAAATTATATCAAATTTATGCTTATGGTAGATGATTTTTATTCTTAAGCATATTTGAATTAAATACTAAGTGAGATTGAATGAATGAATTTATTAACTAAGTTATAATTTTTATATGTTTTTTTTTTTTTTTTTTTTTTTTTTTGAAGAGAAAGGATCACAACACAACCACATACACTAACACACACATATATATACACACACACACAGACAGACAAACAGATACAAAAAATGTGTATCATAGAAAAAAAAATATATACAAATTATACACTTTCCTTCCTTGTTTTTGTTTTTGCTTTTGTTTTTTTCCATACTAATCCTTTTTTGGGAATTGCAACATTTAATCTAAACTTCTCGTTGCTCTGAGAAATCATACAAATGTTTTTATTTAATTCATTATGATTTGTATTTTATTTTATTATTATTATTATTTTTTTTTTTTGTTTTTAATTAATTGCTTTAGAATATTTTTGTTTTATTCTCATTTTTTACATACAATTAATTAGTTTTCTAAATTTTTTTTATATTCTATACACAAGATGAAGAGAGAAAAAAAAAACCTTTTATATTTTATATACTTACATATTATTATTATTATTATATACATATATATATATATATATATATTTATATATATGCATACTATATGTGTAAGTCTTTTTTGTGGCAATATAGTTTATACTTATATATTGGTGGTTTTAATGATTATGCAATAGAGTGGTGTATACTATGTAATAACTAAACAACAAAAAATCTATTGTTAAATGAGGGGAGAGAAACAAAATAATCCATAAAGAAAACAAATAACATACAATATATAAACACAACTACATATTTACGTATTATTGTATAATGTGATGTCTTATATTTATACATATATATAAATATATATATATAGACATATGTACAATATATATACATATATATATATATATATATATTGAAAACAATAATAACATCAATAGAATTCATTTAAAGTCTTAAAAAAATCAAATGATTATTCATATTAAGGAAAATAAAATCAATGAAACAAAGAAAAAAAACAAAAAAAAAACAATTGATCGAATTAACAAGTTTTACTAGTAAATCTATTGAGGTTTTTGTTTTTATTACGAGAGCAGTGAGTGACTTTTTAAATTTTCCCGCAATACTGTTTCTGCACCATCAATTTCAATGATTAAGAGAAAGTGGTTTAATGAATTCCGTTTTGTTCGTTTGTCTCACAAGAAATCGTCGTTAAAATCCATGAAATGATAATGGGACGATCGGCGAATAAAAGTTCAGCATGAAGTAGCTGCTAAGGCTGTAGGCATCTCAACTGAGCGGGTACATCACATTTTAAGTGAATATTTCGACATAAAAAAACCTATCCGCCCAATGACTGACGCTCGTTCATAAGCAACACCTTGTGGCCACTTTAAATAAATGTTTGGCAATGTTCAACCGCAATCCGAACATAAATTTATCACCACACACCAGAGACCAAGGAAAAGACAAAACAATAAACTTATCCGGGTGAAAGTGCATCAAAGAAGGCCACGATCATGATGACAGTTTTTTTTTTTTTTTGGATGCTTGCGGTGTCATGCACATTGATTACCATGAAAAGGGTGATACGAACACCAGTGAATATTATCAAAGACCATATAGACTACTATATCGACTAGACGATTCGAACTAAAATCTTAGCTTTCTCATTTTTCTCTTTCTCGCAGTTTCGAAAAGTTTGTACGGGTTTCCAATAACAAGATTCCATGAAATTCTTGTTGGAATGCTCAGTTACTCAACAATGTTTGTTGGAATATGGAAATACTCAGCAATATTAAGAGTGAAATAATAATTTTGAGAGCGAAACACAATTACGAAGTTCAAGTTGTCATGTCTATGGTATATGGTCCTTGATGTTATTCAGAACTGTTGACATTGATTTATTTTGAAGCAAGAACCAGCGAAGACAATCCACAGGTCCACACATGTGTAGTCACCATGGCAAACATCCGTAAATTGGGCTACAAACTGCTACCCCATCCAGCATATTTTTTTTTTTGTTTTTAGATTTAGCCCCCTTTGACTATTTTCTGTTTCCAAACCTGAAGAAATGTCTCGGCGGAAAGAGATTTGAGTCGAATGAAGAGGTCAGCACTGAAACAAACGCATATTTTGATTACCTTAATAAATATAATAAGGATAAAACAGAATGCGGCTTCTTGCCGAAAAAAAAAAATATCTTCCTTTTTTTTAAAAAGTCATTGACTTATCTAACTGCCCTCGTACGTATAGGTTTATCAATTTTTATATTCCATTGCCTTTACTAAATTTTACTTTAGTAGTATTTCCGTACAATACCGGATTTAGGCATATAGATGCCCTCCGATCATAACACTGCCCACACTTACACACTCCTTATATTCTGTGTAGCGCATTAAAAATACATAATTTCGAATACTAAACTATACATTATAACCTCCAACCTCCTTCGTTTCACGTTTAGTATCACGACTTTCTCTGTAAGTTCCAAGACTAACGGTGTTTCGACTCATGAACTTGTACTTCATCTCAGAGTATCATCTAACAACAGCCCTCCTCCATCACATCAATGGTCATGATACCATGATTTTTTTAATGCAGACCTCCGCAATCTAACACTGCTTCCGATGAGTGGAAATGGAGGAAAACATGGAAATCTTCCTTCGATTGCTGAAATTAGGAACCACTTTTTTTTTTTTTTGAAAGAATGTTCTTAAAGCAAAAATTTTAATTGTATGCTGAAACCCAAGAAATCGCTCGTACCCATAGAGAAAGAATAATTATTTGATTTCTAAGAAGCCATTGAAATACATACATACATAGATATTTGTGCTTATGAGGATCTAACTAATATTGTATTATTTTTATCAGATTGTGGAGGAAGAGAAGAAGGTGGTAAAGCAGAGAAAAAACTTACACTTAAAAATTTTAATGTTGACAAAAAAAAAATAAAAAATAAAATCAAATAAATAAATAAATCATTGAGATCACAGAAGAGTGAATAAAAAAAATGTTTAAATTATGTAATATTTATTATTAACTAATGCACCCGGGACCCGACTTTGCACGGATTGATAGAGAAAAAGTTAGTTTTCTCATTTTGTTGATGATTCACAATTGAAAAATATAAAAAAAGACTAACTTTGGCTATGAAATTTATAATTTATTGACGGCTATGGGTCAGACACTTATAGTGTCCAAATTTTAAGTCGATAGTACAAAAAAGTTTTTCTAATAAGAACTTTCATTTGGATCCCGATTTGCATGGAGGGTACCCCTCCTAGTAGTCCGAGGGTCTTGAAATTTTCATGGTTTGTGGATATGGGTCAGGGACTTATGGTGTCCAAATTTCAGTTCAATAAGCCAAAAAAACTAAAAACTTTTTCTAATAAGAACATTAATTTAAAAGGAGGTTTGTATGGGAGGTACCCCTCCTGGAAAACCTAGGATCATAAAATTTATATGGTTGGTGGATATGAACCAGAAACTTATAGTCTCCAAATTTTAGTTCGATACGTCAAAAAACAAAAAACGTTTTCTAATAAGAACATTGATTTTAAAAAGGGGGTTTGTATGGGAGGTACCCCCCTAGTGGTCCGATTCGGCTGATTCACGAACTTGACCGGCGTTTGGTAAAAAGAAACCGATTTACAAAATTTTAGCTCTCTAGCTTAAAAACTGAAGGACTAGGAATGCGAACAGACGGACCGACGGACAGACGGACATGGCATACAGACATAAATTCAATTTTATATATATACTCGTAGAATTTGAGGCAGCTTCACCTTGATATGATAAAACCAATTTGCATAGAGCAATAAAATCTATGAAATCCTAGTGAAGCTTAAAGATTCTAAGTTTTCATAGTAAGTGATGTGTTGTTTTTGAGTTGTGAGCCCCGTGATTGATTGGTTCGAGTATCCGCCGGTCGACTGTTTATGCCGTGTGATTCCGGAACAAAGACCTAAATGTTTGGAATGTAATATATCTACAAACATAGTGTATATTACTATCGAATATCGTATGCCTATCTGGTGCACTCTCCTCCTTGAGCGTCCTAAGACTTTAACAAGCATCAGATCTAAAAGCGAGGATCCTGAATATCCTTTGAATGACTCTGCCATGAAAACCTATAGGTTTCAGAAGCTTCAATATCATTGTGATGTGATGATGTACTTATTTCACTAATTTGTCAAAACTGAAAGATGGGGCTACTGACGCATGTATTTATGGACCATAATCCAATGGGAATCTTCATTCAAACATTTTCCAAGCTATGCTACATGCAATAGAAATATGCTCCTGAGATTGCTTTAGGAACGTTTAGACAGTCAAGCAGCTCTCAAAGACCTTGTCGCTTCAACAATATTCTTTCTCATGGTAGAGAAATATCTGGGCCTTCCCAGAATATTAAGACTTCCCAATGACCAAATAATCGAGAGATTCTCACAACTTGAAAGGATTGAGTACGCTGAGATTTCCAGATTCTGTTGTGAAGCATTAAACGCTATGGGTGATTTATATTTTTTGCTCTGTTTTGCTTTTAACTGAAATCTAAAACAAAGTCCTTTTAATTAGAACAATTTGGAAATTCGACCTGCTTGTTAGAGCCCTGCATGGTTTAATATATAGTAAGGGTAAACAGTTGCCAATTACACTGTGCACAATATGAAACCGAGTTATGTGATTTCTTGAAACAATTTCTTCTGTGTCATGTGTGTTTTGTTTCCTTTTCACACTCATTAACTCGAATCTAAACTATTTAGTTAATCATTATTATGAATGTACACTGTTGTATGACTCGTGTGTTATGCGACCCATAATAATTTGTCATATGTGTAACTTCATGGAATGGAACACTGCTTTGTTGACAGGCATAACGTGTGCAGGGAAGTGTAGTCTGTCAGTTATATGAAAAATCACAATTATTTATTTGTTTTTTGATTGCTTTATGATTGACTCTTGTTGATGCAAAATACTTTTCTGAAAATACAATGTTAGAGTGATTTTACTGTGATTTGATATGCATCTATTTATTAGAGTCTTGCTTGCCTTCGCAATTTGCTTGGAATTGTGAGTGTTGTTATTTTGAGTACTTAATTGTATTTAGCATGTGAGTGCGAGTGATAAGAAATGGGTGAGCATGCATGGGATATTAATACTGTGCAGTGCACACTTTATTAAAACATTGTGCATTGTGTTATGTGACTAGTGTCTTCTGCTATGACTTGTTGGTATCAAAATTCAACTAGATTGTCATTGTCATTGATTCACAACACTACCACATGAGTTGATTTCATAGTATGCGCGCTGGTGCAGACACTAGTGTGACTATTGTTAGTGATGTGTGTTACGTGTGTGCTATATGAGCGAGAGAGGATAATTACAATATTTGTTTAGTGTTGACTCGTGCAGGCAGAACTCTACTGCTTATACAGAGAATTGTTCAAATCTGTGAGTGTGAACTTCTATTGTAATCTCACAGTGATTATACATAATATATACTATTTTCGCTACTATAAACACATCAAAATGACAAAATTTGCATAATAATAATGAATGTATTGTGTGTGTGTCTGTTTTGTAAATAGAATTGATTGTTACAGAGATTTTTCAAGAATGTTTCTATTCTCTTCTGTTTCTATTGAAAATATTTAGCTTAAAGAAATGAATCAGAAACACATTTTATTGTGTTTGTTCTCTTCCAGTTTTATGAGATAAGATCATCAACAAGTGTGTGTGTGTGTGTGTGTGTGTGTGTGTGTGTGTGTGTGTGTGTGTGTCTGGTTTTTTTTTTTTTTTTTTTTTTTTGTTGCCCTCTTTCATTGCATTCTTTTTAAATAATGTTTTTTATTTAGAGATTCCTTCCCCTCCCCTACTCAATTTGCTTTAAGCCTTCTATTGCTGTTAGTTAGATATGTTTCTTGAATAACTTAAGGTACTTTTGAATGTTTAATGATTCAATTATCGCATGCCAAAAACTATTATGTATTTCATTTTTTTTTTTTATATTTTTTTTTTTTATTTTTTTTCTTTTATATTTTTTTTTTTTTTTTTTTGTTGGTTTTTTGATTTTTTTTTTTTTTTTTTGTTGTTTTTTTTCCTTTTTGTAAAGCAAAATTTAATTAGCAGGCACCGGTGAACCAGATGCCGCTGCATTGCTTAATGATAACGACGACGCTGTTGGCGATGTTGACAACACTGGCGTATTTGTGCCAGGATTTGTTGGAGTCTCCGATCTTGTTCTTGTTATGGTTGCGGTTGCGGTTGCAGTTGCAGTTGTGGTTGTGGTTGTAGTTATATTGTTGCTGGACTGTTTCTTTATCATTTTCTTAATGTAATTGCACAGACTTTCATTTTTTGTTCGGGATACAACATCATCCACACTATACGGTGGCGATATAATAACATCATCTAAAATTTGAATATTCGAGCCTTGCCAAGAAACATCAAGCTGTAAATAATATACATAATAGTAGTAGTAGTAGTTGTTGTTGATGAATATTAATCGGTAATTGTATTATACTTACACCATATTGTTTAGCTATTGCTAAATATAATTCCTGACCCTCTGGACTGACATCGGCATTTTTTGATTTTAGATAGGTTTGTCTCAGTTGTACAGTTTTTCTTAGTCGAATCTTAACCTTGTAAAAAAAAACAAAGAAATTATCATTAACAAATTCAATTCAATCGAGATTGAGATCTAGGAATGTATATACTTATGTATATATATATATACATATATTTTACCTGCTCCAAATTGAGTTTTTGCGGATCATCCAGTAAATTGCCATTGCATTCCTTAACAACTTGTACATTGCTACAAAGTGATAAATTCAACACGAATACGTCGCTCAGTTCTTCTGAAGCTTTTGAACTGCATTCTGAGATGCACGGGGAAGAAAGTTAATAAGAGAAAAACCATAGATGTAAGGAGAAACATGGTACCACCAACCATATAAATAACATCATATAATAATAGCATCACTTATTTTATTGAATGTAATATAGTTTATTTTATTTTATTAGTAGGTAGACAATCAACGAACAGAACAACAACAACAACAACAACCATCAATTGTTGACCTCAATTGTTATTTTTATGTGTATGGATGTATATATATATATATATATATATATATATGTGTGTTCTCAATGGAATCATTAACTACTACAACTACTATTATTCTGCTTTGGTCTATCAATCAATCTGTTGTTTATTTTCTGCTTTGGAATTCACAATTTCTTTATGATTAAAATGAGGGGCATACTGAAATTGTCATGAATTTTGTTCCATTGATTATGAAATAAATACTTTATTTAGAACTACATAATATTATAATAACATATTATAATTTAGTTTGATTTACTAGCAATACCGACAAAGGCCTTCAGCTCAAAAAGAAACTATTCACATTTATGTATTGTTTAGTAGTAGGAACAGAATATAAAAAATACAAATAACATAACATTAGATTAGATTATTAATTTCAGATTCAAAAAGATTAGAAAGGGGGGGGGGGGGGGGGGATTGATTAAGTTTTTGGGCATTCAAAAAAAAAAAAAAAAATGATTCGAAACTTGAGCTATTAATGTAAAAACAAAAATAATTAAATGATTATACATTACATAAGTGGCCTTGGGTACGTTTGGCGTTTTGAACTAGGCGAAGCCAGTCTTTTAAATTCATCAGAAAGGATTGGAAGGAAAGTTTCAGCTGTAAGTTTCTTGTTATGGTAGACTGGTGAGAAATAATTCAAGGAGAGATAAGTCATTTCGTTACCAACAATAAAGCAGCAGCAATAGCTTGGAATCGAGACTAAAATAATTTTCAAAGTGTTTCGTTTGAAAATATTCCTAACTAGGTGTCCCAATGTGTTTTGCTATTTCCCGTCAAAATTTCATCAAAATACCTCTCTAAGCTTTATAGGCAAAATTTGACCAATTCTGTTGTCCAATTTTGATGTTTGAACACTATATGTTTACTCTCAATAGATCTTACTATCTTTTAGTGATTTAGTTGATTTTGAATTCAATGAGTGACTTTTACGTGATGCGCACACAAAATGAAAGTATAGTTACTAAGTTCTTCTTTTTAAGTTATTGAAAAGTGCTTGAAAAATACATACTTACATATTATAATAGTAGTCTATAGAATAAACCATAATCAACATTTATCAAATCATTCAAAAGTTCATTTCGTCTATAATCCTCTTAGATAACCTGCAATCAAATCATCAACTTTTTAAAAGATTCATAATGCTACTAGGAGTCAAATTCAATATAATGTCTTGGCGATTGACATTCAACAGTGATGACATTAGGATCAGGGTACCTAAACATATGGCAGCACAGGTGGAGTAATGCAAAATTACGGAGGGGATTAACTAATTTATCCCAAATATTGCAGATTGGCTTAAGCGACGCTCCAGATTCGAATTTACTATCAGCACAGGTTTGTGGATGCTATGAATTCATATTGTGGTCTCTGAAAATATGTCGTGAAGTATCCGGAGCACCTTGCGCATGAGTGCCTCCGATTTGAAGCGGAGCGATGAAGAATATATAAACGCCTTGAATCTTCTTGCACCATACAAGAGATTCTAAGGCACATGATAATTTCTATAGAAGACTAAGCATTCTTGTCTGCAGAAAATTTCAACATTGTACTGGGTGCTTGAATGTACAGGCGAATAATGTCTGTCACCTACTTAATCTTAACTCTACTAACTCTTCATACAAAGGAATGCTTTCTTGGTATCGTAGGTATTAAACGGAATTTAAAGCGATAGGGGGTTTTTTAATCGGAAGGCTAATTGAATCTGATATACCATATGGCAAGGGCTATAAGTAAGTTCCTTTGGAACACTTTTACCACTTTGTTCGTATAACAAAAAAAAAAAATTATAATGATTAGGGGGTGTGCAAGACACAGGTGTCAACAATTGGTAAGATATATGAAAAACTAAAAAAAAAAAAAAACGAAGTCTTCAAAATGAATTCATTGTAGAGAAATCTTAGCGCTTTAGAAGAGTTCGACTGTATCTTATATATCAAATTATCCTAATTATGCATACACATAATTTGAAGTTAAATCTCTAATTCTTGGGATGCTAAAGGAATAGTGATGCGAACATACTAAAAGCCATTCAATCACCTACACGTTAGTGCATCCTGTCGATAACAAAAAAAAAAAATAATAATAAAAAAGAGGCTCTGGCGACCGAGTATGGGCGGTATAACAGTTCACGGGTGAAAATTGGCCCATTGGGCTCACAACCCACTTGGCCAAACTGCATAAGTAATAATTGTCATGAAAAAAATCCAAAACGTTGACAACCGGAGAAATCGAAAAGGGAAAAGAAATTAGAAAGGAAAAATTGGAGAGAGACAACAATCAACCGGGTTATATGGAGGCCCCCCCATGTGTTGTAGGTCAAAGCTCACAAAGTGCTGTAGCGTCACAGATGATGATGAACTCGAAGTCTCAAAGTTTTTTGTAATACATATTTGTCACATAATGCATAGAATCCGATCCAATCTAATGTGTATATCGATCGGTTTTACTATATGTACTATAAGAAGACTACAATACAATTCATTGATGAAATAATGTTGTTGAATAGGCAAAAGGATGGAGGGTATTTACCAGGCATTAACACAATAGTATAAAACTATGTAAATATTTTGCCCTCTTCCAATTGATAGAATTAGATGGGATAGACAGAAGATACTCTCATCCAATATCTAGTCGAATCTAACAGACTTTAGTGTTGTTTAGTTTTTATACTCTTCACGCAGTGAATAGTATTATAAGTTTGTAACACACAGATGGAGACGTCGGAGACCCCATAAAGTCTTTATATATATTCTCGATCAGCGCGACGAGACGAGTTGATCTAGCTATGTCCGTCTGTCTGTCTGTATGCAAACTAGTCTCTCAGTTTTTGAGCTAGAGAGCTGCACGAAGCTTTCTTTTTACCATACGCACAACATTTGTCGGAATCAGTTTAATCGGACCACTAGGGGTGGTACCCCCCATACAAACCGGGATCCAAATGAAAGTTCTTATAAGAAAAACTTTTTTGTTTTTTGCACTATCGATTTGATATTTGGACATTATAAGACTCTGACCCATATCCACGAACCATGAAAAAAAAACCTCGGACCTTTACGAGGGGTATTCCCCATACAAACCGGGATCCAAATGAAAGTTCTTATAAGAAAAACTTTTTTGTTTTTTGCACTATCGAATTGATATTTGGATATTATAAGTGTCTGACCCATAGCCACCAACATTATAAATTTGAAGACCCTAGGACCATTAGGAGGGGTACTCCCCATACAAACCGGGATCCAAATGAAAGTTCTTATAAGTAAAACTTTTTTGTTTTTTGCACTATCGAATTGATATTTGGACGCTATAAGTGTCTGACCCATAGCCACCAACATTATAAATTTGAAGACCCTCGGACCATTAGGAGGGGTACTCCCCATACAAACCGGGATCCAAATGAAAGTTCCTATTAGTAAAACTTTTTTGTTTTTTGCACTATCGAATTGATATTTGGACGCTATAAGTGTCTGACCCATAGCCACCAACATTATAAATTTGAAGACCCTCGGACCATTAGCTGGGGTGTGAAGAATATTACAACTTCTGCATAGGCAAAGTTAGTCTTTTTTTTTTAATATTTTTTTAATGATGTTGTTGATGTTGTTTCTGTTGTTGTGTGTTTTATTTTTTTTTTTTTAATTTTTTATTTTTTTTTTTTTTTTGTAAAAAGGATACTTAGTATTAACACTTTTGTGTTGTGATCAAAGGCAAGAACTTCGCCTTCAACCTCCTCATTGAAGCATGTAGTACAGATCACAGTTGACCCAATATTAAAGCAATCATTAACTGCATTCGCTGCTGCGGCCATATTTTGTCTCTAAATTCGATGACGATGATGAATAGATGTATGTTATATGACTGATATAGTAGTATGTAGTATATAAGTATAGATATTAATGTTTTTGTAATTTTTTCTTTTTCTTTTTGTTGATAAAATCACAAACACTAGATTCGACGACTGCTGCTGATTAATAAAAATCTGTTCTTGTTCGTTGTTAATATTTTGGCGCAAATTTCATCTAAGTTTGTTTAGTATATACTAAGTATGTTTAGTATATACTAAGTATGTTTATTATTTTGTCCTATTTTAATTTGAAATAATTAGCAGTAGTGAAAACTACTAGAGAAGGCAGCGCGGCACGGTGTTTGTTGCGACCGACTTTATTCTCACTCGCTCGCTCTCTCGCTTGGACACACACCAGCAATAAGCTAAATCAGGCAAAATACGCACCGCACTACACTACTACAATCTACACTACACTACACAAACAACAAACAATTTGACTTGATCAGATCAGATCTCTTGGATCAGCTTAGATCAACCAAGCAACTTCTTTTGCAATACTTATGTACTATGTTTGTTGTTGTTGTTGTTGTTCTGCTGCTCCTTCTAAATGTGCTTTTTCTTTCCTTTTCTTATTACTGTTGTTGTTTTTCTTTTTCTTGTTCTTCTTCTTTTTCTTCGTCGCCGTTCACGTTCTTCTTTCTTACTTGGCTGTACTGTAATTGGCGTGTTTTTTTTTTTTTTTTTTTTTTTTGTTTTTCTTACTTATGTACAATTAAATGGTATTTTCACTTCTACCAAAAAAAAAAACGAAGGATTTATATAGACGGACTATGCCAGTGATGTTCTTTGAACAATAATTTATTTGTAGTTCTAAGTTTCATTAAAAAAAAAATTTAACAATTATAGAAAGTAAAATCAGCGAATGCGATAGAAAATTTTTTATCGTATCGTCAACACTTTAACACTACAAAGTGAAAGAAGAAGGTGGTGTAGAAACAAATGCTATCCACCATCCACATGCACACACTCACACAAACAGAATGTGTTCCACAGCCCACAAACGCCACCTAACGAAAATTTTCAGTGAATGACAAACGCGTTTTTATTTATGTACCATATACCATAATACCAAACACACAAGTCAGAAAGTCAGGTCATTATTATATTGTCAGGCTGTTTGTAACCGCAGCACAGAATTATTTATAATCATCTTTATCATCTAACTAACCACCCACCCATTACACGTACTACGTTCAAGATCTCATAGTAAAGGACCATAGTGATATTGATTGATATTATGTATTATAAATATATACATACATATTATATTGAAAAGGCGAATTGATATTTTGATATTTGCCTTATACATTTTATAAAACAAAGTCCCCCCGCCATATCCGTCTGTCTGTTTGAACCCCTTAAACTCAAAAAGTGCTTAATGGATTTTCATACGGTTTTCACCAATGGACAGAGTAATTCATGAGGATGGTTTAGAAAATGAACCTTTAAAAAAAAAACCAAAAAAAGAAACAGTCTTCACATCGAAAAATAATCGAAGAGAATGAGTTGAGCGAGTGAGACATTTTTAAATCAATTAAGTCGTCTTTGTCAAACATCAGATTAAGTCAACAGGCAGTACACCGTCTACCCAGGTATCTAGTTTAATATACATACTATGTATATATTTTTTGGATTGGATTCTTATACTATTGGAAATACATATAAAAATATTTTATCTATTATATCTTGAATACATATACAAAAATGTGATCAATTAGTAAAGAATGGTATAGTTCTATATTAAAAAATAAATGAACAAGTGATACAAATTTGGGGTTTGGGATTAGGTGTATGAGATTGTATAGGATTAACATAAAATTAATCTCAGATTATGGAATAACCATTCCTAATCATTTTAAAATACATATGTATATTTCATGGAGTCATCACTCGATTTGATGATGATAATAAAAGAAATGTTAACACATATCAATTTATATAATAGTACATAAGTACATACATATGTATATTGGAATCATGCTTTCCAATCAATAATTTTTAAAACTAAAAATAAAAATATAAATGTCCATTGTGAATGAAGCCAGTAAATTGTTTGGAAATAATGAAAGTGGTATTATGGGGAAAATGACGATTGGGCGATTGGGTATACTCAGTGCCAAGTTCCCCAGTGGCAATATTGCTAAACTGACCAAATGTTTGAAGAAAATTTTCACAAAATAACCATTCAAGTTTCAATCTTCGAAGGCATTCACATAGGATGATGTTTTCAATATCACAACAAAACAAAACAAAATGAAACACAACAAAACACCACATAAGTATGTACATTTCTTATTAATATTTTGAGTTTTGCAATTAAAATGGACAACAAAATTATGTTTAACAAATCGTACTCGTATATACACACATACATATACATATAGTATATCTACTGATTTATCAGACATGACCGACCTTTAACTTTTTGTATCCACCCATTTTTGGCAACACTTTGATTTTAATTAACCGGTATTCTTTTTTCTTGTTATATTTTTTCTTTGCTTTTTTCTTTTTTTTTTTTCTTTGGTCTTTTAAAGCTCTCTCACTTTCTTCTTAAGTTATTTATAAGAAATATGTAAGTATTTAGCTTGTTTCTTTCATAAAAGAAATTGTTATGTCTTGTTATTAATAAATCACAAATTTTTAATATTAATTTTTGTATTTTTTATAACAAATACTTATTGTATGTATTCTGCAAAAATCATATCCTTCTCATGCTCAACTTGAGTGCTTGAGTGAGTGTTTGTTGTCTGCTGCTTTTATTTTTTGTTATTGTATTTTGTATATTTTACATTCATACACAATACACACACAATATATATATATACATATATATATATATATATATATGTTTATCATATATATAAGGAATGTATTATTGTGAATAACAAAAAAATTGTGAATGTCAATTTTTAGGTAGTTTGCAACTTACTTATATTAATCGATAAATTTATCAAAAATCTTAAAAATTAAATAAAATCAATTAAGATTTGTAATAATAAATAGAATACAATTTTAATCACAACAATAATAAAAATAATCATGTAACAATAAAATTAATTAAGAAATCTTCTCCTTAATACTTGTTATCGATGTCTGGTATTTTATAATTGTTTGGTATTTTTTAATATATTTTATATTTACCAAAATAAAACACTCAGAGTTGTATTGTTGGTGTTGCTGCGTGCTGCTGCGTGCTGCTGTTGTTGTTTGCGCCTGCAATCAAAACAACGTGTTGATAATATTAAAATTGTTTACCGGTCGGTATTCTAAGCCGAAATCGAATAGAAAAAAAAAAAAAATGAAAAATGTTCTATTGAATTGCATTTAATGAATATTGCATTATTTTAGAACTACTACTGCTACTATAATCAATATGTTGAATGAACGCAGTAGAGTCTCTGCATCTACTGCTGCAAGTGTTTTTAATATATTTTGGTGGCGTTTGCATTGGTTTTGGTGTTTGCACAATATTCTATTGTTGTTATTATTATTGACATCAAATAATGTCGTCGATGCCATTAACAATCATTGGGTATTGAAGGATGCAAAAATTATGCAGAAATTCGATTCGCCATTTTATATGCGTGAACCAGATAATCTTGTTGCATTTTTAGAACAAATACGCTATAATGATTATGTCGAACGTTCCTATGCGAATCTAATGCGCAAACGGGATCAAATAGTCGAGCATTTACGTTTCTCAATGCGTTTCGGTGAACAACTGGTGGAGCAGGCGAAATGTGCTATGGATTTCTATATGCTTGAGAAGCGAATGTCATATTTGAAATTAAATTCGGAGCATTTAAAACGCATCGATTTGCCAGATTTAGTAAATGCTATCACAAAGCCACAAACAGTAGCTAATTTGCATAATCGTCATATAAATGGAATGAAAGAGCCAATTTGTGAAAATGTTTATGACCTGAAGTCTGGTCCAAAGACCTTTGATTATTTGGATAGTTTTCAACCGCACACATATATACCGGATCGAGTTGAACATGAATTGGATGATGCAGATGCAGCTACAGTGGAAATCATTAAACGTCATGCTATTGCTGGTCTTCAAAGTGAACCGAACAATTGGAAATTCCATACACTAAGCTCTTATTACTGGCGTCTGATCGGCAATGCTGGCCAAGCTTTGCCATGTGCCCGACTTGCTGTTAAACTAGCACCATCAAAGCACAAAGACGTTGCCTTACTTAGTTTAGGTACCATACTCTTCCGTATTGGTAATCTGCCTGATGCTGATATTATACTTTCTGCTGCTGTGAAATATGGACCAAGAGTAGCCCAAAATCATTTAGTACTTGGCTCAGCATTAGCGATGAGACATGATTTTAATCGATCATTGCATCATTTCGATGAAGCTGAACGTCTGGACCCAAGCACTTTGCCCCGGACACAGCAAGTGCGCAATTTCATCAATTGTCTACAGAATTTAACTAAGAAAACGTCAAAAATTTATAGTTATGTTGAGTATATGAAAAACGAAGTGAAAGAATTCAAAAGACTTAAAAATAAATTGACAAAAAGTCATGAGCGTTTATTACGTCAACAATTGCCACTTGGTGCACGTTATATAAACTCGAATATGCCCACGGATGAATTGCAACGTCGTGGTCAATATTGCACTACACGCATTCCAATTGGTTCTAAGGAACCAGTTTTATTTTGTGATTTCTATTCAGATATACAAATGCGTCTTGAGAGTCAAGATGTTGATATTGATATTGATGAACTTGAGCGGGACTTAAAAGCAAATACAGATGCTGTAATACGACAAGTATCAACTGAAATAACCAAACAAATAAATTTACAAAAAGTGAGAGCAGCAAAATTGGAAGCAGCAGCGGCTGCAGCCGCAGCCGCAGCGAAAAAAAGCAAAAGAATAAAACAACAAAACAAAATCAACAACAACTAAAATCTACTTAGGATTAGGAAAGAATATATATACATTTCTATAGATATAATACTATATATATATACATTTCTATAGATATAATACTATATATATATACATTTCTATATATATATATACTACATAAGTATATAAAGACTTAAGTATAATAAGTATTAGTAAAGCACAAAAGCAATGAGTCTTAGTTTTTTATGAGTCTTGTTATACATTTTACATCATGAAACATGATGATGAATCCATAAAGAAACCCAACCGCACCCCACCCCACCATGATCAGCATTAGTTGTCCGTTTTTCCATTAGATTTGATTTAATTTAATTTCTAATTACTATACATTTCAGCTCCTTTTTGATGAGCCCAGAAAACCCATTATGATTATTAGATTCAGTCCATTCTTCATTAACTTATCAAACTGATAATGTTTCTTCTTAATACAAAACTACACATAGAAATCTTAATTTTGAATTTTGGGCTTTTACCTAATAAATAACTTAACCAATTAATAAAATGATTTGTTTGCAAATTATAACATATCTTCCTCGTCATGATTTGTTAGAATAATTTGTTTATTTTATTTTTTATTAAAAACTTTTACATTTCTTAAGGAATTCAATTCATAATGACAATATAATATTGTATATAACTATATATTAATCGATTGTAGCTATACAAACATATCTTATAATAGATGATGCCATTATTCATATCCTGTATAGATAGACAACTACTATGTACTTTATTCCTTCTGCTAGGATTTTTTTTAATATTTTTTTTTTTTTTTTTTACTAAGAATAAGAAGAGAAAGGGAGAACAAAACCAAACAGAATTTACTATAATAATATTCTATAAAATTGGAATTATTATATGTGTATTGTATGTACAATGTAATATTTTGTGTAAAAGGGGTCCTCGGTGATGGAATGTGAACGTGTGTTAATTAATGTCTTCCTAGTTTAGTTTAGTTCAGAATATGTTTAAATTTATGCTCTCTCTCTCTCTCTCTCTCTCTCTCTCTCTGTCTCTGTCTGTTTTTGTCTTTAATAGTATAATTTACATATGAAAAGAAAAAAAAAATGTGATCTAAAATCTGATTGTGCATATTATATAGATTTAGACTAGGAAATATTTTATGTGTTTATACATTTTTTTTTTTTTTAATTTTTATTTTTTTTACACATTACTGTACTTTGTACAATAATAAAATAATTTACAATCTAAAATAAAAATGATAATAAAAACAAACAAAAAAAAAAAACGAAAGAAAAATAGTACGAAAATCTATGATAAGTAAAATCAAATCTACCATAATCACTTCATGTAAGCAAACTATACAATTCTCTATAGCTTAATGGAAGGAATTGATAGGCGTTTCCTTAACCATATCGCTTCAACCAGAGTGCTTTACTTGGCCACCAGTTTGGCTTTCGGCATCTTCATGGTGCACCAGAACTAATTCATCGAGTTGTACAGCATCTCCTCGAGGCCTTTTAAAACAAAAAATATAGTTCTGCCATCTTTCTGGATGTTCAGCAAGCGTTCGATCGCATCTGGCATGTAGGAGGCTTGCTCTTTAAGCTAAAGTCCACATCCAACTCGGCACCACCATCTACCGTGACCATGCTGCCGAGATAGCAGAACTTATCGACCACTTCGAACTGTTGTCCATCATTTGGACATTTTTGTTGAAGGCCTAATGGTTCCATCTACCTACCACTCAAAATTTCTTGGTGTAACATTTGGCAGCCTGCTCACATTTGCTACATACGAAAACAATACTTTCAATCGTGCGAAAAAGAGGAGTAAAGTGCTTAAGCCCTTAGCTGGAACATCCTGTTGTGGGGGGGTGTTTTTGGTGTTGAAGAAGAAGAAGACGTTAAATATCACCTATAAGGTAATTGAACGTTCCATCCAATATTATGCCGTTGCTGTTTGAACTCCTTTCCTTAGTGATACTCAATGGGGACATCTGCAAACTAATCAAAATAACGGCCTTAGAGCATTGACCGGTTGCTTCCAGATGACCATCATCACTTGTATCGGTTCGCCAGCATAATAATCTGCTTTCTAGGCAATATTTGTTGGCCATATATATGAGTGCACACACTAACTTTAGCACTATTATGGACGTTGTTCCCCCTAGGCATAGACACTCTTCGGGTCGTGATGAATTACATTGATGGGCAGTTGAAAATGCTTTAGAGTCATAACAGAATAATGTTATGTAAGACGGCTGGTCGCTTAGCCTTACAGGGAACTTATAAACGCATCAAAGAAAGTGGAGGGGATTGGAGTTCCAAGCGAGCAACAATCTTAGAACTGTTCACAACTGGGCAACCGAGACTGGGCTAGGTGTAAATGCAGAGAAAACAGATATGGTACTTTTTACAAGAAAGTCCTGTATGGACACCGCCAAGCTTAAATGGTAGCACGGTAGATCTAAAGATACACACCAAATATTTAGGTGTAGTTCTGGATTACAAGCTACTGTGGAAATTAAATGTAGAAAAGAGGATGAAGAAGGCAAAAAATGCTCTGTACGCATGTAAAAAGATGCTTGGGTGCACTTGGGGGCCTTTCGCCCTCTCCTATGGACTGGACTAACTCCCGCCATATTGATCTTCTCCAGGTGTTCTTGGGTCGTCCGCGGCTTCTGCTCCCTTGCGGGTTCCACTCAAACGCCATTCTAGTGATGCTTTCGGGTTTCTTTCTCAATGTGTGCCCAATCCAGCTCCACTTCGTGCGCTTAATCTGGTATAGTATGGGTTGCTCATTTGTTAGCCGCCATAGCTCCTCGTTTGAAATACTTGTCGGCCAGAATACTCTACAAATGATCCTCAAACACTTATTAATGAAAGTTTGCAATCTCTGCGTAATGGAGTTTGAGATAAGCCATGTTTCGCTTCCATATAAGAGCGTTGATTTCACACATGTGGAGAATATTCGTAATTTCGTGCGTCTAGAAATTTGGGTATTTGCCCATACTGATTTAAGTCGTCCAAATGCTGATCTTGTCTTGCTCAGTTTGCAGTTGACGTCCGCTTCAGCGGCAAATTCCGCAGTAAGGCTATGTGCAATAGGGCAATTCTCTTATAGACTCTATGGGCATAGCTCTATTCGGAATTCATCAGTCGATTTAGACTATATGGTTCCGAAAATGGACTCTGGAAAAAAAAAAAAAAAAAGCCATTATAGAAAAGGATGGTTGGCTAATGGGTAACCTTCAACATCTATACAGATGGCTTGAAAATGAACGAAGGAGTTGAAGCTAGTGACTGATACTGATACTGCGTGAATCTGAATATTGAGAAATCGTTCAAGCTTCCGGATTACAGCAACATATTCCAGGCAGAAATATTCGCTGCAAGAATGACTACGGAACTTTCCCACTATCAATTCTCACATATATATCTTCATAGATAGCATGCATGCAGCTATAAAAGTGATAACGTCATCATCCAAAAATGTTCTACAGTGCAAGGTAGCAATGAGAAGACTAGCTGCGCAACGCAAGCTGTGTATGTATTAGGTATTGAGCTACAAGAGCATAGATGGAATTGAGACTACTGTTGACGAAACGGATGTAGGTTATGTTAACGTGGCAGTTCTGTTGACACGACACCCCTTAGTCCGGTGCGGAAAACCACTTGGATTCCGAAATGAACCTAGCTATGTCCTTAATTGGTAGGAGTGATAGTTCGGTTAAGCTGGAGAGGAACATAGAGCCTAAGTGGTTCTGTCTTCTTCTGGCGAGGGATGGACACTGGCACATCAGGTGAAGCACCGGGATGTAGGTTACCAAACTATGAAATAAGCGACGTACTGATGCCACTCAATAATATGTACAACAATCTGGACATGCGTTTACAGGAAAAAGCAAAGGCTAAATGGCAAATCGATAATCCATCTGAGTTATCTGGTTGGAAATCAATAAAAAACTTCTTTAATGAAGCTGCAAACAACCATATTGGCTTCCCTGAGAAAAATCGCAAGCCATGGATTTCGAACAAAACCTGGGAACTTATACAACTATGCAAACAGGCAAAAGAGCAACTAAACGCGGCCAAAACACGGAGTGCGAAAGCGGAGCAGTTAAAATCATATAGCCAATCGATCGCCAAGTTAAACGCAGTGCGAGAAACGATAAACGAAAATGGACAGATGCCCTAGCCCGGGAAGCTGAAGAAGCCGCCGCAACTAATCGCAGCAGAGATTTGTACATGACAACAAAGAAGTTAACCGAAAAGAGAAACTCTTCCACCCTGCCAATAAGGAACGCTGACGGAGCGCTCGTTACACCAGCAGAACAACAACTGTTCATTTGGACTCAATACTATGCAGACATGTTTTCTAAAACACCGATTGATGTTGGAAAAATATGTCAATGCACAACGCACGAGGAAAGAGCTGATATACCAACGGATTGTCCTAGCATCTCTGAGATCGTAGCAGCTATAAAGTCCCTTAAAAACAACAAAGCTCCTGGGCAGGACAATATCTCGCCTGAACTGCTAGAAGCAGATCCCGAAACCAGCGCAATTATAATATACCCTCTATTAGAAAGATTCTGGGCCAACGGTGACCTCCCTGATGAACTCAAAGAAGTTGTGATTGTTAAAATCCCAAAGAAGGGCAACCTTACAGAATGCAAGAATTTGAGGGGCATAACCTTCCTCAGTATGATCAACAAAATAATCGCGCAAATCATAAACAAAATACTTTCCGCTGTACTGCAACCAGAACTCAGACAGGAGCTGGCAGGCTTCAGAGCAAACCGTTCTTGCATCGATCACATCAACAGTCTTCGAGTTATAGTTGAGCAGTCAGTTGAGTGGAGGACCCCACCCTACCTCGTCTTTATCGACTTTCAAAAAGCGTTCGACACGATACACTACGGCGCTATTCGTAGCGCCCTTGAATGCAAAGGGGTCCCATCAAAAATAATTAAAGTCGTTGAGGCACTCTACACTGATGCAGGTTGTCGGATAATGCATGAACAACTTCTGGGTAACAGAATTAAGGTGTTAGAAGGCGTGCGCTAAGGCTGAGTTCTTCACCAATGCTGTTTAACATCGTACTGGACGTCATTATGAAAACCACCACGACACCTGGAAGCGGTATTGCATGGTCGGCTGACGGACCTCGACTACGCAGACGACATTTGCCTGCTCTCGCATACTTACCTTGACATGGCAACGAAAATCCAAGTAGTACAACAAGCATCCGCGAAAGCCGGACTGGCGTTCAATATCCCGAAAACCAAGGCCATGCGTATAAACACACAAAATATGCACAAATTGGCAATTGAAGGCATTGAACTGGAGGAGGTACAATCTTTCTACTACCTGGGCAGTGTTATTTCGGTGACTGGCGGTTCTAGCGAAGACATCAAAAGCCGAATAAAAAAGGCAACGGCGGCATTCGGCTCACTGCAAACAATTTGGAACGTATCGCACATATCACAGCGCACAAAATTGAAAATACGTGAAATGCGACAGCAACCGATATAAACTCAGTGCAAGTCTTCGTAAACCGATGTCTACGGAAAATTTTAAAAATATACTGGCCAAATATTATCTCAAACGCCGCCTTATGGGCCAGAACCCAGCAAACACCAGTACATCTAGAGATCCGTAAAAGAAAATGGAGCTGGATTGGCCACGTTCTGCGCAGGGTAAGCGATGACCTAACAAGGACCGCGATTGACTGGAACCCTCAAGGAAGCCGTAGACAAGGAAGACCAGCGAACACCGGAAACCCGTGCCATGCGCCTTAGCTGAAATGAAGTGAAGAGACTGGCACAAAACAGACCCGAATGGAGGAAATTCGTTGTGGCCCTATGTTCCAATATGGAACTCCAGGAATAATATATATAAATGGTGAAATCTAAAGCTAAAGCCATGTGTAATGGCGCTATAATGGAAAATTCGCTAAATCTGTTATAGAGTTGAGTCGTACGAGCTGCAGAATATTGATAGGTGTCTTAACCGGTCATTGCATGATAGCAAATTAAACCTAACTGACAGTGAAAGGTGCAGAAAATGTATGGAAGATAGGGAAACCTTGGAACATCTCCTATGTTTCTGCCCGGCACTTACATATAAAAACTCAACAAAAGTACTTAGGAGCTTCACGGTTTAGAGATCTAAGAACTGGAAGTAAATCAATTGCTAGGATTTTCCAACAACGCTAGACATTCTAAATAATATATAAGTACCTTCGCTAAAACGAATCTGGTATCGCAAGGGACCTTGGGTGTATGCGTAGTCTTAGCTAAACTAACCTACCTCCATATCCGCTTTCACTAAAATTGATCAGTTACAATCCTAATAAATATTATATATATCATTGTAAGAAAAGAATCTAAAAAAAAAAAAAAATATCTGTTCCATTTTACATAAACATAAGTATGTATTATATATCACAATCAGCTGTTTATATATGTATACTATATAAGGAGTTTAGCATATATCTTATTATCTACCATTCAATAGCTTTGGTTTGAAGTGCACTTAACATATCAGCAAGACTATCGTAAACATATTTGGATTCTGTATCGTTTAGAGGTACCGTAGCGGCCTCCTTTTTGCCAGGACGCTTGATTAGTAAACTTGACCAACCCGAGTTTCTAGCACCCAAATAGTCCATATTATAATTGTTACCAATATGTAGAGCTTGTGAAGCATCAATTTTCAATTGATCAAGTGGCATACGAAAGATCTTTTCATTTGGTTTACCAATGCCAGCATTATATGAGGTCAATATAAAGTCAAATTTATCAATTAAGTCCATTTCATGTAGAACGGTTGTCAATGATGGATCAAAATTTGATATAACGCCAACCAATTTGCCGGCTTTTCTCACATTCTGTATGAATTCAAGGCCACAATCGATGTGAGACCAACACTCACTAGTACGATATATATGTATTAGCTTTTCGCCGATTTTATCTATTTGTTGCTGCGTAATATTTCCATTGACACAGCGAAAAACATTATTGACCAAATGCAACCACCATTGCTGCCAGCTCATATTTGGTGTATTTAAACCGAAATTCGGATGGTTTTTATCCATTTTCTTATATTCACGCCGGAAACAATCACGTATCAATTGTTTATCCAAACTATGTACACCATATTCAGCAGCGGTTGCTGCATATTGTATTGATGGATCCTTGAGGCGAAGAAGTGTGTCGGTTACATCAAATGTAACCAAACGGAAGCGTTGTAAATTTTTAAGAAATTGTACATTCAGTGACATTTTCCGTCCGTACATCCTCCTCCTCCTCATCCACCAACAAAAGTAACGAACGAACGAACGAACAAAACGATTGACAAATGACAGAATCGAAACACACAAAATTTTGAACTAAAAACAAAAGACTCTGAAGCCGATGCCTGCTCAGCTTACGCCGTTGACACAAAAGCAACTCTGTGTTCAAAAGCATAAAACAAAACAAAACAAAAAAGAAAAAAAAAAACTTCTGATAAGAACACAATGATAACTGATACATGATGATTACATTAAAATTACTTCCAATTACAAAGAAAAAAAAATTAAAATAAATAAATAAAAACAGATATACTTATTTTTAATTTTCGTAATTTATTATGCTATATATATTAATAAGAAGTTAATTTGGTAAGCACTTCACGTCTACAAACATCTAATCTTTGTAGAAATATTTGCACTCGTTCACTATAGAATTGTGATGTTTTGGCCACTTGAACACTTTTAAGACGTTCGTTTCGTTGAAAACTTGCAATATGTTGTCTGGCACGTTGATAGGCGTATATACCAGCCAAGAAATTCCAAATTGTTATTTGGGGCCATAGGATTTTTGTAAAATACAATAAACTGCTTGATAACTAAAATAACAGAGAATAGAGATAGAATAAATAAATAAGCTTGATGAACTTTGAGAGTTTGTTATTGTTACCTGCCACATCAAGAAGTCACTGAGACGTGACTCACCTGATGTACGAAATATTAAGTCGGGTGGTGACAGATGCCTTGTATACATGCAATCTTCCAATAAACGTTCGGTTATGTTATCAATTTTTAAGTCATCTCCATGCTTCAGTACAACTTCTACAGCTTGTGTTATTTCATCGCGTGACGTGTATGAAAATGCAATATTCAGATGGAGTTTGTCATTGTGCTCTGTCTTTAGCATAGCAGTGGCAATTTGTCTTTGCAAATCTTCAGGCAGCAAACTTAGATTACCAATCACACGTATACAGACACCATGTTCATGTAGTTTTTGCGTTTCACTAAGAAGTCTATTGAATTTATCTCTGGCCAAATTGAAGAGATCATTGACTTCTTCCTCGGAACGTTTATAGTTTTCTATACTAAATGCAAAGGTGGTTACTTCTTGTATGCCTATGTCGAGACACCAGCGCAAGCAATCCGCAAGTTTATCAAAACCACGGGCATGTCCTTCAATCTTTTCCAAATGCTCTGAGCGGGCATAGCGGCGATTGCCATCCATGACGAAGGCAATATGACTTGGTATGTGCCCTCCCATTTTAAGAACATTAAGTGCAAGTTTCTCATACCAGGTATACTTGTAGTCGGAGACCCACGACATTGTCAATAAATCTTATATTTTTCTAATATCTAAGTTATTATCTTATTATCAAAAAGATGCTGGAGGCGGTGGTAGCGGCGGCGACGACGACGACGACGACTTTGGCTACAAAACAAATCCCATGATTAAACGTAGCCAATAATTATTACCAAATCCATTTAAAATAAATATACTAAAAAATACCATAACAATTATATACATAGAAAGAATACAATATGCAGCCAGTGTTGTTTATTAATTGGGATAAATGCATAATGAGCAGTGCTAACTAACACATAAATATTATTATGATGGTATGCTACCTTTGACTGTCAATTGTGATATATTGATATTTTGAACCACTGGACTTTCTTTTTTAACATCCGGTTCAGGCAATTGGTTGGTGATTTTTTTTAGCTCTTATAAAATTAGTAAAATATATTTAGAATTATGCGATTTTTAAGCAAAAGTTAAAGCCTAGCAAGTAATATAAATTGTTATGAATTTAAAAATGTAAATAAATTTGAAAATGTTAAGGCAAAAGGCATCGATGCAAGCGAATTAAAATTTTGTTTGTGTGCTAATGTTTTGTTGTTGTTTTGTTATTGTGTGTTGAATGGAGGCGAGTGAATCAAATACAAGAAAAAAAAATTTAACAATTCTAATACATATTACTTGTTGCATTTTGTTTTGTGGCTCTTAAGATGAATTTAAAAAAAAAAAAACACTTATTTATTGTGTGTCGAAACCAAATTTGTGATTCATGAAAGTATAAATTTTAATATTGTTGTTGTTGTTGTTATGATTATTATATTTGCAGCTGTTTAATTGACAAGAATGGCTCCCAGGAAGGCTAAAGTGCAAAAAGAAGAAGTCCAGGTCTCACTGGGCCCACAAGTACGTGATGGCGAATACGTTTTCGGTGTCGCTCACATCTATGCCAGTTTCAACGATACTTTCGTCCATGTTACTGATTTATCCGGCAGAGAAACGATTGCTCGTGTCACTGGTGGCATGAAGGTGAAGGCCGATCGTGATGAAGCATCACCCTATGCTGCTATGTTGGCTGCCCAGGTCAGTTTTTATAATCTTTTTATCTTTCAAAATTCCGCTTTCAACTAATTTTGTTTCTTTCAATTCTATTTATTGTCATCTGTTTATAGGATGTCGCCGAAAAGTGCAAGACACTCGGCATCACAGCATTGCACATTAAATTGCGTGCCACTGGTGGCAACAAGACCAAAACACCTGGACCTGGTGCACAATCTGCGCTGCGCGCTTTAGCTCGTTCATCAATGAAAATTGGACGCATTGAGGATGTGACCCCAATCCCATCAGATTCTACACGCAGGAAGGGTGGTCGTCGCGGTCGCCGTCTGTAAGCTCAGTGCTTCAATTGCTCCACCATGTTTCCAACTACAATTTTCATGTGTGTCTGTTTTTGTTGTTGTGTTGTAAACAACAAAATAAATGAAAATTTAAACAAAAAAAAGAAATAACAAATAATAAGTACATGATGATATAAGAGAAATCCCTAAAATGGAGTGTTCCTTTTTTTTTTTTTTTTTTTTTTTGTTTTACATCTAGTGATTTAATACTAAGAATAAATAGTGACTATAAAGAATGCATATACTTCAATTGATCGACAATGATTTGATCAGATCCTTTAATATACACGTTATACATGTATGTGATGATGATGATGAATCCTATGTGATCAATCTTAATCCTATGTGCTTGATGAAGGTGTAAATGCTGATTTTAAATTCAATCATATCCATCCCTCAATATGAAGTAAACGAAATAGAGTTCAATTGCTGCTTGCTGTTAATACAAATTTAGCTTCGGGTTTGTTATATTTTGCAACATGTTCCAGTTGTTTTCGATTGGATTACTGCACTTCAAGCTAAAAGAAGATTCACCATAGATGAACATAGAAGGTGGTGGTTATCTGTTAAACATCATGTACATAATTCCATTTACTTGCATTGATCAATGGAAATGTATAAAAGAGTTGTTTTTTGCTTTTGTAAATATGTAGAGCCTATTTACTGAGCATCAATGGTGTAAGAACCCTGAGGGCGATGTTGTTGGTGATTGCCATGGGCTATCAATAGGATTTTCCATGCTTGCAAAGATGAAGACAAACAATCAAACTAAGAGTACTTTAAACCAGGCCCGATCATAATGGATAGCAAAGCTTTTGAGTCAACTTACTCTTGTGGCGAGCAGCCTGTGTATCATATACTAAAGGAGCAATGGGAATTGTTAAGTATAGTTCACAGATTGATGTACAAACTTTACTTTATCACGGAGCACAATTTTGTGAAACTCTGTCCTCGGTCGACGACTCGCGTTATCTGTCTATGCAATTTGGCATCATCGCAAAAGAACAAAAAAATTACTCGGACTAACACGGAAGGGTGGGTGGGTATTCGGATAGTCTCAGGTTTCTTATTTAATCGTTATTTGCAGAGTGCGGGTCATTCGAAAACATCCATCAGTAGACTATGTAATGAAGAGAAGGAGAAAGCAAAGCATATGCTATGCCACGGTGAGTGCATAACTTGGACCAGAGTCCGCTATCTGGTTTTCCAGTAGTTTGACCTGGTGGCCGCAGTGACGAGATAAATTTAGTTCCTGCCCTGACTTTAATCTAATCTAAAATGATGATCAAAATTATTGACAACAATGAAATCGAAGCATTCATTGATCCAACGAAACCAAACCAAATGTGCATGCAAATCTTGTTTTTAGACTCTTGTTTCTGCTTTTAAAGTATCCATTGAAAACAATTTTGAAACAGAATAGCAATACTGACTGACAGCCAGGCAGCTATCAAAGCACTCAGATCTCACCAAGTCATTTCAAAACTGGTGTTGGAGTGCATTGATAAGCTGAACATACTAGGTCAACTCTGAGATTAATGGAAATGAAATGGCAGATAAACTCGCGAGGAAAGGAGGAAAGCATCAACTCCTTTTGTAGGGCCCGAACCATTCTGTGGATTAGGATCGGGTAACATCTCCCGCATTATTTGGGAAGAAGAGGATAAGAACAAAGAACACTCCAAATTAGCGCTAGGGACATACAACCTAAAATGCTAGAAAGATTGTATGAATCTAACAAAGAACAACTTGAGAATCATTATGGGATTATTAATAGGACATTGTAGGCTGAACTATCACCTAACAACACTGTGAATTTTCTCTAATGGTCTTTGCAGGGAAGAGGACGAGACCGCACTACATGTGATAGGTACTTGCTCTGCCCTGATGCGCAATAGAGGAAAGCACCTTGATGAATTCACCTTAACTGAGGACGAACTCAGACTCTCTGAGGTAAGATCAATACTACAATTCATCGAGGGAATTGGGCAGGGGGCACAATAGATCTCATAGGTCGCAGTGCAACATCCCCTAATAATTAAAAAAAAAGGCAAACATAGGCGGATATCCATCAAAAGAAGATGATACTGTCAATTTATTGTGATTCAAATGGATCAATCAGACTTTAATGAGATCAATCTTCCAAAGGAAAACTAAACGATTAATTTAGTAGTATGAAATGAAATGTCCCGAGCTAATAAATTATTAAAGTCAATGGAAGGAAGACCATGCAATAAGTTTTTCTTGCAATTTGGTTGGTTGGGATGGATATGTGTACACATGCAGTCTACTATAGGCAAGCGCCTACAGACTTCCAATTATATTAATACATATATATGTATTTATGTGTCTGCAAATCTATTAAACTAATGGACCACTGCAGTGTTTTTCAGGCGGAAATAACTGCCATTCATGAAGCCGTAAAATGGTTGCAGATAAACGATATATCTGTCAAGGATATATGTATTCTATCAGACAGCCAGGCTGCCCTAAAAGCCCTGGATACACCCCATACAACATCTAGAAGTGTCTCAGATTGCCGCCGATCTCTTAATGAGATGGCATCACAACTCTGCATTAACCTGTGCTGGGTTCCCGGTCACAGGGATATTCCAGGAAATTGCAGGGCTGATGAACTCGCAAGAGAGGGTACCAACCTGCCACATGTCAGTAGGGGCATGAAGAGCATTGGTGTCCCAATTGCGACGTGTAAACTTATCGCCAGGGAAACACTAATAAATTCCACAAATCTTAGATGGAGTAGTGCTTCTACCTGCGAAATAGCCAGGTAAACATGGCCAAAGCTAAATCAGCGTCTATCCTTGTCTTGTATTAAGCTAGATAGAGCTCAATTAGGAATCCTGATAGGCACCCTAACAGGACACTGTTTAATAGGTAAGCATGCAACTAGACTGGGAGTCTTAACGCATGATTTCGGTCGCAGCTGCAGAAATGAAGAGGAACTGGAGACAATCCAGCACCTCTTCTGCTCATGTCCAGCTCTGGCCAGAAGGAGGATACGTTTCTTGGGTTCCCCCTTCCTAACAAGTATAGATAACATATATCAACTAGGCATAAATAACCTCGTTCGTTTCATTAAAAACTCCTAATGGTTCAATTCGGTTGGGAGGTAGCCCTGTGGCTCACAACGGACCCATCTTGTGGTCTAAGTGGCATCACTCGTTCAGTGATGCAGCTACCTAACCTAACCTATGTATTTATGTACTTGAATGGTCAAGCGTTTGCTTCTCAAAATCACATCAAATAGACAAGTTTCATGCAGAAAAAGAGGGAGAAAGCAATAGAAATTATTATAATATAAACACAGCATTATAAAGATGACAGAGGGTCATTGATAAATGTTCTACTACGTGTATGTTCCAAAAAAACACAAAGATTAATATAAAATTATGAAGTCATGGCTGTTGATTGTTGAAATAAAAACATCATGTTTACTTATATAAATATAAAATAAGAAAATATACATATGTATATAATATATTTATGCATTTATATATAATATATTGTACAAAATATGGAAGTACATCTTTAGTTGCCTTCACTGGAAGTTTATACTTATGTGTTAAATGCTTGCTTTGCTGTGCGTATTTTTCAATCTTGTTTTGTCTTCTCTTCTCTTTTCTTTTCTTCTCTTGTAAAGATTAATGTTAAAATTGATGATGTGGTTTTTTTGTTTTCGTTTTTAATTCAATGAAGAAACTGCTTTTTGTGCAGCATCATCCAAATCCTTGGCAGTCGTTATAGCTAGCCCAGAGTCTTGTAAGATTTTGCGTGCTTCTGTGACATTAGTGCCCTCCAGACGTACAACCAATGGAACATTTGAGTTCAATGTCTTTGAAGCTGCCACAATACCATTGGCAATTGTTGCACAATTTACAATGCCACCGAAAATGTTAACAAGGATTGCCTTTACTTTAGGATCAGAAGTAAGAATTTGAAATGCTTTAAGAACTTGATTTTCTGTAACACCACCACCGACATCAAGGAAATTAGCCGGTTCACCGCCATACAGTTTAATGATATCCATGGTGGCCATTGCCAAACCGGCACCATTCACCAAACACCCGATATTGCCATCCATAGCTACATAGTTGAGATTGTATTTGGATGCTTCCACTTCACGTGGATCTGCATCCTCTTCGCTTGTATCCATGCTAAAGATTTCCTTTTGACGGAACTTGGCATTGTCATCAAAATTAAGTTTGGCATCGACAGAGATCACTTCGCCTATATCAGTCTCGGCAAGTGGATTTATTTCAATTTGTACGGCATCGACAGACTTAAAAAGTGTATACAATTTCTGGATTTCGTCAGCGCAACGTTTGATGGCATCACCTTTGAATTCCAAAAACTTTGCAACCTCAATTAAAATGTCCTCCGGAATGGGTTTCATAATGTCTAATGGTACAGTCTTAATTTTCTCTGGAGTCGCTTCGGCAACAGCTTCAATATCGACGCCGCCAGCAGGCGATGCTATTAATATGGGTCCATTGTTTTGGCGATCAAGCAAAATGCATAGATAAGTTTCCCGTGTGATATTTATGCTGCGAGCAACCATAACTTTTTTCACGGCAATTCCCGTTTTCGGAGTCTGTTTGGTAATCAACCGATTACCAATCATCTTATGACTAAGTGTAAGCACATCGTCTTTGCTAAATTATAACAATAGTAATAATAATAACTCAATATAAATTCTGCAAAGTTGTCATTATCAGTTATTATTTCGACTTACTTTGTGGTTATGTGGACACCACCTTTGAAACCATTATCAAAAATTCCTTTACCACGACCACCAGCCAAAATCTGTGCTTTGACCACATACTCTGGACAATCTGGACAATGTGAATTTAATGATTACATAAACGTATCCAAAAATCATACAAAAACCCACTTACTACTTACCGAATGTGCTAAGCTCTATTGTATCTTGACTGGAATTATCAAGGATCTTAAATTCTTGTATAGCTACGCCATACTTTTGTAATAAATCTTTGCTTTGGAATTCTAATAGATTAAGTTGACGGACCTGTTGCAAAATTGGCCTCTAAAATGAAATCAAGTACAAACGATTCATGATTACATATTCTAGTTGTAGTTTATTACTGAATAATAGTACAAACCTTAAGAAATAAATGACGAGACAATGCAGCAGCTTTAACAAAACGAATCATGTTAATTTTTGTTTTTGTTTAGTAATAAAAATAGTAAAATTGCAATTTTTCTTAAGGCAAATGCAGAAATTTCTTATCAATAAAAAAAAAAGAAGATGCAACAAAAACAATTTCTAGCCGGAACTTTGGACCTTGGGAACAAAAACAAAGGCGAGTGCTTAAAATAAAAATAAAATTCAGTGTTCAAAAAATAGTGTTGTAAAGGACACAAAAAAGCAATATTATTTTAAGCTTGAAATATTTTTTTTTTGTTTTTTTTTTTGTTTTTTTAATAAAACATCTATTTATAATTTTAGAAATATTTTTGAGCAAAAAAAAGATAATAATAATTTTAGTTTATTTCTTATTTCATATTAGTATAAAATTTTTTGTGTTTTCTTTTTGATTCAATTTCATATTTAAATTTGATTATTTTCTTCTTCTTATTATTAACAGTATCGAACATCTGAATGATAATAAATTGTTTTCAATATACAAACAAGAAAAGGATTCACTTTCTGTTGACATTCCCAATGGTTTTACCATTAAAATCAAAGATTATGAATATAATCATAAAATATTGCATAGATTAAACAGTTAAATTAACTCATGGTTTTAAACATAACTTTTTCTTCCATCGACCGACGGATGCAACATGCATGTTGATTGATGGTGTATGAATCAAACCGTCTCAAAGTATGAAAATTTTTGTTGAAAAAGTGAGTGATATCAAAATCTACTCATAATGGTAAAGGAGTTTATTACGCTGCTGGTGTCATAAAACAAATAGGACTTCCTACAAAATATACAAACTACTTACATATATTCAAAAACGATTTATTTATTTTATTTTTATTTAATCTATTCCAACTGTCAATAGATGATAATATGAAGAAGAGGGGAGAGAGGACGGGCGGGGTTCCTTATAATGGAGAATTAAAATTTATATTTTCAATTGGAATCGAATATCATATTGTATTATTATTTTAAGGCACATTTCATTCATACTACTTCAATGCAGAAAATCCAATGAATTTTTATTTCAAATCCTTCATCTTCCACAAAGACATACTTAAATACTTATTAGCTGTATACGAATTTCAACAAATCACAGGTCAAAATAGCATTTACGGAACATAGAATGATTAAATATTAATACTACAGACATACATATAACATTAATATGCATTTATCCTTTACATCATTTTCAAAATTTATATTTGCTTATATCAAAATATGCAAATTCTCATAAATCTTTCCAGCACTGGTAACAACACTATGAAAGCGAAATAAATTGTTTTGCAAAATATGTAAGTATATTTTGATATCACTTACTCACTCTCACTCATAGTTGTTTGAAACTGTTTGATTGTGTTTGATTCATACAGCATTCAACATGCAACTGTCGGTCACTGGAAGAAAACAATTTTTTTGATACGAGTGAATTATCTAGTCTATACAACAATAATATTAATATAGTCTTTGGTTAAATACGTTAAGTTATTTTTTATATATAGATAAATACATATAGATGTACATATATGTATATAACCCAGTGGTGACGGTGACGGTGACTCAACTATGAATACTTTAATTTTTAATTCTTTTGCTAAGATGTTAAGCTCATATGAAGATTATAAACAATTGGTAGAACCAGAAGAAGAACAAGAACCAATGCCATTGCCATTACAAATGCGAATGCCACATATTCCGGCTTCCACAAGTTTGAGTTGCTGTTTTGCTATGGCTGTATTATATGTAGCAAGTTTATATGTATGGAGAAACGAACACGGTCGAGATCATCCAGAGACAATAAAACGCCGTTTCTGTAGCGTATTTGTCATGATGTTAATAGCACCAATTTTTGTTTATTACTTCTCATCGCCGGAATTACTGGAAAATGTTTCATTTGCCCAATTGCTCGGTATACGCTGGCAGGGATTATGGCAAGCCACACTTATACCTTATTTGTTAACGGTATTGCTATTCCTGGGTCCAATATTTGTTATACTGCAATATGAACCGCTATGCATGGGTATGGTATTATTATTGTTATTGAAATTGAATTGGAATTGAACTATTGCCATGACTATGACTAACAATTATTTTCTATGTTAAGGTATTGATTATTGGCGCACGTGTTTTACGAATAGTATTTGGATACGGAATCATATAGTTGCCCCATTGAGTGAAGAGTTTGTGTTTCGTGCATGCATGATGCCTTTACTTTTGCAAAGTTTTTCACCCCGCATTGCTGTATTCATAACACCACTTTTCTTTGGTGTCGCCCACTTTCATCACATTGCGGAACGATTCACTTCAGGCGTTACGGATCTTGGCACATCAATTGTGATTGGCTGTTTTCAATTTACTTACACGACACTCTTTGGTTTCTATTCAGCATTTCTATTTGCGCGCACTGATCATTTGGTTGCACCATTCATAGTCCACGCATTTTGCAATCACATTGGAGTACCACATGTCCATGATTTGTGGGAGTTGCCTTTATGGCGTCGTATTCTATCGATAATTTGCTATATAGCTGGCTTATGGGGCTGGATTGTATTGTTGCCCATTGCCACAGAACCAACGATTTACAAAAACAAACTTTATTGGAATGTTTAAAATAAAAATACATGACAAAAACTTATAAAAGTCGAAAACAAACAATTTAATGTAACTAAAGCAAAAATTCTGCTGTATTTATGTATGTATATGATGCATTTAAAAGAAAGAATAATAAGAATTAAATGACATGAGACACACAATCAAATTTGAAACATCTTTGTACTAAGTATTTATGGGCTGTGCGAATAATGAAATGAAATGAATAGAATCAGTCGAATGAATTAGTTCTTCAACTCCTTTATACTTTGTTTTAAAAAATGTTTTGAATTTGTAATGAAACCCTGAAGAAATCTGAAATCTTTACTATATAATAGTAGCATCAAAGTTTAGATTATAGAAAATGCATCACCTCAGCACTGCGGCTTCGATTGCGCCTATAAAGTGTTGTGTCCTTTTTAAAAATACATACAATAAATTTTATAAGAAATTTTTAGGAACAACAGATTATAAAGGAAATATACATGCTGATGTTTTACAAAATCAAATCTAATACAATAAACGTTATAAATGTAAAAGAAGGACAAAAGTTTAATTTGTAAAGCTCAGTCATAAATATAATGTATTTCCCTGACCTAGGTGAATAGGAATCTATTGTACAGAAAGTAAAAGTATTTGAATTATTGAAAGTGACTGTCCCTTTCTGTTTGGCTATTAAAAGAAGTCAGTCAACTTAATATGTATTGACGACAATTTAACTTAGGTAAATGAAAACCATTTTATTTATTTTTTATATGATCAAAATCGTTTACTTGCGCTTTATATTTTTTATTTGTTCGCTACAAATGGATGAATATGTACGAGTAAGCAGATTTTACTGGTTACATATTGTTTAATTATTTAGTTTTATAAGTGTCAATAATATTAGTAGTGTCAAACTATTTGATCATCTTTAACCTTTTAGAGTAGCTTCTAGTTCATTGCTGGCTAGCAATTCCTGAATAATGTCAAGTCCCCCAATGAGTTCACCTTTAACGTAGACTTGTGGATAAGTGGGCCAATCTGAGTATTTTTTTAAGCCTTGACGCACTTCTTCATCTTCCAGAATGTCGAATGTTTCATAGGGCAATCTGTAAATCATTGAATTAATTGAATATTTGAAGAAGAAAAAAGAAGAAGAAAAAAAAAAACAAACGTGTATGAGAAAACTTACTTTGTTTCATTTAATATCGAAACAATTTTCTTGGAGAAACCACAACGTGGTGCATCACGTACTCCTTTCATGAAAACCATCAGTGGTGCCTTATTGATAAGACTTTTTAGACGTTCTTCCAGGGAAACACCCATAGATGCAGCACTGGCAGCTTTAGCGGCTACTTTTTTTGTCTTTGCTGATATTTGGGCAATGTCAGCCCCATCAACACGATCTACTGCGGTGCCTTTGTTGAAGAATATGATAGTAGGAACGGCTTCAATCTGCATAAAAACAACTACAAATTAGTATATACATACACACACATACAACATATGTATACATACATCAGGTATATATACTTAGATAACAAATTTTCTCACTCACCTGGTGTTTTGCCGAAAGGTCAGCAAACTTTTCAGCATCCACAATAACAAACTGTAAGTTTTCATAAAGTGTTTCCTTCAATTCTTCTAGCACTTTTTGTACATGTTTACATTGTACTGCCCAATCGGCAGAGAACAGAACTACAGTGCTCTTTTCTGATCTAAATAGTTTTATAAGTAAATAAAAATAAATAAGAAAATTATAAATTTCTTGCTACTCATCATCGTCGTCACTCACTGAATGAAATTATTATATTCCTCAGCACTTTTTATTAATATTGGCATTTTGAATGAATTTCGTCGGTAATTTTTAAAGAAAAAAAATTTAGGAAAAAAAGTTTTATTTCTGGATCAAAACGAGAGCCAATAGCCAATTACTAAAAGCCGACTAAAATATTCTTAATAATATTTGCAAGTGAAGAAGAGAAGACCGAAACTTCTACAGTGCTGATAAGCTTTACTTTCGTCTGTATGTATTCTATTAAATTTTCATGACATTTTTCAGCACTAGTTTTTGTATGGTATGGTATCACATTTTACAACACTTATACCATACCCATAGAATTCTTTTGGTTAATAATTATAAGTGTTGTAAAACATGATAAAGCCATAGCACGCTTTGCAGCACTTGTACACCATACCATACCATAGCATGCTGTATGCTGTGAAAAACACGTGCATGTATACGAACATCAAATAAAAGAAAAAGGCGGTCGTCGTCGCTTTGCTTATACACATATGTGTTTTCTGTATTCATTAACATCGTCGGTATAAGAGAAGAAAAATATTTAAAAGTTTTTAAAAAAAAAAAAAAAAAGTGGTGCAAGAATCATGTCTCTGAAAAAGAAACATGTTAAACGTACATTCGAAGAGGCTTTATTGCAAAATATCAAAGAAAGTGAAGATGATCAGCCCAAGGAGAAGGTCCCAAAGGATTTGCTGGTAATAGCGCAAGAAGTAAAAATCGTTAAGACGCTTGCATGCAACGATGTGAATAAGCGCATACGTCAAGTGCGCAAGCTTCGAAAGTGGTTTCGCCTACGTACACGAAGCTCATTTCCTTTTAAGGATGAGGACTTTATGCGTATATGGAAGGGTCTCTACTATACGATGTGGATGTCCGACAAGCCGCTTGTCCAAGAAGATTTGGCAGAACAACTGGCGCAACTTGTGGGCCAATTTGATGGTAACATTAAATGTGGCATTGATTTTTTCGGTGCATTCCTTCGTACTATGTGCCAGGAATGGTTTGGCATTGATCAGTGGAGAATAGATAAATTTTTGATGCTGGTTCGTCGTATGATACGCCATACACTGCGTGTATTAAAGACAAGCAACTGGTCTGAAGAGTTTGTCAAAGAATATAACACTCAATTGGAAAACACTATTTTGGCAGAGAATCCAACAGCTCGCGGTTTGGTTATGCACTATTTGGATGTATTCTTTGAGGAGTTGGCCAAAGTGTCTGAAGGGAAAATCAATGCAACTCAAGTCGATGCATTTTTGTTGCCATTCGTTCGCTATATAGCCAACCAACGTGATGTTAAGTTAATCGGTCAGTGTCGAACACGCGTTTTGTATCATTTGCTTTATCAAAGCGCAATTGGTCGAGAATACAGTGATAAGTACAATGCATGGAAGGAAATGGGCTTTCCAACAGCTTCTATTAATGATTTGGAAAAGAATGATGAATCCATAATGTCCGAAGACGGTGAGAATGGAGAAAATGGCGACGCTGTAGAGAATGGTAATGGCAGTGTATCGAACAATTTGGATCCACGTGCTGGCGACGTCGATGTCTATGTACCCGAATTACCATTCAATGCTGATTGTGTTATAAATGAGTTTAATCGTTTACTAAAATCACAAGAATTCAATAATAAACGCCGCAAAGCATTAAGAAAACTTGTCCATTTGTTTGAGATATACAAAGGCGGAGAATTTCCTTTGGGTGTCAAAAGGATGCCAATAAAGAAATCGGCGGAATCATTCAATGAGTTGATAACTAACAAAGTTCATCAATTGGAGAATCTTGAGAATAATGTTTATGAAAGTGGACGTAAACTAAAGAAATTGAATAAACGTAAACGTCGCAAACTTTTGAGTTCGATTAATTTCGAAAATATTGATGAAGATAATTATGATAATGCCATATCAAAGTTACTATCAAAATCAAAAGGATGCCCTTCAAGTAACAAAAAGGTAAAGAAGGCAAAGGGACATCATTCTATAATGACTAATTGGAAGGAAGAGGCTATCGATATAAATAATGGTAATCAGACAGATGAACAAATTGAAAAAGTTGATATTGTTGTTAATAATAATACTAATAATAATAATAATGTTGATAGCACCACACCATCAAATGATTGGAATGTGCAGAAAATAAAGGAACAAGCATTAGATGAATGGGATAAGCCTTTGGAAGATGGTGAAATTGAATATTTTGTACCATCACGTAAAATAAAATTAGCCGAGGCAAACGATAGTCTTACAACATCAAATGGTGAGGGTGATGATATTGATCCATTATTATTACCAAATGATATTGATATTGATACAACAACAGCAGCAGCAGCAGCAGCAAAAACAACATTAACATTAACAAAAAAAGGTAATAATAATAATAATAATAATGCAACAAAGAAAAAGGAAAAGGAAAGAAATAATGATGCCACAACAAACGGAAATGGAAATAGCAATGGTAATGGCAATGGCAAAACAAAATTAATACAAAAGCAATGTAAAGTTAAATTAATAAAACCTGTTGCTTCTGTAGCACTTAATATTGTAAAACCATTAGTTACTTTTTCTCCAACATCGTCGAGCTATAGTCCATCAACACCGAAACGTGTCAAGATCGCACTTAAAAATAATACATGCCAGAAGCCAAGCGATTATCTTCAACAACTTAAGAACTCACCGAATTTGCCCTATGATGCCAACAAAAAACCTGGCAAAGGAGTACTCAAACCGAACTTACCACCAAGTCCAATAAATCCATTTTACAAAAAGAAAATTGGATTTAAACGCATCAATGATTCACTCTGAGAACGCGTTAAAGCCTGGTTTGGTTTCTCCTAGATCCGGCGGCAGCTTCGGCGGCGGAATATACATGATATGAAAATGACATACTTATATATATAATATATAAACAGCAGATATGTCGATTTTATTTTATTTTTTTTTCCCCTTAAATACTTATAAATATTTACAAGTAATTGAACTGTCATCAGAATCAGTAGATTTTAAGTTTTAAAGTTGTATCTTTTACGTTGCATTGAAGAAACAAAAACTACATTATTTTATGTATATATATAAAAAAAAAAAGAAAGTTTATTATATTAAAACAACATTATATATTTGAAATTGATTAATTGTATAACATTTTTAAAAGTTAAATGATGAATGTCTCCGAAATGAATGCATATTTAAGACATCAGTTATTATAGGCTGCATTTACCAAAACATAGATGATCGATCCATCGTTTGATATATGCTTCCATAAACACCAACTGTTAATATTCGATCGAACTCTTCTTATATTCTATATTAAATTAATATAAGTGATATAATTAATTTAATCGAAACTAAAAACTGGCATTCCTTTCGAGTCCCAGGTACTTTTACACTTCTGGAAGGCACAAACCAAATAAAGCGCTGAAAATATTGAAAACAACGATTGACACAGAATTAGTACAATTGTTTCAATGGACATACATATCTTTTATATATAAAATTGAAAAAAAAAATAAACATTCAAATGATCTTTTCTATGCTGCTTAGGTGTATGTACTGTGTATTGTAAACCAGTTAATATCTAAGTATTGATGTTGAAGTTGCCTATAATATTTGATTTATATTATTATTTGCACATTTAGAAAAGCAAAAGTTTGGTTCACTCACTAAACCGAGAGAAACTATATACTCGTATAAATACATATGTACATAATATGTATATAGCATAATGTTGAAAGCCACTTTGCTGCAATCTATTTGAGATTTTAGTTTGAAAGTGTTGTTAAGAGACTTTTTTCTTTGATCAAAATCTTCGTTCGTTCATCCTTCATATTAATAGAAATTCGAAATATAATTTCAATAAAGAAATAAAAAATGGTAAATGCCTACTATACATTTAATGATGGTAAAAGAAACTTTATAGCAATATAAATTTTAAGTGAATTTTGTTAATATATAAGTCTATTTTTTTTTTTTGTATTTATTATAATACATACACATACATATGTATTCTGTTAGTCTATTTATACTATATATACTACACACACACACACTATACATACATACATACTACATAAATTTTTAGGATTTAGAATTTTAAGTGCATTTTGTTAAGAATTTATTTTAATATATAAGTTAGTTACTAATTGTACTATTTCTACTTATTTGTTTTCTTAGTACATATGGTACTATGTTTATAAGCAATATATATATATATATATATATATCATATATACGTACGTAGATCCCAAATTGATGACTTTATTAGAATCAAATGTATGTATGTTCATTATTTGATTAAATTGTTAAGAGAGCGTAATGTATGTAGGAGGTGGTAAAACAATTTACATCAAATAAAGAACTTCAATAATAATAATAAAATTAAATTAAATCAAAGTTATTTGACGATATTGGTTTTTGTTTTTTTTGTTTTTCAGGAATAACTGAAGCCACTTCAAAGTGATTCAATCTTTGATTTTGTTTTTTTTTTTTCTTTTATATCAATAAATATTTTAATTTTTCTGTTATTCTATAAAACAATTTAAATTAAATTAGTAACTGGGATAGATGTACAAATGTTCTTTCTTGATTTCAAGCAAGCTTTCGACAGCATTCATCGCTATAAAATCGCTGAAGCCTTTACCGCACTTGGTATAAACAATAAGCTTTCTGGCGGAAACTTTTATAGCCATAGAACAAAATGCCAAAAAGGTGGGGCCTTAAAGTGAATGAAAGCAAGACAAAATACTTAAAACTTTCGCGCTCTGAAGAAAAACGACGCCTTGAAAATATTGCAATCAACGAGTATTGTTTCGAAGGTGTTCAGCAATTTAAATACCTTGGCACCCTAATCAGCAATGACAATAATACCCATGTCACAATACAGGAAAGAATTATAGCCGCAAATGAAGCATACTTCGCCAACATAAAATTGCTAAAATCCAAGTTAATACCTCGTTCATGTAAGCAACGCATATATCAATCGATAATACGATCTGTGCTTATGTATGGATGCGAAATCTGGACGCTTACAGAAAAAGACGAACGATGTCTCCAAGTTTTCGAACGCAAGATACTTCTCTTCGAGAAGGAGAAGGCATCTATAGGATCCGCTATAATGACGAACTGTTGTCTCTATGCAAAGGGGAAGACATAGTCAAGCGTATCAAAGCGCAAAGGATACGCTAGCTAGGACCTACTGAACGCATGAGCTCTGACCGCGCACAGAAAAGCATGATCGCCTACATCCCGCCTGTCACAAGAGCAAAAGGACGACCAAAACTACAATGGCTAGACCAAGTTATCCACGATTTGAAGAAGATGAATATATCCAACTGGTGGACGGTGCCCAAAGATCGCGACGCATGGAAGAAAATTGTGAACGAAGCTAAAGCTAACCCCGAGTTGTAACGCCGCCTGTTGATGATGATGAGTAAGTGGGATAGAATAATTACATTAATAGGATCTAGTAGAAAGGTCTTCAGGGTGAGATATTCTTTACCGTCTCGCCACTCTGACTCCTCCTTATCTGGGTCGCTTTAAGAGACGCCTGGCTATTAGTATGTTTGGGTGATTTTTCAACCGATCCATATAATTCTTGACCTAACGATCAATCACATCGCCAATTTTTGGGATTTTTAAATCACATGAACCACGAATCTCCCGAGATCATGTCTTGTCTCTTCAGTATCTTGGCCTGAAGAACTCTGATCTTAGATATGTTTGATTTCGCAGCTATGCCGTACACCTGCAGTTCGTATTGCCAAATAGGAGCAATTATTGCTTTATAAATAAGTACCTTATTTTTTAATGATAACTTATTTCTACTGTTTAGGAGCCAACGCAATTTCCTAATTCTCTGTCCAAGCGATTTTGTGATGATTTAAATATGCGTTTTGAATGTTAGTCGCCTATCCAAATACACACCCAGGTATTTATAGCCCGAATGTTGCTCCATCAGTTAGTTGCCAATGAAGACTCCTGGACAAATATCAAGCCATAAGGCGTACGTCACATTGGCACATTTCTGTTTGTTAATCCCAATCTTCCATCATCTCATACAAGTTTATATACAAGTTTATTCATTCCTTAGAGCAAAGAAATTGTCCTTCATTAAAGCAAAAAGCAATGGAGTCAATCAACTTTAACTTGCATCTAGATTAAACGATTAACGACTACCATCAAGAGTATCACCAAACAAAAAAGCTATGTCATCCATGTATGTCCTAATGTTTGTACGAATGTGTCTGGGAGGAATAACACCCATTATAATGCTAAAGTTTGGATGTTGACTCATATGTGTGGCCAACAAATATTGATTAGAAAGCAGCTCATTATGTTGGCGAACCCATAAAACTGTAGCTTCCTGGTGGAAGCAACCGGTCACTGTTTTAATGACTAGTTTGCAGATATCCCCATTGTGGATCACTAAGAAAAGGAGTCCATACAGGAATGACATAATTTAGGACAGAACGTCCAATCGCCTTATAAATGGTGTTTAAAATCTCCTTCTCCTTTTCCCACGAAGTTCCTGCTAAGGCCTGAAGCACTTTGTTCCTCTTTTTCACATGATGTTATTTCCATGTGCAGTAAGTAATGTGAGTAAGCTGCCAAACGTTACACCAAGAATTTTCTCTCTCTTTTTGGTATGTGCAATGTATTTTTTTAAATTCATAAAGACCTGAAAGTGCCATTAATCAGGAAAGTAATAAGACAGATGTCAGAAAGCTTTGTATATCAACAAATAGCATAATCATACCAACAATCTCGTAGTATGCTAAGTTTGTCACCAACAATTATCAGGCTCCTTGTCTTGGATCTTCTTCCTAATCAATTTTAAAATTTAGAATTTGTGCATATTTAGTAATGTCTATCTTTATATTGCCTAGCTAGCGATAGGATAGAGTTAACCAGAGCTTACAACGTTATACTCGAAACAGGAGCAAAGTGATTGTCATGACTTTCCAGCCTGGAGATATTTTTGTTGCTGATTCTTGCAATCTCCTCACGGATCGTGGGTGTCTGTAGATCTCTGTGTAAAGTTGAGTTTCTCACGTACAATGGTGCTCCAACAAGTCTACGCAGTAGTTTTGACTAAAAACCTTTGAAGAATCTCGATGTTTGAGTTGGAGGCAGGGCCCCAGAGCTGTATTCCATAAGTCCACACCGGTTTAAGTATGGATTTATAGAGTAACAGCTTGTTTTTCAGGCTTAGCTGCGAGCTTGATCTTAAGAGCGAGGACATTTTTATTAGTTTTAGGTCGAGGTGTTTCCTTTTCAATTTTATGTGAGGCTGCCAAGTTAGCCTCCTATCGAGAGTTGATCCAAGGTATTTTGCTGTTGTGCTTTCCGGAATCGTGTCTCCATTAAGAATTATAGGAGAGCAGCTCTTGCGATTCATGGTAAAGGTTACATGAATTGACAGGAAAAGTGGACAAAACATTTTTAAACACAATTCTGTTCCCGATATTTAAAAAAGGAGACCCAAATATTGTAAATAACTATAGAGGAATAGCGTTTATAAATACAATTGCAAAAGTTTTCATGGGTGTACTAAATGAGCGAATCTACAAATGGGCAGAATAGTATAACATCATTCAAGAATTCCAAGCAGGCTTTAGATGGGGATACTCAACGGTGGATAACATATACAACCTGTCAAGTATTGTGCACATAAAATTAGCAGAAAACAAAAAAGTTTACGCCTTCTTTGTGGACTTCAAGGCTGCTTTTGATAAGGTACCCAGAAACCCTCTAATATACAAGCTGCATGAGATTGGCCTTTCAACAAAAATATTAAGGGTAATAGAAGACATTTACAAAGACACCAAGTACGCGGTATGGACGGGTAAGGAAATGTCAAACGCCTTTGATACTTATTCTGGGGTAAAACAAGGTTGTCTACTGTCGCCGTTACTGTTTATTCTATATCTAAATGATATCCACAGCAATTTGGTTTAAAATGGAGTATGGAAGTAAACCTAACGAAGTCAGAAATAATGGTGTTCAGAAAGGGAGGTCGGTCGACTTTCGGCCCAAGAAATGTGGACTTACAAGCAAGAACGAGTGAAGATCACATCAGAGTATTGTTACCTTGGTGTAACTCTCACACCAAAGATGTCTTTCACCAAGCACATCAACAACCAAATTGAGCAAGCAAAAAAAAGCATTAACTCGACATGGCGTTACCTCCTAGGCAAAAGCAAAATCAAATTGGCATCAAAATGGAAACTATTTTTGGCAATTTGCAGGTCAATCCAAGCGTATGCGGCGCAAGTTTGGGGATACACAATGCCGGAAGAGGTAAACAAGTACCAGCGGTATTTCTTGAAAAGAGTGCTGAGGCTACCGGACTCAATCCCAAACTATGCATTGTCATTGGAAACTGAACTGGTACTGAAGACAGTACCTTCTGCATCTGCATTTACTGTCATATAACGCAGATAGATTGCCTCATAAGTTATCCAAAGCTACTCTCAGAAGAAACGTTGTGTGGGTAAATAAATTTAATCAGCTGGGAGCAGAACACAACATAAGTTTTCAAGGGAATGTTGGGATAGAAGAAGACTGGTGTAATCGTTGCAATCTCAACGCTCATTGTGGCATTAAAAGCGGCTTCGTGGAGTACAATGCTGGAAAAAGTAGCAGGTAGCACAAAACGCTTTTATAAATACCTGCAACCAGCAGCTGGAGAATTTTTTTTTTAAAGCAAACCTAACTCTTTCCTAACGTGAAATAACGATGAATATTAAAGGCACGCTATGACATCATTATCATCATTTATGGCCAGACAACCCATGTAGGGTCTGTGTCTGCTGCAATATTCGCCTCCAGAGAGCTCGATCGTGACATATAGTGCGCCAGTTACGCCAACCAATGGTTTGTACATCACCATCAATGTCATCTATCCAACGGAGTATAGGCCTACCTCTGTTTCTGCTTATATAAATTTGAGCGGTTGTGATTTGGAATGGTGGAAAAGAATTGCCACCCCTCTATTTACTTTTATTGTTGTTAATACACTGGCTGATCCGTAAAGCTGCATTACTTCGTTATTGTATCGTTTGCGCCAGCCATCACCATCTCTTACTGCTCCTAATATTCTCCGTAGCACCTTTCTTTCGAATACGTCTCGCTTTACTTCATCTTGTTTGTTGAGGGTCCAAGTTTCACTTCCATATGTAACATACGCTGTGACATACTACCACTGAATGCAAATCGTTTTACGCCTGATTTGTCAACCATTTGTACACTTTGCAACATGAATGAAAGCAGGAAACACTGGCGCACTTCTTATCAAGATCATCATCATCATTTCCTGTATCTCCCACTGGAGCATAGGGCCTCAATAAAGCATTTCCATCTGATCCTGTTTTTTGTTAGCATCTTTAATTCGTTCCACGATTTTCCGCATTCGTCGATTTCTTTTTGTAAGGATCTCCTCCACGTGGTCTTAGGGCGACCCCTCTTACGGCTGCCTTGGGGGTTCCAGTCAAAAGCTTGTCGGCCAACTTCTGTGGCATCTTTTCGCAATGTGTGGCCTATCCATCTCTATTTTCGTAGTTTGATACAATTGGTCATAGGTTCCAATTTGCATTTTTTATATAGGTCGTCATTGCTGATGACATTCGGCCACCACACACTGAGAATACGCCGCAGGCATCTGTTGACAAAGCTCTGAATCTTTCCAGTTAGATGGTCGGTTACAAACCTTATCTTATCTTATCAAGATGCCCTGTGTTAAATGAATTTAGGGTGTCACATTTTAAGAAAACTTGTAAAAGAAAATTGTATAAATTAAGTTCATTTTATCTGTACCTATGTACCTCCTAACTAGACGGCACATCCCCTTGGAAATTGACATGCAGGTACTGGATACAACGCTGACTATCCAGAAAGAAATCAAGTACCTTGGAGTGAAATTCGACCCCTGGGGCGCACATAAACTACGCTACGACTAAAGTAGCCCGCGTACCTGGATTGCTTAGCAAGTTGATGGCAAATATAGGAGGCCCGACTCAGAGCAAAAAGAAGCTATTAATGGAGACGACAAATGGCAAATGGGAAAAAAGGATCGCACAATATGTATATATGGAGATGCAGAAGAGGACAACGTCGAACACACCTTCTTCTACTGATAGAGATGGCATACAGCAAGAGATGATTTTAGATGGACCTTATACGATGGAAAATATCATCGACAAGATGCTGCAAAATGAAGAACAATGGAAAGCCACAGCCACATATATAGAAGATGTCCTTAAAACAAAAAAAACAAAAAAAAAGGAAATGGAAAATCACCAACTGATGATGAGATTCACCGAAGATGTAACACAGGTGTTGACAGTTGACATATGAAGTCAGAAGAGGATACCATCTTGAAGTAATGCGCAAGCAGTTCCAGGGTGGATATATATCCTACAAGGGAGGATGTTTTTAGTACCCCATTTTCGATCTCCCTAACCACAAAAAAAAAAAAAAAAAAAAAGTGTATAAATGAAAAATTGATTAAAAAGAAGTATACTACTATTACCACTACTATTGCCTAGCTAGCTAACTAGCTATTGTTTTGAGTTCGCTGGATGCAAAACTGATTGATGATTTTATAAAATAATCAACCCTGCTGATTTCAAGTCATCATGATGATAATCAAGAAACAACTCATTAAATTCAAAATTGGTAGAATAGTTTACATAAAAATGCAATACTGGCCAAAACAAACAGACGGCTTAATGAATTCTATATATAATGTTGATCATTTGCATTTTGTAAAGTCCCCCATATTTCCTTCAATGTGATATATGTACATATAAGTAGATATTGATGATAAAGTGATAATATACTTAGTAGTGACTTTATTTAACTTACTGGTTGCTTCCCATTCATCTTTCGATAGAGTGCCAAAGGGTCTACCACGATATGGACCAACATATTTACGTACATGTGCATATTGCTCATCATTGGCACAACGATAGAAATTAACAGTTTCCAGTCCATTCATACGATACAATAAGGCGCGACCTATAAAAGAATGAATACAAAGATACACATGTTAATAAAAATAAGTATATGTATGGGTGTGTGTAATATATACAATTACCAGTTTTTAATGATTCTGTGCAATAATCAGCAAATGTGGTTTTTCGTACCAATTTGAGACCATGTTTACGGCACAATTTCTCTAGGACCGGAAAATAGACAAGAAATTCGGGACAATCGACGACACCGTCTAGATGAAATTGATATTTGGCACCAAAAAGTGGTGGTGGATTTGTTTCGCAAGCAAACTCAATGTTATAAATTTGATTGCCAAAACTTTTGCCATTTGGGGATTTACGTAAGCGACGCATTATTTCATAAGCATCCGGTATAGTGGCTATAAAATAACCACCCGGTTTAAGGCATTCGGCTGCATTTCGAACCATGCAATCGGCTTGTGACAGTGATTCAAATGAATAATGAAAGGCAAACTGGCATGAGACTAAATTCAGTTCTAATGTTGGATCCTTATACCGTTGGCGTAATCTCACCAAAGTCGAATCGCATGCAAAGAACTCAGCTGTGAATGTATGACTATATTTAAATTTGCCGGCTCGTGCCAGCATATCATTATAGCGTTTCTGACATTGTTCCACTGAAATATCAGCAATATCAGTACAAATCACATGTGTAACATTTGCCTTGTCCCATTTGAGTAAATCGCCACCTTTACCGCAACACATATCTAAGACACGTATGGGAATGCCAAATTTGTTTTGCTCTTTTTCTTTATCAAACCCAAATACTCATTAATCAATTGACTTTTAATCCAATTGTTGAAATTACGCATATGGAAAATCTTGGACTTGATGCGTTCCTTACGCCCGGATTCCTTTAGTTCATTATAATGTGTAGCCACTACACGCATATTGCCATCTGAACTTGGATTATTGTTCTTTCCATCATTGGTATAATCGTCATTGTCATTGTCATCATCATTCTCACCAAATCCAAAACTATTTGCTTGTTCTTCGTTTTTCATGGTATTATTACCATCATTACCGGTATTACTGTCATTACCGGCATTATCGGTAACACAGGCATTACCGGCATTTTCGGTAACACCGGCATTACCGGCATTTTCGGTAACACCGGCATTACCGGCATCACCAACTTTGTCTTCATCATCATTATTAAGTTTAGGATTCTTTTTTGGAATACCATCGTCATCGTCTAAGCCATCAGTACTCACATTTTCTTTACGTTTTCTATCTTCATCATAATCATCATCATTGCTTCTTCCATCTGTTCCAGACTGCATTTCACTGTCACTTGTAGTCGTGGGTGTGGTTGTTGCTAGTCCATCATCATCACTGCCACCATCTGCATCTGCATCGGTTGAATTGGATCCTGCCGTATCATATTTATCGCTCATTTTAATTTAATTTCTTTAAAGACCATTCACAGCAACTCAAACACAGCAACTCAAATATAAACACACGCCGCCAATCGTTTATACTTAAATGAAAAGCCGATTGTTGGCTTTGTATTATCGACTGGCAACACTTGCCCACTTGCTTGCTTCTGCTCTTCTTCGGTTTGAAGAAACCATACACTATATAATCTCAGTCTGTGAATGCATGTACTAAAGCGATCTAGACACGGTCAAACCAGGTGTGTCAAACATCTCTGTTCGTGTGTTGGATCCAACTTATCAATCATTTCTAGCTTGCACGAGAGAGAGAGTGAGAGAGGAGGGAGAGTCAAAGAGAGAATTGAGAGAATTCACGTTGGACGAAATATTCAAATCTATACATTTCACTAACACTATGATGAGATTTGACACAGCAGATTTGACCGTGTTTAGGCTGCTAAATTATTTTTATGTCATTCACGCTATAAACTAAAAAAAATTTGCAGTGAACTAATATTGCATTTCGGGTCATGTGGTCATGTGGTGAACCAGAGATGAGAGAGAGCTTTGCCGTGTCATCCGCTTAGGTAGCCTTGGCATGTCGAAGATGTATAAGGAATATAGGACCAGTCTAAATAGTTCTTAGTTTAACAGAAAGAGAGAGAGAGAGAGTGAGAGAGTTTTGACAACTCTATGATAGTTTTCTCCTTACAATAATTAAAATAAATTAATTCATTAATACGCTTATCAATTCTTTGGATTAACATTTATTGTAAATTTAACTTTAAAGCGTCGTGGACCCGTTCAAGCCCGTTGTGTTAAACTTTATCATAGTGTTTATTCAGAAATTGAGCAATAATTATGGCGAGAACTGTAACTATGTGCATCAACAAGAAGCTGTCCAGTTATCTTTTGAAACGGCATTTTTTCTACTACATACATATATTTATTCCACTATCCTCTGTGCTTGTGTTTCGTATTCTTGATATTTTGCTTGTTATTGTTACGTATCTTGCTGTAAAATCAGCTTCACTTACAAACTGTACATAGACAAATAAAAACATCTTTTTCTTTCAGGCGAAAAAATCTTTTGAATAACGGGACGGCAAAAAAGCTAATGAAATGTGTATGTGTGCGTCTCATATACGATGTCGTTCGACATGACTGAAATGAATGTTTGTCCAATTTCGTTGTATGTTGGATTCAACACATGTACACAGATGTTTGACACACCGTGTTTTACCGTATCTATGGCGCTTAAAAGACGATTGATCAACTTATAATGACTACATGTACCAGTTAAAATAAATGAGATTAAATAATGAATAAATAACATTTTTTCATATATTTTTTTGCAAACATTTATTTGTTAATTTGTATATATGTATATAATTATTTACATGATATAAGTATGTATATAAATAAATAAAGTAAGCAAAAGTATCTATGAGGGAGGTCATAAACTAAACAGCTGATTATTCCGGTCATAACGACATAAGCATACCACCTTGCCAATTTAAACTAACCATATAAATACAATTGAATTGAATTGGAATTGGAGAATGCGAAAGGCATTGAGTGGTGGTATTTTTAAATTATTATTCAGACCACCACGGATAACTTTACTACAAAGAAATATGGCTTGTAGTCGATACGAATATGTTAAAGAATTTGAACGAGATGACAGCATTATACCTAATGTATGGATTGTCATTCGGATTGATGGTAAAAAGTTCCACAAATTTTCAAAGGTGCACAATTTTGACAAACCAAACGATGCAAAAGGTATGCAATCATATTCACACTTACATACATATTATAAATATCTTGAAATGATTTTAATTGTAATTTAAAATTTATACATAGCACTCAACCTTATGAACACAGCTGCCATAGCTGTTATGCAGGAATTCCGGGATATTGTAGTTTCATATGGTCAAAGTGATGAATACTCATTTGTATTTCGTAAGGAGACAAAGGCATTTAATCGAAGAGCTTCAAAACTGTTAACGTATGTAACTAGCTTATTTACCTCCACCTATGTACTCCAATGGCCAAGGTTTATGACAAGCACGCAGTTACAGTATGCGCCATGTTTTGATGGACGCGTAGTCTTGTATCCTTCAGATGAGAATCTGCGCGATTATCTTAGTTGGCGGCAAGCCGATGTTCATGTAAATAATCTCTATAACACAGCATTTTGGAATTTGGTACTTAAGGCAGGCTTAAGTAATCAAGAGGCCGAGGCCAAATTACGTGGCACATTTGCAAAAGATAAAAATGAAATACTTTTCTCACAATTCGATATTAACTATAATCATGTGGATCCAATGTTTCGTAAAGGGACTACATTATTGCGAAAACGTGTAACAGGTGATCACCACATCATAAAAGGCAAACGTTGGCAATTAATTGTACCTTTTCATGAAGATATAATCGAATCGAAATTCTGGATGAAAAACAAAGAAATTCTAGAGAAAGACGCACCAGGATCTTATACATGCAATGATCAAGAACTTAGTTCACCATTAATTGCTTCACAAATTGAGAAACTTAACAATGATACTAAACAAGGCGAACTGCAGCCATCTGTAAAAGATGTTGATGATAGCGTAGACAAAGTGATTGAAGCAAAAACGACGTAGCAGCACATGTTTTTCATTTTAAATGTATAGAAACTATATGCAATTAGATATTATTGAAGATTGTTTTTTCTTTTATGCGATATAAAGAGCACAACAGAGTTGGCAAACTCAAGCTTCATAATCCAAAATAAGAGTTTTGATCTTGAACATTTTTCTAAATGGTTGCAAGTATTTTTTAAAAGCAGAATAATTGGAGTTCCTCCCTTTTCTTCTTTCGTTCATAGATAGTCCACTCATTTTTCATTGCCAGTCATTAAAAGATTAAAAAAAAAAACGGTTCCTTTTTGTTGCAAATCAGCAATGATTAGTGTAATGGTTTCGTCTTGCGAACTTCTGCATTAGTGAAATTCAAGTTTTAACAACTGCCATTTGTGAAAATAAAGTCGAAACTTCACACATTAACATTAATGATGTTTTTTATAGCTAATCTCATCATCTGGCATATAGATTTGCTAAATGAAAATTCCCTCCGTTAAGGAAAAGCAGATTCTCATAAAAAAAACAGCACAGCTTAATTTTGTTAAATTCTATTAAATATATATATATACATATATATATATATATATATATACTATAATATATATGTATACTATAATATATATATATATATATATGTGTGTGAAAGGTATTATTATAATCTTCGGTATAACCGAAGTAAAGTATGTATATATTTTTCTTTTTTACAACATATTATTATTAGTATTCGAACTGATATTTTAGTCTTTAGTATTCATCGTCCTCATCATCATCGTCTTCATCACAAAATTTTTTATTATTCGGAGAGAAATGGTGTTTCTGTGTGAGAACAACATTCTGTTGTACTGTTGTTGCTGCCTGTATACTCATCCATTGTTGATGTTCTTCGCGTGCCTGTTCCTCACGTGCTTTGGCAAATAGTTCTTGTTGTTGTCTAAGCAATTCTTCTTCTGGTATTCCTAAGTTTTCTAAACGTGTACTCTGTCTTCGACGTTTCGCTGCAACTTCTTTGCAATCATTGAGAACAGATTCAGCTTCATTTTTATAGTCTTTGAAACCAAGTCGATCGAGTGCCTCCAGAACATGCTCAGCATTTATGGTTTTTTTATGCCTCTGATTACAGACATCATTTGCCTCTGAACTAATCAGATGTATGAACTCCGTACAACAATTCAGAATCAACTCTCGACTATCATTCGCCACCCGAACAGAAGGTACCAGTTCCTTAATGATTTTGTTTATACTTGCGCGAGGCAGCGTTAACTCATCATCTTCTTGTGGCGGCGGGCACAGTTCATCTTGTGGATTTGTCATATTATGTTGTTTTTGTGTGTTCTTTTGGTACAAGATACGTGCGTGTTCACGATTTAATTATAAGTAACTAATAACTAACTAATAAATTGATTGTAAACATAAATGACCAAAGACGCGCTCATTTATTGTTATCCTGAGGTAAGGCAATGTTATGTGTTAGTGTTGTAAAACGCGAGCGATATTTTTTTTTTTTTTTTTACCATTCACATGATGAAAGTTTACCAGCACACACAAAGGTGATAACATTTTTTCTTTAATCTACATCTCTTGATTGTGATTCACATTTAGTAATAAAAAAAATTTCAATATTTTTATTCTAATTAAAATTAGAATAAATAAATATTTAGTACCAAATAAATATGTACATATCCATATATATTGTGTCATATTTTGAAATAGTCTGGCAACACCATGTATGTGCTTACTATTCTTATAGGTGTAAGCTTTAAGCGTTTTTCTGCACTGCACAATTTGACAGTATTCGCTTACATAAGAAGAATACTGTCGTTGCCTCAGTCGTGTCGTGAAAAATTGATTGGTGAGTGGTTTTGAATTTGCATAATCGATGTGATAACAATTCATTTGGGTGGTGAAAAGTGCATTAAAACGATATTAATTCTAGTTTCTTACACGGAATAACTCATCAGACAACAAGATGATGATGCAGCGCTCAACTTTCTTGCTACCAATGGCTTTGGAAGCTACCATGCAAGCCCAGCAGCAGCGTGGTATGGCGACACTTAAGTCGATTTCGATTCGTCTCAAATCCGTGAAGAACATCCAGAAAATTACGCAATCCATGAAGATGGTGTCAGCTGCGAAATATGCGCGTGCTGAGCGTGATTTGAAGGCAGCACGTCCCTATGGCGTTGGTGCACAGCAATTTTTCGAGAAAACTGAGATTCAGCCCGATGAAAAGGACGAGCCCAAGAAATTGCTTATCGCTATGACATCGGATCGTGGCTTATGCGGTGCTGTGCATACCGGTGTCGCTCGTCACATTCGTAATGAATTGGCCAAGGATGACTCCAATACAAAAATCTTCTGCGTGGGCGACAAATCACGTTCGATTTTGGCTCGCCTCTATGGCAAGAATATTTTGATGGTCGCCAATGAAATTGGTCGTTTGCCACCAACATTTTTGGATGCCTCCAAAATTGCCCATGAAGTCATTCAGAGCGGCTATGAATTCACCGAAGGCAAGATTGTCTACAACAAGTTCAAGTCAGTTGTTTCATATCAGTGCTCTACACTGCCCATTTACAGCGGTCCAACCGTTGAGAAATCGGAAAAATTAGCCGTATATGATTCAATTGATACTGATGTTATTCAAAGTTATCTTGAGTTCTCCCTTGCATCGCTCATCTTCTTTACCATGAAAGAGGGTGCCTGCTCTGAGCAATCTTCACGTATGACTGCCATGGACAACGCTTCTAAGAACGCCGGTGAAATGATTGAAAAGCTTACTCTCACATTCAACCGTACTCGGCAGGCTGTCATTACTCGCGAGTTGATTGAAATCATTTCTGGTGCTGCCGCTCTGACCTAAGAAGGTCGGTCGCCAAAACATGCATGGCTCGGATTAAGCAACGCACCGCCCAATGCGGTCGTCTTAACCAGCTTCTTTAAATATAATAAAAATATATAATAAATAATTTTTTTTTTTTTTTTTGTTTCCAAATTGAATTTGCTAAAGAAAATCCAAAACTAATTGTTGCTTTTAAATGGTTACAGAATCAATGAACGAATGAAAACAACAACAACAACAAGAAGAAGAACACCATCATCAAGTATCGTGGAACGACAAAATGATTGTATAGTAAAAACACTAAATAAATACAACAAAATATTTAAAACAACATAAATATTCTCTCTGTCTCTCATAGTCTCTTTTGTTTATTTGCAAATTGTATATTTTTGGTTTGTTTGTATTCTAGAGTATCCTCGCTTCCATTACGCAATAAGGGGGAAAGCAATGCTCAGCATGAAACAAGATATGACATACAAACACATTGTGTTTGTGTATGTTAATTTGTTCCCATTTCACCAACAATTTGTTCTAGTCTTCATTTGAAAAATAACTTGATCAATCGAGTCAATATGTGTAGATGCATTAAAGATTATTCATAGCAGACACCACTATAATTTATATAGAATTTAGAATATAAAGATATACTATTAATGTATGTTTGTATGCATAAGTATAGAAATATTCCAATTGTATTACTATATGTACTAAGTGAATAGACATTTTTGAATCTAATAGCAAGGAGGATGCATGATCAAATGGCGGAAGTTATATTCTATCAATTTTTCGTTTAAGAAATCCTTTATGCTTTGGCCATGCTACCTGAATGTTGAGTCTACAAATAAAATTAGGCACCCGATTAGGTTTGTTGTATCGAATCATGGATGGAGCCTTTTTAATCTTCCCTAATATAATTGACTGAATTTTTTCCTGGCGAATGCAGGACATTCGCAGCGACCGTCGAAAGGGGTTAGTTGAGTTGGTTTATTAGGACAGTTTAAAAGGAACGCATTGTGTAAAGAGCCACCAAATTATGAACGGCAGGTGTTTGCGCGGAGAGACTAATAAGTTCTCTACTGGTACTGGTGACTGCTTGAACTTTGCTCGATCTAAGATGATTCTAGGTAGAGGTCGTTCTCTTATCACAATTCTGTTCTGATGGGTAATTAATTCATTATCAGAGGTTTCAAATAACCCCCAATTAAATCATGGATCCAAATTAAAGTTCCTAATTAGAAAAACTTGTTTTTGTTTTTTATACTATTTTTTTGAAATTTAGAAACTATAAGTTTCCGATTCATATCTACCAACCATGAAAATTTCAAGACCATTGGACCACTAGGGTGTACCCACCATACAAACCAGGATCCAAATTCAAGTTCTCATTACAAAAACCTTTTTTTCTTTTTTGTACTATCGACTTGAAATTTAGACACTATTAGTGTCTGATCCATATTCACCAACCATATAAATTCCCTCGGACCACTAGGAGGAGTATTACAACTTCGGCATAGCCAAAGTTAGTCTTTTTTTACTAGTTTTCAATGTCTGCTGTTCAGAGAGTCTGTTTCTCACTGAGCGTATCACTTATAATACTATTTATTATTTGTAACACACAGAAGGAGACATCGGAGACCCCATAAAGTTTATATATTCTTGATCAGCGCAACGAGACGAGTTGATCTAGCTATGTCTGTTTGTCTCTCTGTATGTATGCAAACTAGTCCCTCAGTTTTTGGAGCTAGAAAGCTGAATTTTGTACGATGCTTTCTTTTCACCACACAAACATTTGTCGAAATCAGCCGAATCGGACCACTAGGGAGACATTTTGCTCTATCTCTCTCCAAATAAGTGTTAATGAACGATCGAAACGAAGAAAGTTGCAAGCGAAGTTCTTTTTTGGTTGTTGTATGACACGAATTGAGTGAGGCGGAGAGAGAGAGAGAGAGATAGGGTACAAAGCAATGCAGGTAGCAAGGAATAGTCAACTGCAGAGCACAACGGACAAGCAGACGCACATACAAATGCATACATACACACAAAAGACCTTTTGAATAATTTCTTTCATTGAATCGGTCAGTGGTCGACCAGTGAACGAAAAAACCAAAGAAACGATCTTTGGTTGAGCAAAGACCAAATGGGTCGTAGCGTCTGATTGCTATGAAGGATTTGTCTAGGAGGAATAGTACCATAAGAGTGGTATAGTTGGGGTGTTTACTCAAGTGTAAAGCCAGCAAATACTGCTTAGAAAGCAGCTCATAATACTGGTAAATCGACAGAACTTTCTGGTCGTAATGGTCATTCGGGAGTAACTAGCCATTGTGCGAAGGTCATTGTTCTGACTTAATTTCTAGTGTCCCAATTGATTTTCATTCAGAAATGAGTAAAAACGGGGAACGGAAAGTCTATTCGCATTATATGTGTGGTAAGTAAGCGTTCATTTTTTCTAAGGCTTTGAGCACTTTACACTGTCAAAGATGCGATGATGAAAAATGTTTATTTTGATGTTGAGAGCTCAAGGTTTTAGTTTGTTGTTCGGTGGAGGAAGTGGCATCTTGGAGATGCACAAGTTAAAATCAATGGAAATAATATGCCACCTAAAAAGACCTCAAGGGAGATAGCTTTTATTAATGTTTAGCTTTGTTAATGATTGAATTTATGTTGCATTCTCGTCAAGTATGATTCCTTAGTATTTTACTTCCTTAGAGAAAGATATTTTTTTTCGGAAAAGATTTCTATATTGGTCTTTTTGGGATTGATATTTAGTTTGATCTCTGTGCACAAGCTAAGAGATTTAGAAGAACATGTTTGGTTGATCTAACTATTCGATAGAGGTTTTTGGAAAGATATCTATCTTTGATATGTCTGTCAATTGACTTTTAAAATGAAGAAATGAAATTTGTTTAATCGGACTGTATGAACTTGGCTAGTTCGCGGTATATTTAAAATTTATCTATTAATAATATTGTAAAGAAAGATTCCATCTTCTCTAGGAGACTTTTATTAATTCCGTGCTACCTCACATTATTTGGTGTCCGTTTTCATGACAGCCGGGGCCGTATTTAGGCAATGAAGAAATAGAGAAGAAGAAGAAACTATGTGATATTTATCAATGTACGTAACCTTAAAGTCGTCATTTATAGTAAGTGCCCATAAATAACAGAGTAATAATAAAAAGAATACCTTCACCTATTAGAGACATAGTAGGCGAACCGATGAAATGTGAGAATAAATAGCAAAAAAATGCGCCAATGTGTGCTTTACTTTGAGGAGAAATATCCCACCGGCTATACATCTATGCGGGGAGACCATTGCCCAATCACATAAGGTGAAATACATGGATCTCATCCTGGATCAAAGGCTTACATTCGGTCAGCACATCACATCGGTGTTACTTATCTGCTGATACAAATCAAACAGGCTTCACTGGCTGCTAAACTCATTCTCTTTGGGGAATAAGCTCCACACAGTCTATGCCCAAATCATTGTCTCTGTATGCAGATACGAGATCCATATATATGGGGAACTGCTGTTTAATCCCAACGGAAGAGAGTGCAAGTCTTGCAGAACAAAACATTGCGCCTAATGACACAACATGCCTATGGTATGTTAGGAACTCAATCTTGCATAAAGGCATGAACACTGGGATAGTTGAGGTCCAGATTGCCTTTCACACAAGCCGACATAACAACCATCTGTTGGCTCACAACAACCATTTGGTCAGAACATTGATCAATGTAACTCCCATCCGGAGGCTCGAAAGTCTACATTTTGGTTCCTTGCTGCAATTACGACTTCCCGGCTTCCCTAAACCATAGCAATCACGTTCCTATGCTTTGTTAAATATTCTTTATCACGATGTAAAAAACCTGAAACAAAGCGCATTATAGGTTACAATGAGCCCTGTTCTGGAGCTTAATAAATAAATTTAAAATATATATATATATATATATATATTTTAAAAAAAAAATACAAATAAAAAAAAAATATAAAAAACAAAAAAAAATAAAAAAAATACAAATGAAAATGTAAAATTAAAAAAAAAAAAATAATAAAAAGATTTTCTCTGTTAAAAAAAAAAAAAAAAAAACAAATCTAACAAAATGTTTGCAATTTTTTTTATTTTTGTTTCGTTTCTGTTTCTTTCAGTATTTCTTTATTACAACGTTATAATTTAATTCTATTACATTTTTATATCTTAAAAAAATAAACAAATCGTCATCAATTGATACAATTCATTAGTCTAAACTTTTTCGGCTTTTATCAAGTTTTTCAAACAAAAATAAAATAAGAAAAATTAGGAATTTATCGTTGTTTTTTTTTTTTTTTTTTTTTTAAATCAAAAAGATGAAAATGCAAAAAATATTTTTGTGTTTACAAAAAACAAAAAAAAAAAAAAAACAAAAAAAAAATAATAGTACAAAAAGAAAAAGACGTGGCAAAAACATATAAAAATTAAAATACATTTTAAATCATAATTACATAAAATATCTCTCAACATCTCATAAAAGAAAAAAATGGATGGATACTCTTTTCTTTTTTTATTTTTCTTTATTTCTAATTTTATTGGAATATTTTTTTTTTTTATTTTTTATAAGTATATAATTTTGTCATTCTTTGTCGGTTAGTTGGTTGTTTGGTCGGTCAGGTCAGGTCAGGTGAGGTGAAGTGAGGTTAAATCATGTGGCGTGTGTCTAGAAAAATTTATTTTATTTACAACAAATTCGTATTTTTTCACATTTACATGGATTTACAAAAAGATTTGAATGATGTTTTAGTTTTCTATACAGAAAATAAAATGGATTCTTATGAAAGTCATAAATGATCAATCATCATGAGTGAATAAAACTAAACAAATATTATTAAGTAATATATAGTAAAATCTTAAGTGTAAATAGAAAAAAAAAAACACATTGATTTCTATTTCACATAAAAGAAAGAGAGAGAGAGAGAGAGAGAGAGAGAGTGAGAGTGAGGCAGGGAGAGAGAGAGAGAGATAGAGAGCAGAAAAGAAGGGAACATATAAAAGTATAATGTAATAGTATGTTATAGTAAAAATTATATTAAACAAAAGCATCTATGATGAAGTTATAAGTATGTAAGTATGAAGTATTTGTTATTGGGTATTTATTTGGTAGAACTTAAATAACGCTTTTCACCTTCTTTGTCTCTGTCCCTGTCCTTGTCTCTTCACAATATACAGAATCCATTTATTTTTTTTTAAATCTCTTAAAGCAATGTAAGCTTTACACATTAGGCGAAGGAAAGCGAACGCATTCGTTTGCTCGGGAAGCGGAACAACACCGCACAATCTCGAATGCACGAAATGCACACATTCTCACTTTGTCATGTGGACACCAAACAAACAATCGCTCTCGTGTGTTCGCCTAGTGAGTACATAGCTTTAGATGTTTATTTTTTTTTTTTGTTTTCCTAACCATTAGACCATCATCATCATCATGTACATATATATATATATGCGTGTGTGTATGTGTGTGTGTGTGTGTCTGTCTATGTATGTGTAAGTGTGTCTTATGTCATTGTGAGCGTCTTAGCATTGTTTTTTTTTTATCTTTAGGATAGATAGATGGATGGATGATCTTTTGACTTTTCCTTTGTATTCTATGAGTGGGCGAGATACACAAGAAACTTCAATCGAATGTCATCAAAGTTTTGTTTAACAATTTGTTTTTGTTTTTTCCTTCTTCTATATATGCAGATGCAATAAATTTGTTTTTTTTTTTTGTTTTTTTTTTGTTTTGCTTAAAAATAAATTTTCTTTTCTTTTTTTTGTTTTTTTATAAAAAAATTTCCTTCTTGTTTTTTGTTTTTGTTTCCTGCACAAACCATTTAATGGTAACACACAAAGCTTAAGTGCTTTACTTCAAAGAATCATAATTATTACAATAAATCGATCAGAACAACAATTAAAAATATAAAAAAAACAAGCAGATAAAAAAAAAAAAAACTAATTAAAAAATATATTGTTTTTTTTTGTGTCACTGCTCCATTTTTTGTTTTAGATTTTTAATGTTTTTGTTTTTTTGTTTGTTTTTTTTTTTTTTTTGTTAAATTTGGGCAGCAAGCAGCATCTACCACTTCTTTTTATGTTCATCCATAGACACGCCACCGGGACCTAACGAAACAATCATTAACAAACCGCCAATGACGGATAAAGTCTGAAAAGAAGAATAAGAAATATTAATGTAAGTTTGTATATTAATTTAATTTATCTATTTGATGACTTTTACATTTGTGTAGTGTTTGTATTTACATAAATAGGAATCATCATTATCAATCAACATATGTTGAAGTGTGTGTGTGTTGAAGAAGACACCATCCAATGGGTCACTTATGACAATGTTAAACGAAAACGGTAGCCAAGCCAGGGATTGTTGGTCAATAAGGTTTTTTTTTTTTTGTGTGTTCGGTGGGATTGGCAGGGAATCATCTATTACGGCCAAATTCTTAAATCAAGCATGTATTGTCAACAATTGAGATCGTCTGACGAAAGCAAGCGGCCAGCTTTGGCCAATAGGAGAGATAGGAATTGTGTTCCATCAGAACAAAGTTAGGCCACACACACACACACACCGATAGAGACTCACCAGAACTCCCGTAGCTTCTTAGTTGGGAAGTTCTTATACATCCAACTTATAGTTTGGACCTGGCACCAAGTGATTACCACCTGTTCCTGTCTATGGCAAATAATTTTGCTGGTGAAAAATTCGCTTGTGAAAATTGAAGGTTTCTAAGAGAAAGGCTGCCTCTCAAAGGCATAATGGCATCAATTTATTGAACAAAACGGTGAGTATTTAATCTTAAATGGATCATTCTAACTATGTCTTCAATTCATGGAATAATAATGGATTTTTTTTTTACTATACCTTTTATATAGAATTATGGGATGGAGGAATAGTTAAATCTTAAAGTTCTGACATTGAGTTGAGTTCATTTAAAATGAACTCTGTCAATATGCACAGATAATAAAAAAAATGCAGTGACCCATAAAAATATATATAGTTAAATGGGAGATTGTTATTATGATATTAACTCATATATATATATTAAGCCCCAATCTTAGTATTGGCGTTTGAAGGGGAGAGTGGGAGACCAATTTATAAATTTAGTTGCTTGTGTTCACAGAAGGCAAGGCAACTCTTGATAATATTTTTGTCATATAAAAATGTGTAAATAATCCTATACATTTTATTAAAATAAATCTTTGAACTTCTAACTGCACGGTGTGTCCCAAAAATAACCCAACTTTATATTTTATATATAACAAAACAAAAATGTAACTCTTTGTTGCAAATATAAAATTTTGTGTTAAACTTGAAAAAAACAAATTCGCTGAGACATACGAATTGATGAAAAAAGTTTATGGTGTGGTTTACACGATTTAAAAATGGTCGTGAGGATTTAAATGACGACCTAAGGCCAGGTCGTCCAGAAGCTAGTAATCGTGCTGAATTGGTGGAAAAAGTCCGTGAAATCATTGGTATCGATACAAATTTTACTACAAGAATGTTGGCTGAGGAATTAAATACGAGTAAAAATACTATTTGGAGAATTTTAACTGAAGAATTTGTCGTGTTAGACCTGAATATGCAGCAGGAAAACAGCTGTTTTTATTGCACGATAATGCACCACCTCACAAGACCAAAAAAGTGAACGAATTTTTTATAAAAAAACGGATTTCTCTCATCAACCACCCTCCATATTCACTTGATCTTTCACCATGTGACTGACTATTTTCTATTTCCAAAACTGAAAACCAAGATGAAAAGAGCATTTTATGATGATATCCCAGCCATTCAAGGAGCCGTAACCGTGGTGCTGAAATGACATAAGAAAATCTATGCATGCGTTGGTTGATCGTGCCAAACGTTGTATTGAGTCTAATGGAACCTATTTTGAATAAATAATAACTTTCAAAAATAATATAATGTGTGTTTTATTCTTTACCCAAAAAGTTCGGGTATTTTTGGGACACACCGTGTATACTCTTGGTTTTACTTATAAAATCTAGAATCTAGACTTGGTTTAATATTCACATGGTTGGTTCTTTGTTTGCTGTTTTGATTTGTGATTAAAGATAAATTGCTGGCCTCTTATGTCATTGTAAGCATAAGCAAACTTATTACCAACAATCTGGATGAGTTGCAGAGTAAGAGATACAAATATTCATAACTTATTCAATGGCAATGCATTCTGTTGAATAGGTTGAGGAATGGGGTGGAAGAATGGAATGGATTTGTCAGGATTTGTTGTAATATTGAATTGAAAGTCTCTTAAAGATTCATTAATATACAAAAAAGGATTGTTGAAAGACTTAACACATGTCTTTATCAATTTGTCAAAATACTATTTGTAATGAATATTGTAAAAGAATCATTTCTCTTTCTATTTTTCCAATGCTTTTTTTTTAATATATCCTTTTGTTTTGTTAAATTTTGGCATTTAATCGAATTAAGTCCAATGAAGCACAAAAAAGTTGAAAATATCATAATAAGAGGAAAAATATTAATAAAAATTAAATATACATAAAAGGGTCAACAGCAATGGAAAAAGGAAAACAAGAACAAGAAAATGTTTTAGAAAATATTAAACGAACTGGAAGGAAGAAGTGAAGTTACCGACATGGCATCTGAAAATTTAAAGTTTGCGATTTACAACCAAATGAGTAAAAAAATTAAAATTAAAATTGAAAAATATGAATAACAAAATATTGATTGATTGATTGAGTGAGTGAGTGAGTGAGTGACTTACTAATTATAACTTTTGTTGAGAATTTCCATTTTGAATATTTATAAAAAGGATTCCAAATGTATCATCAGTTTGTCTTGTAATGATTATTTTTATCTTAGAATTTTCAAACAAGTTTTACAATAACAAGAAATAAAGGCACATAAACATGGCTCAGTAATTAAGGCAACAGATACAATAAGATTTAACTCTTAATGCTTTTAATTAGGTCTCAATGCTGAATAAAATATACAAAGAGACAAACTAGTAATAATAAGCTATGTTTTGAGATTTCAGAGAATTTCATTTGTCTCCTTTTTAATGGGGAATGGGAATAAATAATTTACCTCACATGAGCTAACGAATGTAATGATAACAACAATTCACTACTTAGACATTTTTATTGATTTGTTTTTTAAATTAAAATATTTGTTTGTATTTGATTTGCAGGAATATTTTTAAATATGGTTGAATTCACAAAATGAATTAAATAAATGACCATGAATAGTTTTTTGTTCGACTTACATACAGATACCTGAATGAATACAACATATCAAGTTCTGTCTCTTTTTATAATTTATTTCATATTCATAATGTACGACTCTCTCAAAAATTGTGTGACCTCAATATTTCTAGACAATATTGCAATACAACATAGCATATATCACCACTACAATCAATGGCGAAGTGTATTTAGACATTCTGAAGCGTTTGAGGCAAAGGATTTTGCTTGAACGACACTGGTAACTTTTGCACGACAATGCGCCGTGCCATCGAAACATTGCTTATACGCGCAATGTTTTCCATGAAATCATATTTATTAGAACAGTACTATGTGTTTTACATGAGTATGCGAACTGAATGAACCTATTAATTTCTAATTGGCACGTGAAGTGCAATGTAATAAATTTCATCACAGTTGAAACCCACAATTGCACAAGGAGAAGTGCAGCAACAACAGTTGATACTATTGCGGTACCGCTTATTATACTCTTCACGTTAGTGGATAGTATTATAAGTTTGTCATGAAGTTTGTAACACACAGAAGGAGACATCGCAGACCACATAAAGTATTATTATTTGTGATCAGTTCGATGAGACGAGTTGATTTAGCCATGTCCGTCTGTCCGTCTGTTCGCATTCCTTATCCTTCAGTTTTTTAGCTAGAAATTTTGTAAATCGGTTTCTTTTTACCAAACGCCGGTCAAGTTCGTGAATCAGCCGAATCGGACCACTAGAGGAGGTACCTCCCATACAAACCCACTTTTAAATGTTCGTATTAGAAAAAGTTTTTTGTTTTTTGACGTATCGAACTGAAATTTGGACACTATATGTTTCTGGTCCATATCTACCAACCATATAAATTTTATGATCCTAGGGTTACCAGGAGGGATACCTTCCATACAAACCCCCTTTTAAATTAAAGTTCTTATTAGAAAAACTTTTTTGTTTTTTGTCTTATTGAACTGAAATTTGGACACCATAAGTCTCTGACCCATATCCACAAACCATGACAATTTCAAGACCCTCGGAGGTACCACCCATACAAACCGGGATCCAAATGAAAGTTCTTATTAGAAAAACTTTTTTGTGTTTTGTACTATCGACTTAACATTTGGACACTATAAGTGTCTAACCCATAGCCTACATAACCAATCTTATAATTTTCAAGACCCTCGGACCACTTGCTGGGGCATGAAGAGTATTACAACTTCGGCATAGCGCGTTGTTATCTGTTATCATTCTCAAAATTGGACAGGTGCGGAATCAGAAACTCCTATCATTAACTGGGGTCCTCGAAAAAAAAATGATAATGACAATTTTCAATTAATGCAAATTGGTCATTTCCTTTGGAGAGTGTGGTGTGCGTGTGCGTATGTATAGTGTGGAAGATAAGTAAGTGTTTAAGCGAAGTTGATTATTGTTTGTTGTATGTAATAATAATGTTTTTGTTTGTTTTTTTATTACCTGGAAAAAATCATATTTAAGAAAATCTCTTAATGGCTTATATGAGGGAATTGTCCACCACGCATTATGATAAAGATTGAGCACAGTCAGGAGTGCAACTAAAATGAGTGCAGATAGTTTTGTTTTATAACCAATGGTTACCAGAACCATTAAAATGGAACCAAATATATCCTGGATAATTTGCCAAACACTCAATTCGAAACGAATCAATGTTATGAACATGAATGCCAACAAAACCCGTCCAGCAAGTTGCATTACATTTTTCGGTTTATTATCACCAAGCGATGGTACTCCGGCAAATAAACTGCGTCCCTCCACACGCGATTCAGCTAATACAAGTAATAATGCACCAATTAATGCACAATTACGCAAAAGAAATTGTATGTCCCATAATATGGAATACGCAATAGTCTATCAAAAAAAAAAAAAAAAAATAAAATTATATTTTATTATTCATATTCATTCATTGAATATTTATTATTTATATATTTACCTGTAGGACAACAATAAAGAATAGTACACCAATGGCAATGTCAACTTTAAATCTGGCTATAACCATACCACAGCCGCCCAATTGTCCAATTAGATTTACAAGTACAAATACTGTTGCAAGGAATCGTCCGCAACCCCAACTCATGTCCATATATTCACGTTGTTCATTCCATTGGAAATACATACGCAAACCATCCTCAAAGAATGTGGCGATTAAACAAAGACGTGCTACTGTTGGCAGGACATGTTTGCCTCGTCGAATAACCTACAAAAGAAATTGTTAAAAAAATATTAATATATCTTTATATCTTTTCATATAAAAACTATGTACATATAAAAACCACCTAACTAACTAACTTTGGCTATGCCGAAGTTGTAATCCTCCTCCTAATGGATATTGATCAGACATTTATAGTGTCCAACTTCAAGTTGAAACAAGAAAGTTTTTCTATTAAGAACTTTTTATCTTATGATTATTGTTTTAAGTTCACTCCTTCTAGTGGTCCGAGGGTTTTGAAATTTACATAGTTGGTAGATATGTGTCAGATACTAATAGTATCAAAATTTCAGTTCCATAGTACAAAAAACAAAAAAGGTTTTGTAATAAGAACATGATTTTGAACTTCGGCTTGTATGGGAGGTACCTCTTCTAGCAGTCCGAGGGTTTTGAAATTTACATAGTTGGTAGATATGTGTCAGATACTTATAGTGTCCAAATTTCAGTTCCATAGTACAAAAAAACAAAAAAAGTTTTCTAATAAGAACATGATTTTGAACTTGGGCTTGTATGGGAGGTACATCTTCTAGCAGTCCGAGGGTTTTGAAATTTACATAGTTGGTAGATATGTGTCAGATACTAATAGTATTCAAATTTCAGTTCCATAGTACAAAAAAACAAAAAAAGTTTTCTAATAAGAACATGATTTTGAACTTCGGCTTGTATGGGAGGTACCTCTTCTAGCAGTCCGAGGGTTTTGAAATTTACATAGTTGGTAGATATGTGTCAGATACTTATAGTGTCCAAATTTCAGTTCCATAGTACAAAATAACAAAAAAAGTTTTCTAATAAGAACATGATTTTGAACTTGGGCTTGTATGGGAGGTACATCTTCTAGCAGTCCGAGGGTTTTGAAATTTACATAGTTGGTAGATATGTGTCAGATACTAATAGTATCAAAATTTCAGTTCCATAGTACAAAAAACAAAAAAGGTTTTGTAATAAGAACATGATTTTGAACTTCGGCTTGTATGGGAGGTACCTCTTCTAGCAGTCCGAGGGTTTTGAAATTTACATAGTTGGTAGATATGTGTCAGATACTAATAGTATCAAAATTTCAGTTCCATAGTACAAAAAACAAAAAAGGTTTTGTAATAAGAACATGATTTTGAACTTCGGCTTGTATGGGAGGTACCTCTTCTAGCAGTCCGAGGGTTTTGAAATTTACATAGTTGGTAGATATGTGTCAGATACTAATAGTATCCAAATTTCAGTTCCATAGTACAAAAAAACAAAAAAAGTTTTCTAATAAGAACATGATTTTGAACTTGGGCTTGTATGGGAGGTACATCTTCTAGCAGTCCGAGGGTTTTGAAATTTACATAGTTGGTAGATATGTGTCAGATACTAATAGTATTCAAATTTCAGTTCCATAGTACAAAAAAACAAAAAAAGTTTTCTAATAAGAACATGATTTTGAACTTCGGCTTGTATGGGAGGTACCTCTTCTAGCAGTCCGAGGGTTTTGAAATTTACATAGTTGGTAGATATGTGTCAGATACTTATAGTGTCCAAATTTCAGTTCCATAGTACAAAATAACAAAAAAAGTTTTCTAATAAGAACATGATTTTGAACTTGGGCTTGTATGGGAGGTACATCTTCTAGCAGTCCGAGGGTTTTGAAATTTACATAGTTGGTAGATATGTGTCAGATACTAATAGTATCAAAATTTCAGTTCAATAGTACAAAAAACAAAAAAGGTTTTGTAATAAGAACATGATTTTGAACTTGGGCTTGTATGGGAGGTACCCTCTCCTAGTGGTCCGATTCGGCTGATTCCGACAAATGTACTGCATATGGTGAAAAAAAAGCTTAGTGCAAAAGAGGGCCTAGTTTACGTACATTCAGATGAACAAACGGACATGGCTAAATCAAAAATCACATTGTTTCACATATCATACATTTTCCAAATTTTCTCCAAAAAATGATATAAAATGGTCACAACTAGAGGCATAGATCAATTGCTATAACAAATTTATCACAATACTCAAAAAGTCCCGAGAATGACATATTGATGGGAAGAATGAGAATAAATCTATTTGATTTTTAGATGGTATCACCAACCAACCTTCAGTATGTTAACATTTTATAATAATTCGAACGAACAAGTTACTGTAGTTTATATTATAATAGGCGGCTCAATTAAGATCGCAGTGACGAACTGACAAGCTCCCGCCTTTAATTTATTGTGTGAAAAACAAGAAAAAATTGGTTTTTGATGGGCAAGTAAAAGTAATAAGTGAAGACCTCCTCCATGAAATGAAATATTCGGTAGTTATTCAGAAAATTTAAAACAATACACAAGATCGTTTTGAAATTGTGTCACATAGCACAGGCACCTATCTCCACTTTAGAGACTTTCGCTTCTGGAAATTTTTGTAATTTTATACTCTGTACTCTGTGCTTAAAATTCTTATCTAATATTTCAGTTATCATTAGTAATCCTGGTTGTCATCTATAAATGGATCTCTAGGCGGCAAAGTATAAGTTAAATATTCTGCGTCATTAACGCTGACATTTTGGTAGTAACATCGCTGTGTCTGGTACCACGTGGGGTAAGAACAGGATCACCAACCCAGCAACTGTTTGGAGTTAAATTTAGTAATATCTTTGGCTACAAAGTCTGACCAGAGATTGTGTGTGATACCACGGGTGGGTGGTCATAAGAACACGGAATTTGTTCCTTCCTGGCCAGTTGGTATGGCCCTTTTATGGGATTATCGTGGTGGCTGTGGTTATTACACAGATGCGGGTAGAGTATTAACTAGGCGACCCATAAAGCAGCTGAGGTTTTAATATAGGCCTCAACCCCAGACCAAAGAGTGGGTCATATGACCAAATTAAGTATGACTCGAATTTGGTACCTGTGAATATACATACGTGTTATCCTGCTTGATTGACGTTTATCAATTATTTGTTAGGCACCGTGATGTTAAGTCTTCAGGACAACAAATCAACTCCTCCTCCGTAGATACATGAGAAGGCAATTTATAAACAAAGATTTCCATCATGATTCATATTAAAAATATATTACGTGACATGAAACTAAATCAATGGCATGCATATGTCGTATGTACAAGACATTTATTTCTGCCAAAACTCCAATCCATTTTCCTGCTTCTTGCCAACATCGGATTTGTTCTACTTTTGTCCGATTGAGAACTAAACACATCAGAGTATCAATATCTCCTAGAAGGAACAAAACTGTCCACCGTGCCCATTATGCGGAAATAATCTCTCGGTTAAACAACTTTTGGATGATTGCTTGATTGCTGACAACACTAAATTAAAGCTTTCTTCCAAGTAGAAGTATGCATGCAATTAATAAGAGGATTTTGAGCAGATGCGCTGGTAGCAACTGCTTTCCTCGGAAAAAAGACATGCATGCATACATAACAGCAGCCTCGCGGCTGAAATGACTAGTCCTTGGCCGACTGTTGTTGTCGGGTACTTCCGGGACGTAGCCCTGACCACTCGAGAAAAGTAGTACCTTGTGTGGTTGTTGTTGTAACTGCAAAGGGGCTGCAGCATGTAAAATTGAAGCCACGGAGGCTGGAGCATGTACAACTATAGCCTCGCGGCAAGGTTGAGTGATCGTTGGCCAACTGATGTCAGGTGATTTCGGGACATAGACCCGACCACTCAGAGGAAACTACATTTTTCATTCATATTCATGTTATCATATACCATTCATATGTACATATTAATTCTCTTTCATTTAGTACAAAAACCTAAAATCCAATTTATTTGCATTTATTCAGTCTTCTTGCCACACTTCTTTGCTAGAGCGGGCTTTTGAGAACGCAACACAGCGAAGGCACGGCGAAGAGCAGCCTATGTCAAACCCTTGCAGTACTTTAAGCCGGTGAGCAAGTTCTTCAATTTCTTCACAGAGAGCGATTTTGGCCAGTAATGAAGGAAACACTCATGGTGTTCTTGGCAGGACGCTGGGCGTATTTGTCCTTCTTCAGCATAGCGGAGAATCCTTTCTTATCGGTAGTTAGTAAAATGTCGACGGTCTTCTTGTGTACAAGACAGACCACTGAAGCGGTATGAACTGACATTGATCAAGTTGCTGGCTTCAGTACTGAAAGGTTTCTTGACATCACGCTTCTTCAACAAGAAAGCGTTGTTGTCGCGAATGATCAACCAGTTAAGATGTGATCAAGTGGCCATCTCACGTCTTTTTCGTAGAGTACGAGACAGAATGTATGTACATATGTTGGTAGGTAAATAAAATCATCATCATCATCATCACAATGTATTAATTATATAAATTGATTGAACTGAATGTTTCATTAGCATTCGTTAGTTCATGACTGATAGCTTTGCCATGTTTTTATAATAGTTTGGCATTTAAATCAATATGAACTTAATAGTTTAATCATTCTTGACCGCTGGATTTTTTAGTGATATCAATTTATTTCTTGATAATATGAAGAACGAAGACGACGAGGCAAATGAAAACTTTACGGGATTTTTCGTTTGTTTTTTTATTTAATTTTGGAAATTAAAAAAAAAAAAAAAAAAAAAAAAACAGAAAGAGAGTCTTCAAATGATAAAGATTATGTTGAAACAATTGCGTGTATTAAGAGTTAAGAAAGTAAAAGGTAGAGACAGAAAAAAAAGAGAGAGTAAAGTACAGAGTGACAATAAGACCAACAGCAACCGCAACCGCGTTTACCATAATTTTCTGTATGACGTGTCTCTGGTCTATCATGTCTAACGTCTTTTATCATCTAACGCTGTAACAGTCCAAATAGATAGATAGATAATATGAACATATGTGTATGTATGTATATTGATATATCTAACATATTTTAGTAGGTCAATTAATTGACCAAACTCCACAAAACAACCAATGGATCAACAATATTATAATAAATTTATACATACTACTACTACATACATATGTACATAAGTATGTACAATATGTAAGAGTGGGTTTATGTTACCATGTGCGTACGCTAATATTTGACACTTGTGGAACTGGTTTTCTTTTTCTTTTCCAATTTTTGTTTTTTTTTTTTGAGTTTTTGATTTCGACTCATAATGCATGTGCCACCCGGAACCAACAAGTTGGGTCACTTTCAATGTTTGATGTAACTTTCGTGTGTTTGTGTGTGTGTGTGTGTGTGTGTGTGCAGCATTTTAAGCATCCAATTTCAATCTCAATTAATCGTTTAATATTGATTTGCTGCTCCTACTTTTGTACACTAGTATTTGTTACTGTCCACATGTGATCTTTACTCTATGACTACAAATAACAATTAAAAACATATTTCCATATTATATGTACATACTTTCTTATTAGAAACTCTCTCTCTCTCTCCCGATCCAGTAATTTCCAATTCCCCCTCTACCAAAGTAAACTGCCGCATAGACAAAATTCCAATGAGAGACTCAAAATCTATTATGTGTTATCAAGTAGTAGCTCTTATCTTGCTAATACTAACACTGCACTTTCACTGGCATATGGTGGTATGCAAAAATATAAAGAAATTAAAGAAAAATTCAAATGGGATGAAATAAACAGATAGTAAGATGTAAATAGACATTTCAATTGAAGGTTAAGGAATATACATCATAGTAGATATTTTTGTTGAGAGACAAGGCACTTATGACAGGGCCAGGCCAGGCCAGGCCAGCAAATGCCGACAAATTAATTATAGAGAGAGAAAAAATAAGCTGTTGAATTGTTGCCTATATCGCCGACCGACCGACAAGAGTGGATGACGTTGGCAGTTTTGCTTCGTTATTTTTCATCGTGTACGGCAGCAGCAATACTATATCAATACGTTAGTCGTATTCGTTCAGACGATGGGACAAACGAACAACTTTTACCATAGAATTGCATTCATTCACAAGGATATTATTATTATTATTAGATTTTTTGTTGCTTACCTGATCCGCCACATCTTCTGTTTTTGCAATGTATTCGTTTGGTATGTTCATCGTTTCGTTAGGTTGGTTTGATTTGATTTAGTTTGGTTGGGGTTCGTAAGTGCTTTCGTTTCCGTTGATACTTAGAGATGTTGACGTTGGCTCGACGAAATTGTATATATATATGTGAGCGTGTGTGTGTGTGTTTGTATTGCGCTCGTTGTTCGTATTTGCCGACTTTGGGAGATTATTGTACTATATATTTTTGCACACTCAAATCAACTTTGTATTATGAAAAATATAAACGTCTCTTGATATTGTTTCAAATTGTTAAATTAAATTAAAAATTATAAAATAAACGAAGAAATTGGTAATAAACGCGCACGAACGAGAATATCACCACAGGAATCATAAAATGAACAGCGACAACGACACCAACCAATATCTTGTTACTGCTGCTTCTTCTTTTTATTAGACTTAAGCTAGCAACTCACAACGTTTAACAACATCCAACATTTACCGTTTACAGTGTTGTCAGGCTATGATGTATTGTTAATATAATTTGTATAGTGCTGTATAATGTTTCATTTACAATACAACGACTTACAACACTGTTTCTTGTAAAACAAAAAAAAAGTGTTGTTAATCGTAATTTGAAATTTTCTTTATCAATACTACTGTCATTTGCATTGCGTAGTTTGTGACGAGTAGAAGATTTGTATTATATATATTAAGTAAAAGTTAATTCATAAATTTCCTGTGAAATTAAAGAAAATAGTCTACAAAATTTCAAAATTGTATAACAAATTCACAGATATAAACACAAATATAATTTTAGGCAAGTTGGATTGTTTCTCAAAAGATTAAAATTTTGACAAAAAAAAAAAGCAGCGTGCTCACATTTTTTTTTTATATATTTGTGTGTCGCCATCTTGGTTTTGTGTATTGGGAAATGTTTTAATGCTGCCTGCAACGGTGTGATTATCGCGTTGATGCTATTTTGTTGTATTATACAAATGTATATATAATGTTCCCCTCTGACAATCAATAATTTTCACATTTTTCATGGTCATTTTATATATGATTTATTTATTTTTTGTGTACATTATAAATTTTTAATTACAGTTTTACTTTTGCATTAACTCTAAAGCCAAAGTGGTGTGAATTTTTAAAAGTTAGAAGAACAAACATAAAAAGAAAACAATATGCCACGCTATCGTGAATGGGACTTGGCATGCAAGGTTTACGTTGGAAATTTGGGGTCATCTGCTTCGAAATATGAAATAGAAAATGCATTTAGTAAATACGGTCCTTTGCGTAATGTTTGGGTTGCACGAAATCCTCCCGGTTTTGCTTTTGTTGAATTTGAAGATCGTCGAGATGCTGAAGACGCAACTCGTGGCCTTGATGGAACGTAAGTTAATACAAAAAAAAAAAAAAAAAAAAAAAATACAATACAATTTGAGATAGACATACAATAATTTATATTTTGTTTATGTGTTTCATGTAGACGTTGTTGTGGTACTCGCATACGTGTAGAGATGTCCTCTGGCCGTTCACGTGACAGCCGAGGTCGCCGTGGAGGAAATGGCGGCGGAAGTGGCGGCGGCGGTGGAGGTAGCGGTGGCAGTGGACGTGGTGGACGCTATAGGTAAGTTTGTATTGAAAATATTTAATTTTATTTTTGGAATTTAAATTGAGGAATCTGCGTGTTTAAACAAATTTCTGTTGGAAGTGGCGGCCCACAAGCTGCGCTTGGAAAAATTGAAGGAAATGTTCTGTTGATGAGATTTTGTTAAAGCAAGAAAGAAATTAACAAATCGCAAAATTTGAAAAATTTATTAAATTTGAGTATTTCACACACTTAGCACAGTAGCCAACATATTTTTGCCCAAAAACTTTGGGGCGCTGTTGTGTGTTTTAAATTATTATTGTTTTTTCTTTTTTCTTTTGTTTTGTTATTTTTGTTTTGTATGTTATTTTTTTTTTTCTCTAGGCATTTTCATTTATTATTTATTTATTTTTTTCTTTTTAAATGTTTGATTTCAATTTATTATGCCAATTTTTCGTAGAAGTTCTAATTAATTTTATTTCTTTTGTATTGTATTGATATAATTTTTTCTTCTCAAATGTTGTTGTTTAAACAATGATAATAATAATAATAAATAGAAAAAAAAAAAAAAATAGAAAATTAAAAATAAAAATAAAAATTTCTAAAATCAAAAATCGAAAAATTTTAAAAATGAAAAAAATTGAAGGCAATTTTAAACGTAGTTTACAATCATTTTGCAGGATAAAGACAACTTCTGCTACTACTACCACTACTACTACTACTACTACTACTAGAACTTCTACTACCTCCTCTTCCTTCAACAAAAACTACAAGAACAACAAGAACATCTTCACGATTCACAACAATTGCTCCTCTTCCACAATCTTCACAACCACCATGATAATAAGCAACAACAACAAGATATTCGACTTGATAATAATAATTCAAAAATTCAACAACAACAAAAATGATTACTATTATTATTATTACAACTACAACAACAACAATAACAACAACAACAACTTCTACTATTACAACAAATACAAATACAATAACAACAACAGCAACAACTACAACAAGAACAATAATAATGAAAAAAATATTGTTCTAGAACAGCAACAACAACAACAGCAACAATTACAGCCACATTCATTTGATATGCATCAAAATATGAAAAATAATAATAATAATATTAATTATAATTTCATATTAGTAATATTAATTAGTAGAAATATAAATTCATCATCGATATATCACCATCTCAACAACAACAACAACTACAACTACAATAATAATAATATTAACAAGAATATCAAAAACAATAAACACCACCAGCACCACAAATACCACTACTACAACAACAAAAACAACAACAACCACCACCACAACCACAACAACAACCATTATCATTATTTAGTAGTCAATATTTATCAAAATAATACAACAACAGTCAATGCTAATAATATCGTTAACTTCTTCAAAAAAACAGCAATAAGAACAACAACAAAAACAAAAATCACCGACACTAAAATACTAACAATAAAAATTACAACAAAAACAAGAAATTCATCATCAACTACAAGAAACAAAATTAAAGCAACTTTAATAATAACAACAAAAATACCATTAATCCCATCATCATCATCACCATTACCATCATCATCATCACCATTACCATCATCATCAATATCATCAATATCACCAATATCATCATCATCATCACCATTATTAATATGTCATAATTTTCATATAATATTTGAAAATGATTACACAAAACCGCCATGATGAATCTTAACACAAACGAATGAAATCATTTTGAATGTTGCAATGTACAGGGTGCATCATCTATCTATCTATCATAGTACTAAATTCGTTGCCTGCCAACATTTTAAATACATGAAATAGTTGAGAGATAAATGAATAAACTCAAACTCAGCAGCAATGGTAATCAAAGAATCAAATGGTATTATCGGTATTATCAATTAATAGATTGTCATATTTGTTGTTTGTTTGTTTGTTTGTGCAGCTAAGATGGAGCACCCTTTACTTAAAAAAAAAAAAAAAAACAGACACACACACACACATACACAAAGTTCAAACACAATCACCAATCACATGACATATAATATAACATAGACAGTTTCAAAAGGACCCAACTTTGTCTGCCAAGGATTGTCGCCAAAAAGGAAGAACATCCATTCCATTAATTGGATCTTCAATGTTCATCTACATCAGTCAGTTGTCGTGTGCTGGTGTGAGTGCCATCTTCGTTTGATATTCTTCTTAAAAAAAAAAAAAAAAAAAAAAAAATAAAGAAGCAGATTTAAAGGTTTTGTCTGCCTGCCTGCCTGCCTCCACAAAAGTATCAATTCATTCAACTACTAAGTAATGATGCTGCTAATGATGATGCAAAGCACACATTTATATATGTTTTTATA